>OX596281.1:24512005-25114505 GCA_951394225.1 Harpalus rufipes | reverse complement strand
TGCATATAAAGTTTTATATTATACGGAATTCAGAATTAAATTCTCTAATGAATGAGCAAATAAAAAGTATTTGTTCTCATTTAAAATTAAAAAAGTTAAGTTAAAATAATTTTTCTTTTCTTTAAATTTGTCTTGTGAAATAGAACTTGTTTGTCCATTTTGAGAACCACCGGTCAAAAAAATTTTTTTTCTTTGTAGCTCTGTCACATACAATTTCAAAGATTTCCTGGAAAAATTTTAGAGGAAATATACATTATCTCTATTGTTTATGTTCGTATACTTTTATTATATTTTACAAAATAACATTTTGTGTAAAATGTTTACAAAATATGTATGTACAATTTTATAACATGCATAGTTAAAAAATAATATATTATAATTTTATAAATATTATAACTATAGAACTAGATTTTTTTTGGTATAATTTTATAGTATGTTATTAATAAATAACATTACAAAAATAAATAATTTTAGCATATCTTATAATAATTCAATATAACCAACACCTTATTTTAAATAATTACCCCTTAATTTACTTAAAAATTTAATGACAATGGTTATTGTAAATAAATATGTATTTGTATATAATGTTTTAAGTGTGGCATAATGCAAAAACAACCAATACAAATGGTTAAAAATATTATATTTTTATATACAAGAACACCCAAAACGAACCCATAGAAATCAATAAATCGGCAGCCATTGAATACACAAAAAAAAATACTTATTACAATTTATAATAATAAACAATGAAGACAATAAAAATACTGAAGAATGTTAGTGCTATAGACAGTTTAAGCATAAATCACGAAATTTGTAATAATGAATATTGTAGAATGTCAAGTTTCACAGATAGGTATTTTTGGTATTATTAACAATGAAAATTTATTGTTGATTTTAAATTACTCATTCACAAAATAAAGAAATATTGACATTGGTTGTTTTTGTATTAAGCGACTGTAGTAAATATTTGTGAGATTGAGGATGTGAACAGTGGCGGATTTATAATGAAGCTTATGAAGCTTAAGCTTCAGGTCCCCGCGTTAATGGGGCACCGATTGTGAAGTTTGATCACTCAACATCGAATAACGATACTCGAATTTTATTTTTGTGTGCTTTGAACTCAATGTGTTATTAATAACAAGTCTAATATTTTATACAATAATTTGGAAAGATATTGTGCTCAATGGGGTATTCTAATATATAAATATATAAATACTGAATCTAAAATTTTCAGTTATTTTTTATTTAATTTGAGTGAGATATGATTTTTTTATTTTAAATATTACTTGAAAAATTGAATTTTATCGGATGTGACATAGGGCGGAGAGCTGATAACATTTAAGAAAGAAATAAAAATAGAAAATTTGTAAACACACAAAATGTAAAATAACTCACACGAAGAAGATAGTTGATACGGTGTCAATGGTACAAAAACAGATTCCTGTTAACAGGACAGTATGCACAAAATCTGATAGAAATGCCATCAGTCACTCGTACATCACCAACCACGTGATACCTTTTTAGCACCAATATAAATTACAAGAAAACCCAAGTTATTTTTTTTTATTTTTCTACATTATTCGGTTATTGTTTAGCATAATCCACAATGTTGTAACATCTATAACATGAAATTATTCATTTTAATAATATTCAATTTACTTGTAAGGTTAAGGTATTATCAAAAATGACTGGAAGGCAGTATCTTAGCGGAAGCCAGAAACGTAAACAGAAAGAAGAAAAATTGGCAGAAGCATCAACAGGTCAAAAAAGTCTGTAACTTTTTCAAAAAGGTACAAAATTACAAGATACGTAAAGCCAGAATCCCTATTCTGGCCAGAATAGTGGTAACGAGATCAATCAAGACAATATCGTCGATAAAACTAAAAAACAGAAAAAAATGATTAAGATGAAGGTAAATATTCAGAACTTGAAACAATACAAAACATCTTTATAAAAATATGATCTGTATTTACATAAATGTAAAATGTGGATTTTGTTTAATTTATATTTGTGTTTGAATAATAATATTATAATTTATTAAACATGACAAAACGTTTGTTTAATTTATTCATATATTTATTTCATATAAGATTCTCCAGTCAATTGTAATTTAGTTTCTGACGCCCAAAAATTATAAGCTTCAAGCCCTCTAATACGTGGATCCGCCACTGGATGTGAATATAATATAACCATATATTTTTTACGAGTTTTATATGAGGTGCCGAGGTGTACTGTACGCTTAATAAGAACTATTCATTGGAGTTTTGAAAAATATAATAATTATTATCTATGTGTTTAATTGCAAAATTATGGCGTCTACGCTCTAGACGTGATCGTTCGGCAACACGGCTAGTGTGAAAAACATTATTTTGCAACGAATCACTTTTGCCAATTCTGTATAGATTTAACTTTTACAAGACAAAAATAATAATAAATTATCTGTCGCTTTTTCACGGTGAGAAAAAGTGACAGATGTTAAACGTACTAATATGAAAAAGTAGCAAAATGACAAAATACTTAGAGTTGACATTATGAAACGGAATTAGGAAAAAAATATGTATAAATATCGATATGACTGTAGCATAAATGATTTGCTGATACCTTCCAACTTCTAAACTGAAAAACCTTGCGCACAATGCTGCACTCTGTTGTCAGGCGGTGGAACCTTGCAGCAGTAACTGGCCACGACTCCTGTAGAGGCCAGGATGAGCGAAAGGCCGGAAATACCGCACACTGCTCCGGATGTGACGTCAGCGAGCGGGCTGCCCGGTTTCGGCTGAAGAGCAAGCAGGACAACCAACCCCGCGCAAGTAAGCAGGGAGAAGGCGCTTAGCACTATGTAGCCTAAGAAGGAGAAAAGAAGATTATAGATTAATCCTAACTTAGTAAATAGTGAAGTTATAGATTCAGGAAATTATAATTGGAGCAGATCTTTCAGTGGTACTTTTACTTGAATTTTATATATGTTTCTGTAAAGAGTTACAGGTTGAAATGTCTTCAGAATCCCGCAGATAATAGCCAAATTAAAGGGAGCAGGATTTGAACACTTCTGTTTGGCTAAGTGATAGAGATAATTAAGAGTTGCAATTAAGAGCAAATACATATTTCAATTTAAATTGTTAACAGGTTAACCGCCATACGAAGCACTTGTGACTCGTATGCCTCCTAACTATATGGACCACGCCGCTCACTTGTGTTTCGCACGTAGGATTTCATAAGCAGCCAAACTGCTCACAGTTGCTTCATATAAGTATAGATATGTTATGGGGGATAAAAGTGGACGGCCCAGTGAACAATTTTTTTTCATTGGCCTGGCTCAAAGTGAAATAAAAAAAATTCAATATATGTATTATATTTAGTATTTAGCCATAGGTATACATTTTTATTATATTTTTTTCTTTTATTTGCATGGTTTTAGAGTACTCATCTATTTTATGTAGTTGTAATAAACAAATGCCACATATTATTTGATCTTATTCTGTGTGATCGCACGGCGCCAACTTAAGATTGTCTTTCAGGCCATGCGATGCACACTTAATTTGTACTCAAATCAAAGGCCTAAAAAATAATGAACGTCATATAAGGTGATGATACAATGACTTATTTATGACATATGGATGGTAATGTTATAATAAAAAAAAAGGCTGGCCACAGATATAACAAAAATTATTACCATTACGGCGGTCAACGTGTTAAACCCACTGTCTAGTATTTCATTATATTGATGAGATTAACGTCAGATATTGCAACTTGACTTTACAAATATAAATATAACTAATATTAATGTACATTGTACAGTTTTCTATTATAAATATAACTGTTATCCGATTTTTTTGTTGACAGTTTTGTTTAACAAACAAAAATAAATAATATGTTATGCCTCAAAATTTTAGGTATAAAATGAGAATACATTAAAAAAAATTGTCTCGTAGTATTGCACGATTATTTATTAACTTGTATGGACGTCCGGTGTGTACATACATATCGATGGCTTAGCGCACACATGTGTTAAAGTGCTAATTGAAACATTTTTTAGAAAATAAAAATACTACCAAAAATATTTGGTAGTTTATTTTACATCGATTTTGTAATATATTATTTCGGTAACTAGTCGAAATGAATTTTATAACATCTGTTGCGATCTGTTGTTTTAAAAATATCATAAAACTTACATTTACAAAAAGAGCAAGTTTGTAAATACACACACCGACAAAATTAGGGGAACGCAAAAAAAACTATGTATTTAAAAATATATGAACCTTCAGTCTTTCATATTTGGGTTGGTAATTCTACATCTACAACAAATAACAAATGACGCTATAACACCTAAATATAGCCACCTAATAAAGATTGATTATTATTTATTGATGTGATAAATATTGCTCGGTCTTTAGTTATATTTAATGCGGCGTTTTAATTCGTGTTCACTTCTAGTAATTTTTTTTTAATGGAAAATATCTTTTACTTTAAATACTTAGAATGCAAAAGATAACAAAACAGAAATCATTGTTAAGCCTCCTTGATGTACAGTGAACAAGAATTAAATACACATTTAATAAAACTAAAGACCGAGCAATATTTAACACCTGTGTTATATCGTCATTTGTTATTTGTTGTACATGTAGAATTACCAACACTAATATGAAAGGCAGAGGGTTCATACTATTTTAAATATATGGCTTTTTTGGCGTTTCCCTAATTTTGCCGGTGTGTGTAGTTAATTCATATTAATTACAATATCCTTAAAGTAAATACATATTGCCGTCCATAAACTGACGCCACCGATAGAGTCATTTGCAAACTTGCCCACAATAAAGTATGCAATTAACTCATTCTACTTGAAAAGTGTACTTAACATATGTGTGCGCTAAGCCATCGATGAAGACGTTATAAGTAGTGTATTAAGAGAGAGAAAATCTCTCAAAGAAAAGAATAAAAAAGTTTGTATACCCGAAAATCCGCGACGTAGATGTTTATCATGAAAAAAAAAACTATTTTTTTTACTTTTATAGAGGTAGAAGTATAAACTCAAGCCATGCTGACAATAATATTATTAGGAAATAATATTTAATTTAATGAGAAGCTATATTCGTAGCGGGTAATTTTTATATTTTACAATTCATGTATTGAAATTCCATTATGGTCGCATACCCCATTAAATAGGATTTTAAAATATACAATTCTGAATTTTTTGATGCCAAAACTTCTAAATCTACTTTGGTAATCGAATAAAGTTAATTTAAAAATATGTTAGTTAAAAATGATCTAATAATGTGTTATATTAAAAATAAAGGTCGAGTTTACTATCAAACACTACGTCATTTTGAAATATGCAACGCCATACTAGATCTATTTTACCCTTACTTGAATAGAAATGAAATACATAAAAAGATGTGTTGATACATTAATTTAATCAAGCTTGTTTATTTATAGTTATTATTTGAATGGGTAAAGAGAGCTACCAATACAAGTAACACATGATAATTAATAAATTAGAAAGATCTGTCTATGAACAGAGCTGCCACATTCAAAAAATATTATAAAGTACAAATATTATACTTACCACTAATATAATTTCTGTTGGGTAGCCAATAACAATTTCTACTCCTAAACCCTAACAACCCCAACAACAAACAAGCGAACCCTGAAATTGTCCCAAAATCCAGATAATACATCCTCCCCACCACTGAAACCATATAGAAACATAATCCTGCTGTGAGCCCCCCACACAAAACCATCATGACCGCCGCCACTGCCAGCGTAGCTTGGGGCTTCTGCATACTCAGATTCATCCAGGATTCGTTCTTATTCGAAAAAGTAGTTTCACTGTAAACACTCTGGACTGGACTGGAACATATTGGACTTATAATAGCGGTATGTTGTTTGTTGTCGTTTTGATGGCGCGTTGATAGGGTGTAGTTGAGCTTCTGTTGCGCTCGAGGGTGGGTACGGGATGAGAGAACTTTAGGGGGGGATTTTTGGGGGGTGAGGAATGGATCTCCGGGAGAAGATATTCTAGGGGCTGATTGGGGGGTTTGAATTTTTGATGGGGTTTTCGTTTGGGGTTTCTTAGGGGTTGACAATAATTCGTGCAATTTTTGAGTTGCAATATCACTGTTTCTTCGAGATATTTGGGTAGAGGTGATATATTGCATGTGGTCTTCTGACGGTTCGGGGATGTAGTCATACCTGTTGTTACGTTCTTGAGGTATGACGGCATCGCTGTTTCTGCGGGATATTTGGGGCGATGTGACGTATTTTTTATGGTCTTGGGGTTCGGGGATGTAGTCATACCTGTTTCGTTCTTGAGGGATGACGGCGTATCTGCTGTTAGGTTTAATTTCGCTTACTGGTACAAGAGCGTAACGGTTTTTTATGTCTTCTTCTTCGGTAGGTATGACAGCATACCTATGTACTTTTCCTTTAACTATTTCAACATCTTCTTGTGTATGTTGTGGTATATTTTGTTGTAATTTTCTTGGTGAAGAAGGATAACCATGTTCTTGCATCGGAATGTATTCATATCGATGTTTTCTTGTGTCTTCTATATCTTCTGATATTTGTATGACTTGATATCTACCTTTATTAGGTTTAGGAGTTCTATTTGAATGATCGTATTCTTCATATTGTCCGTTAGTATTACCGTTAGTATCCTGGTAGGTCCTAGGATCATCAACAATAACTTCTTCACTTTCATTATCGTTCGAAGGTCCTATTTTGATTTTAACACTATTATTCCTCTGTATGATCCTAGGTTTAGGTCCTATTTTCGGTGGAACCTCCTGTAAAATAGGTTTATGAGCACCCACAGGTGGCTGTCTCCTTTCTGGACTTCCGATCCTGTTTCTAGAATAAAATTCACTCTGCTGACAAAACGCAGGGTTGCTATAATAGTTAGGGTTGCCTGAAGCCATTTTAACACTAGGCGCGATCACTAAGTCACTAACATATCACTAAAAACTGGTGAAAACAACAGAATATAGGTCCACGCGCGACTGTTTTTCAGAGAAGACTGGTGGTAAATGGTAACGGATAAACGGACAGCTGCATATGTCTAACGTCATATGTGAGTGAACATGGGGTAGATAGCATAGGCGTACGGGTAGAATTATTTGGGGGTATCGCGAAATTTAATACAAAGAAAATACCTAATTTATAAATGTGTATTTGTACTTTTTAATATAGGTTGGGGATTATTCAGTGGTACACTATGTAGAACACTTTGAATATCTGTAGAGTGTTATCTGAGATATGCACCCTGTCGTAAACATGTTATAGATTATCACATACTCTAATGAGACATAAGCAGTGGTGATATATTCATTTGTTTACAATATTTCTATATGTGTATTTTAAAGTTAGTCAACAAAAGGTATTTTGTACGAAACTAAAACGATAGTCGCAAATTTTTACTATTAGTTCAATTTTGTTCAAATACATGCTAAACACCACCCTCAGATCCAATATGAGTATGACTCAAAATATATTAGTACTTGTACTGGTTTACCTATATAATCCTTTGATCATAAAATTATAGTTCAATCTTAGCTTTACATTTTAAACAGGTCTGGAAATTTACACTTTGCACTTTGAACCATTTCTAAAAAATTGGACTGGTTCATAGAACATGTCCATAGAAAAAAATTACAATATTTTTAGCATTTATCCTGAATTTAAAAGTTAATTAATTATCAGATATATTATATTATATTTTATGAGTATAAATGTGTTTGAAATATTTACAAACAAATGAATTGTAAATCCGGTGGTACACTAGCTATAAATAGAGTATCATAAAATCTACATTATTTTAAGTATTAAAAATAACTTTAGTGTTCCGCAGAGTTACATTCGTAAATCATTTTCATTATGTACTTTTTTACTATAAGTCAATTTTTTTAAATTGTGAACACTGTTACAATTAAATTAACAGTTGTAAGGAGCAAATTTAAAAATAAACTAAGATATTGGAACATTCCTATACATTTATTTACTATATATCGTAGAAACTACGATTTCAAATGTTACTGTTGGTCACAAGTAATTCTTATTAACTTTTAAGTGAAGACAAGATTCACAAAAATTATATAGAGCATTGTTCGCGCTGAGTATTCATCTTTCATCTACTCCGTTAGGACAGTGTACTCGCCTACGAAATTAGTAAAGAGACTTGTGAAAGATTCATTGACTTCATTGGCAAGGTATCTTGTAGCTCATTTGGTTAGAGTGTCACACTAGATATAAGAAGGTCCAGGGTTCAAA
The DNA here is from genome assembly GCA_951394225.1 of Harpalus rufipes. Taxonomy (NCBI): domain Eukaryota; kingdom Metazoa; phylum Arthropoda; class Insecta; order Coleoptera; family Carabidae; genus Harpalus; species Harpalus rufipes. The sequence goes on along the minus strand of OX596281.1, from coordinate 25,106,240 downwards.
ACCCTACGAGGTCCATGAATTTTTCATAAATTCATTCTACGTTTAATTAATTATTTCCTCGAACATACAGACTGTTTCTTCGATTTAAAATGTTACTGTAAAATCTATCCATAAATAAAATTACCACATTAAAAAAATAATTAAAAGTTTTACTGTTGTATTTATTTGCACATACAAAAAAAACTTCCTCCGGCACTGCTGGGTCCCCCATATACGTTGCGCTTGGGGGATACTCAACAAATTACATTTCCCTTTGTCGTTACGTTATTTTTCCATAAGGTCTTTTTTCCTTTGCTATTAGGGCCCGTGCCACCAAAAGCCAAGAGCTATAGAATAATTACATACGCGGACAATGCGGAATTAAAGTTTGTACATTGTAAACACAGGGAAATAGACAATATTTTGTTCCGTCCACCCTGGCGAGTAGGTGGCTATGGTGTACACGCTTTTGTTTTCAATTTTCAAAGGATACTTGAAATGAATGGGAAATATTATTGAGATATTGAAGAGGTTGATTTAATTAAAAAAATTTCAATTATATTTTAAAGACTATATAAATGTGGTGTTCCGTAATATCAAAACTGACACTACTGGCAGTATTATAATATAACTTATATACTGTGTGAATTGTGTTATTCATATAAGTTTAAACATTTACTTAGCAAGAATAAACCAATTGAATAATTAAGATATAAGTTTAATAGATGAAGTAATTTCTTTTTGTCGTCTAAAACCAATATGGTGCAATATTTTTTGGCAATTTTAGAAACGTCAAAATCATCTTAATCACCACATATTTCAAATATTTGCAAATAACATCCGTTAACATGGTTACACGACCATTTCTATTTAATTTTTCGCCGTATTTTGAACGGGCGATAGCATACTCTTTGCAACATGTATGAAAATGAGACAGCGAATAAAAATCTTATCTAAATCATGCGTATACGACAAAGATGCTAAATAAAAGTAGTAATTCTTACAGAAATTGATGACGTAAGTATCAATTTGCGGAAACAGCATGTATGTGTATTTTATAAAAAAAAATATAATAGTTCTATTATAGGACGACCTTATATGTGTATGTGCACATATTAACATGTTATATGCCAAATATCTATAGAATTACTTTACATACACATATTTTTTACATGTAATAGCATGTAGCAAACACTCTAAGTAAGATAAGTAGCAATTAATATAATTTTCTTGTACTTAAATAGCGAAATCATGTAAAATTACAATTCTGTTAAGTAATGTAACAATGATTGTAGTTATACTAACATACGCAATACCAGTGTATCTAATTAAATTTATATTATGAATTAACAAATACAATGTAGATTAGAACATTGAAAATGTATTAATCAAATAAGCACTGGAACCTGGTAACCTGGAAAAATATTAAATATAGGAATTGGGTCCTCCACCATCATAATAATAAATTGGAACATGGATCATTTAAAACTGTATGTTAAAGACTATCAAAAAAAATATGAATTTTTCAAATTGCCAAGTTTTTAATACCATTTCCTCGACTCTGTATCTACATGACACATTTAATTCCATATTATTACTACTTTCAAGCCTCCTATTATCGGTTTTTCATAATAAAAAAATTATTTTAAACAACCTATGTAAATTGCACTTGACACTGATATCTTCTTCTTCTTTAGCTTTTCCCATTCGTTAGGGATCGCTATTCTTGATTTTCTTCTTCCACTCATTTCTATTTTGCTTGTCGTCCTCATCCATTTCTTTTTCTCTCAAGTCTGCAATACAGTTCTTTCATCTTCTTTTTGGTCTCCCTCTGCTTCTTCCGGTTGACCAATTATAACCAAAATCTAATCAGCTCTAAATTTTGATGTACGGAAAAGGAATGCGAAAGAATTATTTTTAGAATTGTACATACACACACACACACACACACACACACACACACACACACACACACACACACACACACACACACACACACACACACAGACATCATCGTAAAAATGGTAAAATCGTATTCTAGGGACCCTAAAACGTGCTTATTCACTAAAAACCGACCATCGATTTTTTTTGACCAAAGGCAATATCTTCTTTGGCTAAAGGTGACGAAAGGTAAAAGTAATGGAAGTAAACCAAATAACACATGTTTAAATTTATGATGCAACGCCAGACTCCATGCGTTGGTATGAAACTAAAAGATGTGTTGAATAACGTAGGCTACCAATGGTAATCAAAACTTGGACTGTAATATACGTATACATAGTATTTATTAATTATTTTATTAAATTGCTTATTATACAAGCATATTTTCAATTATTGCTGACAAGAGTTATTTTAACATACAATGGAATCTCTCGCGGGCAGCACTGGTCGCCGATTATTTGTCCGGGTAAAAGAGGTGCTCGTTTAAAGGGAAAATAAAATTTAAGCAATGAAATTTGCGTAGCCTAAATGTTCCGAAATTTCCTTAGCGTTCGCTTTAATTAAGAAATGTTTTTATTTCGCGCCTTAACAAATTATTCATATGGAAGTTTGTTTATGTTGAGATCCTCTGTTTTAAAAAAGCTCCTCTTCTGTTGTGGTTTAACATGTGAATCAAAAATGTTCAATAGTTCTGTCTTCTTTTTTATAACTTCACCTGCTTGAGATTTCCCGATATTAAACCGAGCTGCTATAACTTATGTACACTGAGTTTTTCTTTATCGAGAACTCTTTTCTCGCACCGTTAACATACGTTTACGAGTACATGTTGTCATTTTTAAAATGAAATTTCACACATAACGCAAATAAGAATAACTGCTTCAGCCGAAATATATCGTAACCAGTGGAATCCTCGGTATAATGCTAATGATTTTAACTAAAGTCCGTATATGAGAAGTCATTTCCTAAAATTGGGATCCAAAATTAGTGTCCGTGTCCGTTTAATAGCATGTCCTCTTAATAGAGATATGTTTATTAGGAAGATAAAAATACCGGTTTCCGTATAATTGTCCAGTTAACAAAGGTGTCCGCTTATTGGAGGTGTTCGTTAACAGAGATTTTACTGCATATATAATTATATTTTTATAAGTGCTGAATAAATAGTATATTATGTGGCAAGTGTGTGAAGCTGAAATTTCTACATGAGGGTGGAGATTGCGACACGAGCCGAAGGCAAGTGTTGCAAACCACCCGAATGTAAAATAGGCTTCACACACGTGTTACATACTATACTTTTTCTACGACCTTGCAATAAAATATATATATTTTTTATAAATTAATAACACATTTCTCATGAAGTTGTTATTTCTACGGACCATTTACCAACACATGATTTACGTGTATATAAAGATATTCATTGTATGTGTTAAAACTGAACTATTTACTTCACGCACAGTGTACAAAAAATCAAGCTTCACACATAAAAATTGATACGTGAAGTACTCACTTCACGCATGGGAGTAGAAAAACAAATTTGTATGACTCTATTTATAATTGCACTGTTTGATAACAAAATCATCTCTATATGTACGTTACAGAAATTCTTACGGCTTAACGAATAACAATAAAGATTTTGTAAAACTACAAATCGCTTTCAGTTTACATAAAATTTTATAAAAAAATATAAAAAATTGTGAAGACTCCATTCAAGTGTACAACATTTTGCACTTTCCACAACAGCTTTGAGTGTTCATGAGCTGTATGGTAACACTTCGTAAGCACCTTATACAGTACAAATGTATGTAATCGTCATTATCGAAACCTATGAAATAACAGAAATTTGGCCAAAAATGGGTAATGATGAAGAGGCTATAGGGGTAATTTTTGTGCAGTTAGAAATAATTTTTAAGTTTGACGTCGGTCGCATATGAACAATCAAAACCGCAACTACTAGCATTTATTATGAAGAAGACATTCTTTTCTTACATTTTGCATGATTTCTTACTTCTTTGGACAAACGTTACGTAGTTTTAATCTTATTATAAAGATATTTCTCGAGTGTGCTGTTGTTATCGTAATACGTGTGATTCCGTTGGTTTCCACAAACGAGGATGTTGTGAACAGATGTCAGGCACGTGCTGAAACAGCTGCACATCGCAAACAAGCCACAAGCGGCCCTTTCACGCCATCTTGGCACGTGCCCACTATTATCACAAAGAAGTTATTTTTGGGAGAGCGATGGAAAGTGGTTTCGAAATGTTTGAAATATGGAAAATATTGAAATAGAGAAATTTGAAGATAATAAATATGAGAAATATTATGGTCATATGCAACTGTGTAAGTACTATAAATTATTTACGCTGCAAATATTAAGCAAATTAAAAAAATAAAAATAAATACGAGTGTACTGCTATCAGTATTATTACTATTCATTGTCAAATGAGTATTCATACATATTTTATTTGGACGTTTCGGTAATGTTACGGAGATAAGCCGTGCGAAAAAATTCCACCATAGAATATTTTTTTTGTATCAGTCCATTACGTGATCTAGCTCGAATCCGAAAAGGACAGATTGAGGTAAACTTGCCCAATGAATGCAATAGGAATTATCGCGTGGTCGGTGAACGGTGATTACATACGTGTGTTCAATAAGAATAGTCGGGAATGTAATAAGCTTATAGCGAGAATAATGGAAAAGATTGCAGAAATCATGCTACCAAAATATGTAGGTAAGCTGTGAAACACGTACGCTAGAGCAATTCATTTGATAATTACATGGTGCGGCTACGAATACGGGGATTGTCTTTAATATTGCAGGTTTAAAAACAAATATTTATCATCGAAAATGGCTTTATTGTTTTTCAAAATATTCTCCATGAAGATCAATAAAATTTTCGAAGCACTTTTTTCCACTCCGATGAGGTATCTCCATAACATGCATTTTGAACGCATCAACCGCTTCTTCAGGTGTCGAAAAACGTTGACCCCGCAATTTGTTTTTGATGTTCGAGAATAAAAAGAAGTCATTGGGTACCAAATCAGGACTATACGGTGGATGACTCATCAAATCGACGTTTTGAGTACTCAAGAAGTCACTTGTTCGAGGCGATGTGTGAGAGCTCGCATTGTCGTGGTGGAGAATAATCCGTCTTCGGCGATTGGTTTTTCTTATTTCTCCGAAGATATGTGGCAAACAAATGGTTGTGTACCAGTCAGAATTGACCGTTCTACGTTGCACCAATGGTACGGTTCAGACATATCCAGTTTTTTCGAAAAAAAACAGGCGACCATTTGCTTCGAAGTGCTTCGAGCACGAACGACTTTTGTTGGGTTTAGCTCGCTTTGGAATACCCATACACTCGACTGCTGTTTACTTTCGGGCTCATACGCGTAGATCCACGATTCGTCACCTGTCACGATGTCAATATACATGTTTTGAAGCACCGCGATCAAATTTTTTGAGCATTTCTGGCGACCTATTGACACGAGCTTGTTTTTAAGCGATTGTCAAATTATGGGGATCCAACGCGAACAAATCTTTTTTGTTCATGCAATATTTAATGTATGCTGATTCCAATAATGTCCAAGAATACCTCAATCTCACATGACGATTCTTCTCAGATTCACCTGTATACCGTCTGACTCAAAGCTGTTGCAGAAAGTGCAAAAGTTTAAATAAATAGACAGGTATACCTATCGTATATCATCACGATTTAACCCCATTTCTGGGTGTACCAATTTGCTGTAATGGGTTATGTGACCAAATTTTTATTTTTATATAATGATACTAGAGAAATCTGAAATACCCGTATTTTTTAAATCGATTAATTATTCCTACTTTACGCAAAAAAAATATTAAAAATTTGGGGAAGGGATACGTGACGTGAGTATGGTAGAATCATGGAAGGAGACGGATAAACAGGGAGGGAAACAGGTGTTATAGCTAGCTGTCGTCATGCCACACCTACCACAACATAAGCCGTGTTCCTTCGGGCTGTGATTCACAATCAAAAACATCAAAGTGATCATAATTAAGAAGAAGTATGTTTTCTCATTTCTTATTCGTTATCCCCACTTTCTCATTTTGTGATCACTAGACAACCGTCCCCTTTCCCTTCTGAATCATCCTTTTTAAATGATCACATAGATTCATTTCAGAACAAATTTAAAAATGGTTAATGACAATAGGTTTTCGAGCGTAAAAAAATATCAATGTACGGGGTTTGTTGCATCAAAGGAAATATGATTTTCCTACAAAAGCATGTAATGACCCACCATATTTTTGAAAACAAAGAAAATATGTTACATAAAAGATTTGTTTTAAGGAAACATACTTCATATATTATCAAGAACATTTTTTTATATTTCTATGATTCATTTTTAATATGCTGACTATAAGACACGACAGTAGATTATTTATAAAATAAAATAAATTAGTTTGCATTGGTGTGTATATGATATTTGACGCTAGGTGTTTATATTATTTAAGTTGTTTTCTTGATATAATTTTTAAATCATGATTCAAAGGATCACGATTAAACTAATCAGGATACACAAAATCAAAATCACAATTAGAAGGAACACGGCTACAACCGCGACGATGAGCTATATCTCTTTCCTCCCAGTCAATCTTTCTTCTTCTATGATTTTACTATGCCCACGTCATATAACCCTTCTCCAAAACATTAAATTTTCTAATAACAATATTAATACAAACTAATATTTAGTTTTAACAAAAAGCTATAGTGATTAGTTGTTTTTATATTTTATGACATATATTGAAATTCGAATATGGTCACATACCCCATATCGCAGATTTCGCTAATGACAATACGAGTATACCCATATCTTCTGTACTATGTAAGGCGTTTTAGAGACTATTAAAGTTAATGTTGAGAAAACACCAAAATTGTAAATAATTTTCGATCCCGGGCCATTAAAACCACAACATATATTTAAGAAATATACGTATTACTCTATTTTCATGATTAAATCAACAAAGTATGAATAAATTAACAATTTCTGTTCTAACGCACCGTTGAAGTTTCCGACACATTTTCAAGTTTCTGGATGATACCAGCATTGAAATCTCCATTTTTCCGCAACTAATATAGTGCTTGTGTATTACGTTTAGTATCTGTTTCTTTCTTTGAGTAGAGAACTTATATAACTTTACAGTTTAGCGGGTAGTATTCTGTAACACGTAAGGAAGAAATGAATGTTTATTTGAACTTTCTGAGAACTTAATAACGGAAGTCTCTCTTACACGTACGTTAGAATGTTTGCGTTCAGTCTTCAGCAGGCGAAATAATCATCAACATTTTTTCCTCTTATATGGAAGAGAGAAAAACTAGTTTTGTGTATGACTCAGTGCTGGACTAAAAAATTGTAGAGGTTTTTGTACTTAGAAGAAATTGTTTATATCCATATGTGCAATATGAGACATGATGTAATTATTTTGTATAGGTATATCATAAATTATATCAACAATAGTATTTTGTGTGAGGTCATTCTCTATTCTATCATAGGTAGATGTTGATGGCAGATAATATATTTTAGTTTAGATGATTATTCAAGCATAATTACAATACACAACCCACAAATGAGTTCATAATTTATGAAAGGATTCACATAATCCTATCTTTACGGTTTATCTGAAAACCTAACTAGTTTTTTGAACAATCTAATTTTTTAACAATTTATGATACCTACCTAAATATTAAAGAAACAACCTCGGATGTGTCATATTACGCACGCTACTGACAACTAGAAATGTCATTTTCCTGGTGTAGGTAATCGGGAATAGGTTATTTTACTAATTTTTATTTTTTTCTTTTGTTATTCTTTATATATTTGTTTGTTCATACACTGACCCATTTCAATGAAATGCATTTATGAAAATAGATGCCCGTGAATGTCTACGTCATAATGACGTATGTGAGCATAACATTACTGATAACACTACTAGAGGACAACCGAATAGTAAACGAAGAAACATAACATTAACACTTATACCTGTCTAATTCTCTAGGTCTAGATAGCAATGCTAGTCTATTGTGTTTGTAGGTTATATTGTCAGGAAACAAAATATTATTATACTTTAACTTCGTCATCTAGCGTCATTCCGTCAAAATTGTTCCCATTGACGTGATGTTGCGGCGTTACTACAAAGAACATTTTAAAACAAGCAAGCATAATTTTCATTACAGATTTTTTTTGTTACTCATGCAAGTTTCAATAAATATAATAAAAATTATAAAATTTAATTTTCATGTCCGAAATATTCTATTCTGCCTACGAAAAGAACTGCTTTATTAAAATATTAGTGTAATAATTTTGTCTTAGAAATAGCAAAGTTATTAAAGAGTAAAACTGTAAGTAATCAGGAACAAATCCTGCGCTGTAATCCGCACAAAAACCATAAGTTCATTTTCCGCCTGCTCGTTGAAATCCTTCTTTCTTTCCTCCTCCTTGGTCCGTCCCTGCGGGTCAACAACCAAGGAGGGGTGGGGTGACATTCCAAGCCACCTCAAGGTCTCTCTCCTTCTCTCTCATTCTCTCTTACTCTCTCTCTTTGTGGTCAAAGACGCTGGTAAGACCCGTACAGCCTCTGCAGCACATTGCATGCTTTTCTCAAAGAACAGAGCATAGATTTCGGTCGGTAAAGAGTTTTCGTGAATCCTCTGTTTGAATATTCTCGGTTCTGAGTGGTTGTGAAAGACTGGAAGAGTGGTAATGAAGAATAAAGGGGAGAAAAATGCTGGTGAAGTGTAAAAGTTAAAAGGTGGTGAAGTTTAACCGAAATTTTTGATGTTCTCAACAGAAATCGTATAAAATATTTATAAATAAAGAGTGAAACAATGTGACTGTTGAATTTTATGTTGAATATAATAAACTATATATAATATATATGTATAAATAATAGTGTATAAACATCGTTATATATTATTTGTAACAAATCTTTTCAGAAATTTTTATAACTGTAATTTTACAAATATAAAAGAATAATATATAAATATTGTGATTTTAATATATAATTTATAATAAATAATAATACTGCCAAATTTATAAATAAGTACCATATACATAAAATATTTTTTCATAAAATGTATAATATAAAATGAATTCTGCATATATTTGAAACTGTATGAATATAAATGTATTAATATAATATAAATAAATAAATACTTTGAAACTTTAAATGTATTCAACAATTTTTTAATTGTTACTGTACAATACAATACTCAAAAGATATTAAAATTATTATTTTTTTGTATAAAATTTATATAAAATATTGTGATCTTAATATAAATTATTTATAATATATAATAACTGTATACTTATATAGTATATCAAAAGAAGTGTTACAATATTATTATTTGAGAAGGTATTACAAAAATTTATAAAATAATGAAAAATTGTCTTTAACAAGGAATACAATTTAAAATAATACTTCCAAATTTTAATCTATTTAGTGAGATTACAATCATCAACTATAAATTTATAAACCTCAATGCGCAAACATTTTATTATCGTCTCGTCCGTTAATTTGTTTTCATCATCGTCTTCCCTGGTGCATTTTCTCATCTTGGTGTTTTCCCACGCAAAATGCGTGCAAACGCGCACATTTTCCCGAGTACGAGTTTGTGCCTATGTGAGTGTCTGTGTACCAGAAGACTGTAATTATAAGGTTGACAACAGAGGAGTCAAGAGAATAAGTTCTAGGCAGAGAAAGAGACGAGGACGAGACGAAGTGCAGTGACTTCGAGCTTACCGGTAAGTTAACCTGCAGACGTGCAGATGGTCGGGCAAGAATGGAATGAATAAATGGATTAAGACCAGGCAAAAAAGATAAATAATGAATTAATGAAATTTATAATATATTTCAACAGAGTATGTACGAGCCCAAAATCATTATAGTTCGGACGATATAATATTTCACCTTAATGTCATTTCGTATGCTACAAAAAACTCAGTAAATATTTTATTCTTCCGCAATTTTTTTCACCGTAAAATATACAATTTCAGCTTAACTTAAGAATAAAAAGAAAATAGTTTCAATAACAATTAGGTTTTAAACTAAATTAAATTAACTATAACACACGAATCAGAATAGTTCTGCCACTAGTTTAATATTGCATTGCGCCTCCTTTATTGACTATAACGACTTTAATTCTGTTAGGCATTGTATCAAATAACTTTGCACACACATCAGGTTCAATATTATCCCTTACTTGTTGCAATTTAATTTTAATTCGTTTAATGTGCGTGCCGGATTTTTACGCAGTTTCTTTTTCATTTTATGCCAAAGGGACTCAATTGGCGACAAATCCAGGCTACTTGAAATCCACTTTAGAGTAGGAATATTATGATTTACAAGCCAGGATTCAACGGTTTTTGCCGAATGACTCGGGGCACCGTCCTGCTTAAAAACGTAACTCCCTTCGAAGGACTGGCATAAGCAGAGCCATATTATCCAATAGGCTGATACGCTAAAGCCTAGGGCGCTGTAAAGGAAATAGGCGCTGAACCCAATCTAGTTTTCTTTTTATTGTAATTCATTTTATTCAAATAAAGAAAATATTTTTACTTTTCGTTTTATGTAGAGTAAGTAAAATAAAGAAAACAAAACAATATCACAATGGGCACATTTGAAATCGTATCGTCTATATAGCACAGTCACTGAGCGCTCCTATAGCTTCACAAATATAATAATCAAAATCTTAGCATTTCTCTCGCATTTTTATGATAAATTTTAACATATCTGTAAGCAAACAAAAGTAAAAATTTAATTCCAAATATGGATATTATTTTTTCAACAAAACGAGTAAAATTAACGAAATTCTTCAATGAATGACAAAACTTTGATCTCTCTTTATTATCTATATCTATAAAATCAGAAGTTTCCAACGTTATATGTAGAAATATTATCTAATCAATATTAAGTTTAGTGTTTTCATAAAACATACAAATTATTAAGACATGTTTAATTTTAAGTACCTACAAATTATAGTGTAGGCGTCAAATTTTTATCAGCCTAGAGCGGACAGGTGGCTTAATCCGGCCCTGGGCATAAGGGAATCGATGGTAAAAAAAAACATCTTTAAGTATCTTTATATTTATCAGCGTTAACAATGCCATTTGTAAAATGTAGTTTGCACATCTTCCTTCCAGACATACAACCCCAAATCATAACGCTTGCAGGAAATGTCACTATTTTAACCAGTCTGTCTAGGAAAAAGTACGCAATACGCGTTTTCTACAATCTTCTAGGCAATCTCATCACTCCAAATGCCTTTGTTCTTGAGTCCAATTTTTGTGATCCTTAACCCATTACGCTGTTGCAATATTGTATGCAAAGACTTTTCTGTGAACTAGTGAAACACAAAATACTAATAATCCTTTTTAACAGAGAAATCACGAAAAGAAATTACCTTATAAAACTTGTATCCTATTTGTTTAATTTTTCTTGTAGTGGTAGATACCGAAATTTGTTTTCCGATCATTTCCCGACATTGTAGGGTAATATCTCGAGCATTTGATCGGCGATTTTGTTTCACAATTTCCCTTGAAGCTCAATGATCAGCATTAGAAGTTGACGACCAGTTTGAAATTGATTTTTTTTTGTCCCGAAATGCCGTTCATATGGGCATTAATTATGGATTTTCTTAAATCTATATGGTTTACCACGAGCCATTTTAGTGTTAAACTTATCACTTACAATAAATGCCAAGTACTTTGTTGATTTCAACAATGTATCAATAATTTCTCAACAGTTGTATCACGCACTGCGTACTTTGTACAAAATTTATAAATGGCCGAACTATTCTGATTCGTATGTTATAGTTAATTTAATTTAGTTTAAAACCTAATCGCTATTGAAACTATTTTCTTTTTGTTCTTAATTTAAGCTTGTAATTATATATTTTACGGTAATAATATAATTTTTGTAAGTATAAAATATCTATTGAATTTTTTTGTAATAAAATGAAATGTCATTAAGGTAAAATATTGTGCCGGGCGAATTAATATGATTTTGAGTTCGTGTACTGCATTTCATTTCATTTTCCCGAATCTGTATCTGTAATGCAGTGGTAAACCAAATCTCAGAAGGGTGGTTATGTAACTTTGCGTAAGGATGGATTAGCGACATTTGTAACGATATAGCTATTAATATACCTACAATTTTTATGAGTACCATAACTGCCACAGAAATACGAGCTCGTAGCGCGAGGATTTTATTTAAGACATCTAAGGCCTGTTATGATTCATAACATATTATTAATAAATAGTAGGTACCGGATCGGGATTTGACCGAAATACCGGAATCGAATTATCCAGCTAATAGCCTGACCGAATCGCCGGATTTATTCCGGCCGCCAGATGAGCACCTCTTAACTACTATGAAAAAGAGCGAATGAGCGAAGGCATTTATCATTGAGTTTGTAACAGTGCTACAATGATATTGTATCACCTTCAACATATACACGGACTACAAATTCTGGAAACATACTTGATCAATTTAATCTTTACTATAAAATGGCAATGGGGTAGTTACCATATGTTAAAATTTAATGAAATTCTTATTTGTTTACAATATATGACTCATAATAAGATATATACTGTAATAAAATTCGCCATTTATTATGTAAATATTTCAAAAAAGTTATTTAAAATATTAATGATTCAAATCGACCTCTTCTCTGTGACGTCACGCTTACATATTTAATGTCGCAAGTGTCGTTTTACAGCGATGGGATGTGACATGTCATAGTGACAGTTGATGGTAATACTGACGCCGTGGACATAACCTTGTTTCTTATCAACTGTAATACAAAACTTCGTTACAAACTTGCTCAAACAAAAATAAATAAGTAAAAATACGTGCTAACTTGACAGCAATCTAACCTAACAAACAAGTTCCCCTTACCCCGCAAGACATACGTCGTAAATGGACCCGTTTAGTGCTGACGTAGCCAGGTTTCCAAACAAGAAAATGGCTGCCACCTTGGTAACCGTTGCTATGTTATTTAAAACTAACCGCGAAACTACAGTGGTGGGAGATTAACGCTTTCTTAGAATTTTAGGCTCTTTAAAGGGTTTAATTGGCGTAGCGCCAAATGGGGTTGTAACTTACGTTAGTAAACTATGTCCAGGATCAATGTCTGATAAAAAAATTGTGGAATTTTAAAATTATTTGAAAGTGGAGATCTAATCATAGCTGACAAAGGGTTCTTAACAACAGATGTATTGCCGCCCGGGGTAACTTTAAATTTTCCACCATTTATAATGGAAATGCAATTCACGCCGGAGCAAGTTGCTGTCACTAGAAATATTGCTCGTGCAAGAGTTCACGTGGAAAGAGCAATAAGAAGAATAAAAGCCTTTCGAATTTTAAATATTATTCCTCAAAACTTGACCCCAATGTCAACTAAATTTTTTTAAGTATGTGCTGCATTGACTAATTTTCAATACCCATTAATCAAAGAATTATATTATAAAAAAAGTAAATAGGTAGTCGCTAAGTTTATACAAATTACATATATATATATATATATATATATATATATATATATATATATATATATATATATATATATATATATATATATATATATTGTTAAATATAGTTTGATTTATTGTTTTAGAAATATACATTATTTTAATAAATATGGAATAAATTTCTCATGATAAAATGACTTTAAAATATTTATATTACATGCCCATTCGTCATCTTTATCCACATCAATAATTATAGTGCAGTTCGGAGTCCAAATAACTAAAAATCACAATGATTTCTCTATTATATGAAGCTGTCCCTGCATTTGGTGGTAGTATTCATGTTTATTTAATACGAATTCAGCCCTTATCCACATCGTATTTACAAATGTAAGAATGATCACATTTCAGTGCTCCCCTTATGTCGGTGTTTCTGAATTTATAGGGGGCATTTCACTTCAAAAATTGCGTCCTCGCCTACCAATCCGTCTGGATTGGCTCCCAAATATCCGCAAGGATGTAAATGTAATATTAATCTGCAAATAAATTATATGCAATTTTCAGTCACAATGAGCAATATTCATGTGAAATTATTTTACATATCAAATTTGTACGTTCGATCTCTCATACTGGCATTCACAGTGCCTGTTATTATTTTTAAATTATCATTATATGTCATACTGACTACATCACCACTTTCGACCGCATTTTCACCACGTTCTATTAATTTTCTATCGTCTATAAAATAATTTACCATAGAATAAAACTTTATTACATATTTCTGAGTCATTTCAAATTTCAATATCAAACTCTACAACTTATAGGTTATGTCTTATACGTCAAATCCTGAAGTAGCATAGCAACCGCCTTAGCAACGAAGACGCCATTTTCTTGTTTGGAAACCTTCGTGACGTCAGACTAAACGGGTCTATTATCATACTGCGAGCAGCATGTCGGAATTATTTTGCAACGGAAACAGCAAGGGTAACGTCACAGTGGCGGGAATAGATATGTCCGGTATTTTCAGTATTTTTTTCTCATTTTAAAATAAAAATTGTGCAAAATAAAAAAAAATATATGGAAAATTTAAATTTAAAAATACTTGCTTCTAATAAAAAAATCAACGGCGAAACTACCCTATTGTAGACAGAAAATCATTTTCCATTTTATGGTAGGGTAATCATCATAAAAACATCTCTTGCTATAAGAAATATAGTTTGCCCAGCTTGTAGTGTTTGTTCAGAATGATTATTTTCAGAAATAGCTAATATCTAGATTAACATCAGATAATTCAGAAAAGCTACTCTTTATACATAATAATTTTAAAAAATACATTATGATTATTTGTAAATATTAATATGTATTCTATTTTACAAAAAAAAGTATGAATTTTCCCTTTTAAACTCTAAATTGCTAGTTTTTTACTTTCTGAACTAATTTGGCCGGATCGTCGAATAACATAAACTCAGTTCGGTCGGAACAATTGTTCCGGTTTTTAAGCCGTATCAGCTGGATTTAGTGATTCCGCGGGATATCCTTCCCATTCCGAATAAATATTATATTTTGAAATTCTATTTGTAATTCTGCTTTCAGAATGCCATGATAAACAGAACAATTATTTTAACATAATGTCAATATGACAAATATTCAAATTATATGTTTTATTCCTCATGTTTATTATTTTAGAATAAAATAAACCGTGCTAGGAACGATACACTAACGTTATTTGTATGTATTAATGAAGCGCATTATACTTTCATTTTATTTTCATTTTGTAGACATATCAATATGGTAATAAATATTACCGTACAGATACAGTTATTATTTAGTTACCGCAGCCTACTTTTGTACATGTAAACAAAGGCTTAATATCCTGAAATCAGTAAATTATATTACACAACAATAATTCGTTTTGGCTTTTAGTCTACATTTTTGGTTTAAAGTTAAAACATAATAACTAATAAATATTACATAGGTACAAAATACAAGAATTGATGCTTATATTGAATAATAACAGAAATACAATGAATAAAGTATATAAAGATAACAATAATTATGAATATTTTAAATTCATCTTCATCTTCGTCATTCTCCCATTCATTATTATTTCATTAACTATTATCACATATAAATATTCATGTGTCCACTTTTCTGCAAATAATTTGTTTATTTCATTATTACTGGATTGAAAATACAAGAGTATGGGGGTTGGTTTTCTTTTCAAAACTTCTAATAATAGCGGCTTTGTATAATTTTCCTAAAAATATATGTCCATACTCAAAATATGAGTACCTGAAATTACCTTTAATATTGTAATCTCATACTACACTTACGTGCATAGAAATCGACCACTTCGCTGTTTTAATTTTAATTAATTGTTTTTAGAAACTAGATCTCAGATGTAAATGAGCATGAGCCTACGTTATCAAGAATGTATATTTTTAATCAAGTTCAGGAACCGATAACAAAAACAGCGCATATTTACGTAGTTGCTGTTGTGATTGCTATCACGAGTATAATACAGTCAAACACAGTTTTGACAGATGCGCAAACAATCAGATTCCGCAAGCATATAATGTGTTTCTTGTCACATTTCTGCACACATTTGTTTATATCGAGACTTTTGATAACTGAAGCTGAAGAGTTTTTTTGCGATTTATTTCTGTTTCACAATAACCTCCAAATAATGACAGCTGAGCTTGACATTTGACGTTCAGCAATACTATGCGCATGCGTTACATTTTTCTAGATACAAATGCAAAAAGAAATTACCGAAATACCAGGTATTAATAATTTTTCGTCATTTATTTTCTAAAATTTCAGTACAAACAATTAAAAAGGGGTAAATTTCGCGACTATTGGTGTAGATTACATACGTTTCGGTATACTTTCACCAGGATAAGATCTTAGTATTAATTTTAAAATATGTTTATAAACAAATAATTCTACAAAGGACCGGTTTTATAAAGACATTTATCCAACACCGACTCATTAATATACTTGTTACTATAGTTATTTGAAATAACTATGTACAACATTACTCACCCTGTGAGAGAATAATCGAGAAATCACGGAGAAATTATTACTCATTTTTACCTTCCGTCACCTTTAGGTAAGGAAGGTATTGTCTTTGGTCAAAAAATTCAATGATGAGTTTTTAGTGAATAAGCACGTTTTAGGGTCCATATAATACGATTTTACCATTTTTACGATGATGTCTGTATGTATGTGTGTCTGTGTGTCTGTGTGTGTGTGTAACAAAATTTCCGGATCCAATAACTTCAATACCACGATTCCAAAAATTATAATTTTTTCGTATTCCTCAAGTTTACATCCAGAAGAACAACTGATTAGATTTTGGTTATAATTGGTCAACCGGAAGTAGTCTCATTTGAAGATTTAACAGTTAAATTTGATTTATTGACATTTAACGTTATTATAACGTAAAGAATATATTATTCTCTATACGATTTGATTACAATTTATACTTCATATTCAATAGATACAGAGTTGAAGAATTTTAAAGAAATTAAATTTTATAATTCAGTCAGCTATGCCAAACTTGGGAACTAGTAATATATTCATATAATTCAAATTGACAGATGTCAGTATCAATAAAAAGTAAATTAATGTGACAGAGATGAGGATGTTGAAGTAGATATTGGGGAATACACGGAAAGATACGGTAAGATAATAACTCTAGTGTTACAAGTTTTTAGAAAGATACAAGAAAGACGATTACATTGGTTTGAACATGTCGTGAGGAGAATTGAAGAATTATATTGGAACAAGAATGAATAGTTTAGTAATAGGACGTTACAGAAACAGAGGAAGACCAAAGATAAGATGGAAGGACTGTATTGCTTAAGATTTGAGAGAAAAGGAACTGAATGAGAACGTCATGCAAAAATAGCGACCCCTAACGAATGGGAAAAGCTAAAGAAGAAGTAGATGCCAGTGTTAAGTGCAATTTGAATAGTTTGTTTATGAAATAATTTTACTGGAAATTTAGAATCTTTTGTAAGAAAAATTATGGAATTTATACATTATACACGAGAATGACGGAAGGTATTGTGCTGGCCACAACAGATTTTTAGATTTTTTTTAAAAAAATAAAAACAAAGTTTACAATTTTTTTTATTAGTTATTGGAATAATTTAACATTAGGAAAATTATTTATTTAAATAAATATTAATAAGTATGGTAAATGATACTTAGGTTATTTATTTTTACCCAATAATAGCTGTTAGGGCTGGTTAGTGGTTGCTACATTCGGAATTAAATTCAGAGATGCTGCTTGTGCTTCTAATTATATATTTAAGAGTAAAGTCATCAGTTTCACACATTTCAGTGTATTTTTCATTCAACCAATTCCCAATGTCGGACAATAATTACAGATTTTTTTTCAATAACATTACATCACATAGTACCAGAACAACTATTCAATGGCTACTGTGTACTTTAAAGTAGTATATAAAATAACTTGCCAGTCTCAAACAATGAACGAAAATATAAAAATGGTTTTAGAAGTTCAAAAAAATGTGTTGGATAAAACGTATTACACTCGTGTGGCATTTACATTTGTCACTAAAGAAAATTTGCCACTCGCCCTGCATCGCAGCTAAACTTTTTCTTTCGTAAATAATATGATACATTCCACACTTGTATAATAAATAACTATTAATCTTCACTTAAAATTTAATTCCATAGTAAATTTAATGAAAAGTAAAAAAATGCAACGCGTTTTTTGACAGCAATGATTTAAATGTCATTAAGAACAGAAAAACTGATTCCAATTTGTTCATTTTATTAAATTTACTTGACAACTAAATTTTAAGAGAAGATTAAATTTCTTTATAATTTTTTTTTATTAGCACTTAGTACAAATAATCTAAAGAACATACATATAAACATTCTAACTGTATTTCACATATGTTCATATAGCAGAGCACTGAACAGTTTATTATCTATCCTATCGCATGCGATTTGTTCTATGAACGTGTTACGGTGTCTAGATACTATCTAGAGAACGTTGCCTTTCTAGTTTCCAGATAACAGATGCAGCTAATTACTGCGATTTAGAATTATGCAGCTACTGGTGTTTATATTGCAACTTGCAACGTTATGTCATTTCGCAGAAATATGTGAAAAAGATAGATAAAAGTTATCAGGAATTTTAATGTTGGATAATTTAACGGGAAAGAGATTCTCATAAGTATAGTCAGTGTTTAGCATGTACACAAAATGGATAAGAATATTAATAAAAGTGGAATTTACAGCTATGGTTATTGTTTTGTGCAATAGTTATTTGATATACTTAAGTATTAAAAGTGACATTTTATTATGTGGGAAACAATAAAATCACTTTTAACACGTACATATATTATACCCTATTTTTTCTACAAACATTTTTTCATTAAATACATAAAATAAATAAGTATATCATCACGGCATATTACCCATTGCTGGGTGTTCCAATCTGCTTTGTACGCAGATATCGGTAATGATGAAATATTTGTACCGTGCGGGCGCTTACAAGGCGTCACCTCACGGGCACTCATTGCTGAAGTGCAGAGTGCACGACAGGGGTTAATTTTGTGCCATTAATATTCGAAGTAATTTTTGGCGTAGGTCGGGATCGAACCCGGGTCCCCAGATTCGTGACATATGCCCAAAAAGGCGATTTGTTGGTCCATGCGTCTTTACCAAGGTAAGTAACTTACTTTTAAAACTAGTGTTAAAAATAACAATGATCTGTCACTTTTTAACACTGGTGTCATAAAATTAATTAATTTTTAACCTTAAAAACAAACATTAAAAGCCTACTTTTAATTAATTTGTAGAAGAAAAAAAACTATTTTTGTTAACTATGTTTAACATAAAAAAACTGATGTGGCCAGCACAATACCTTCCGTCAATCCTGTATACATATTATGTATAAATTCCATAAATCAATTTTCTTGCAAAAGATTTTAAATTTCCAATAAAATTATTTCATAAACAACCTATGGAAATTGCACTTGACACTGACATCTTCTTCTTCTTTAGCTTCTCCCATTCGGTAGGGGTCGCTATTTTTTATTTTATTCTGCCATTCGTTTCTGTTTTGTGTGTCCTTCCGCTATACAGTTCTTCCATCTTATCTTTGGTCTTCCTCTGTTTCTTCAACCTTCTGTTACCTTAGTAATATATTCTTCATCTTTCCTCATGACATGTTCAAACCAAAGTAATCGTCTCTCTTGTATCTCTCTGCAAACTTGTAACACTAGAGTTATTTCCTTACCGTATCTTTCCGTATCTTCCCCAAAATCTACTTCAACATCCTCATCACTGCCACGTTCATTTACTTTTCATTGATACTGACATCTGTCAATTTGAAATCTGAATATATTAGCAGTTCCATGGTTAACATAGCTGGCTGATTTATGAAATTTAATATCTTTATAATACTTTAACTCTGTATTTATTGAATATGAAGTATAAAATGCAATCAAATCGTATAGAGAATAATATATTCTTTAAGTTACAATAACGTTAAATGTCAATAAATCATATTTAACTGTTAAAATCTTCAAATGAGGCTACTTCCGGTTGACCAATTATAACCAAAATCTAATCACTTGTTCTTCTGGATGTAAACTTGAGGAATACGAAAAAATTATAATTTTTTGAATCGTGGTATTGAAGTTATGCGATCCGAGTTTCGTCACACACACACAAAAATACATACAGACATCATAGTAAAAATGATAAAATCGTATTATAGGCACCGTAAAACATGCTTATTCACTAAAATCTCATCATTGAAATTTTGACCAAAGACAATACCTTCCTTATCTAAAGGTGACGGAAGGTAATAACACGTAGTTTGCTTTTCTTTAATGATTTAAATATTTATACGAGGGTCACGCTAGAAATGTTGGGAATAAGAAAATCAGATAGGCCTTGAAAAACCAAATTTTCACTATCATTTTAAATAGCTATGTATCTATCATTTGAAGTTAAAGTACAGAATTTAAGAGCATTGTGTACATCTGCCGTGAACGTTGAAAACATGGTGTACGCGAACCCATTTTACACAAAAACTATAATAAATAAAATAATAAACCAAAGTGTAATTAAAAGATAAAGGTTGGCTCTATGTTAGTTCAATAATATAATTTTGAATTATTAAATTTTTGCAATATTATAATTAATTCAATTTGTGCATATTTAATGTGCATTTCTGCGCAATTTGTAAACTTTTTTAGAAAAATAACATAACACCCACATTAAATGAACCTTCGTCAACATGTACATGTATTTGAAAAATTGATTATGCTTTCAGTTTCAAAAATTTAATGGTACAACGAATGTCCTACATGGCGTAAATTGGAAAGATTTTTGTCTCGTGCACTACTGCCCCTAGCGGAGTGTTTGAGAAACATTGAGCTGTCCTTGAGATTTACAGTGGATCAGATAAATTGATGTGTATCAAATATGCATGTTTTGTGCGACAGTGTTAGCTTCTCGCAGTCGCAACAATGGGTAAACGTTTCGGAACTAAAAAGCGTATGCAATTAAGTGCAAAACGCAAAAAATCTAAAAATTTAGAAAATACATACATAAAATCACACATGTCCCACTTAGTTAGCAAAACCCCGAAAATACTAACATCTACATCATACAACAAATCTTGACTCTCAACATATTAAAGTGACCGATTTTCGGTAATTTGCATGTGTCTAGGTATTTATTAAAGTTAATTTTATAATGTATAATCTTTTTTTCTCTTAGATGTAGAAAACTGAATTTAGCACATATGGTTAAAAAAGCTCTTGGAATATTTTATCTTCAAATATTCCTCAAGAAATTTCGTTTCAAGATACGAATATAGGGTAAATTGATATATGAGTATAAATAAACTTTATATAAGTAATGCATTTATTTAAAAACTAGCCAAATTTAATTTCGGGCGGAAATTTTTTATTGTTACATTTTTTTTGTTTCTCTATATTTTTTGACACCAAAAGCTAAAATATTCCTTTTACTCGAAATGAAACAGTTGTGGGTATGGTTGAGGAAAGTACAGCAGAATGCAATATTTTGAATATTCGAAATTACAATGAAGGCGAAGCCATGGTTTAGGGAAGTACTGCAGAATGCAATATTTTGAGTAGGTATTCAAAATTACATTGAAGGCGAAGGCATGGCTGAGGAAAGTATTGCAGAATGCAATACTTTTGAGTATTCGAAATTACAATGAAGGCGAAGACTGCAAAACATATGTAGATAATGAACTAGTTTTTTGTTTTTATTAATTTCTTCCGCCATATATTCGGCAGTATATACATACATACTTAATTTTGCAGGAAAATGTAGCCAAAATGAATATACAAACATCAAATAGTGTTTTTAAATTTGAGATGAGCGGTAGAAAAATTGTAAATTTAAGCTACATATATGTAACAAAAACTTTATAAAATATCAAATCATGCTCCACAATTTGGTTGTTCGCTAACAAACATAGAAACGAAGATGATTTCTGGAATGAAATAGTTTCAAAACTAGATTTTTTTATATGAATTGTTTACTTCCCGAATTAGTTTACCCAAGACATACAAGATCTTTGTCTGTACGTGAACCAAAATACATATTAGATACCATCGAGAAAAAAAAATCCAAAAATTGCGCAAGAAAATTGTTTTATGTAACTGTTTCCTTATTGTTTTTAAAAGTGACGGGTATTTGAAATATGCCTTAAGATAGGCTGAAATAGGAGGCTTTGCAATAATAAAATAGTAAAATCCCATACAAATAAATAAAAAATACTTGTTTTATTTTTATATTAAACTTTCCTCAGAATGACTTTCCTTAAATTAGAAATGACAGTTTTAACTTTTCTTAAAATTGTAATAACAGCATAATAACAGTAGCTTAACTATTATTAATTTTTTTTTACATGATCTACTATTTTAGCGTTCTTCGAACCATTATGTCAAATGCCTACCATTTTTTTATTATTTAAATATGGATTGTTTTTTGTTTAGTAGCATCATTGGAATGTAAATTTTGCTTATTTTTCAAATTTATGAAAAAATAGTAAGTTACATTTTTTGAAATTACAAAGTTGCTATTAATTGCTCTACATCCGACATTGATATCATAAAATAGTAACCACTATTATTTAATATCTGTTTCTGTATAAATCAAGTTATGTAAATAAATGGATAAATAAGCGAGAAATTAATTGGTTCTTTTAAGATAGGACAC
Source organism: Harpalus rufipes (assembly GCA_951394225.1). Taxonomy (NCBI): domain Eukaryota; kingdom Metazoa; phylum Arthropoda; class Insecta; order Coleoptera; family Carabidae; genus Harpalus; species Harpalus rufipes. The sequence continues at coordinate 25,083,570 of OX596281.1, read as the reverse complement.
CTGCATATTTTTTATAAGTTCTTCTTTATTTGTCTTTATGAACTCTAAAAAATCTTACATCACTAGATACACAATAAAAATGTTTAACTTTTCCACCGAAAAGAAAAGGGTGATGAATATTGTATTTTTACTGTACTTTTCATTTCTTGATTAAATATTTTTCTTCATATTTCGATGTAGCAGAAATTTTTCAATCTATTATGTTACTTTCTAGTCTTTCGTGTTATTTTCCCAACCTCGAGAGGATATTTCGACGACTTCCGAGCGCTTCACTCTGTTTCTAAACGGGCACTTTTGGTCTGTGAACGGAACGCTCAACGCACTGAACCATATGGAATATTTGACTGTGCTGTTTGTTTGATTTCCATAATAGGCCACGCCTATTATGTCCACGCGGTCTACCCCTCTCGTGCCTCACCGATGAGCGCAGTACTAGAGCAAAGTGTACACAATGCTCTTAAGCTGGTTAGAACTTATTATTTTTTTAAGGTATTGTTGTCAGTGAAAATATGAAATTAACCAAAGAGCATTTATAATATACATATCAGGATTTATAAGGAGATAGCTTTGACAGTTTTTAATTTTGCATGAAATTAATTTAATAGTTTTTAAGACGCTATTAATTAGTTTAATAGCTTTGTTACTTTTTAAGCGACCAGAAGTAAATTTGATAGCTTTAGTAGTTTTCAATTTTTTCAGAAATTAGTTTAAAAGCATTCCAAAAGGCTGATTGGGAGTTTTCAAGAAAACGAAGGAAATAATAATGAAGTGTGAGCGTGTTATTCTCATTATTTCAACCGTGACCCGTATCAACTCTGTTCATGTAAAGATTTTTGTAGATTTTAGTCTTACAATGATTTCTAAGTTATGTTTAAGATAAAAGTTACAAATATCAAAAATGTATAGGGCGTGACAATTTTAAATGCTCACTTTACTAATTATAATCTACTTTATCAAACCATCTTAAAGAGCAAAAAATTCACAACATTAAAATTCTAGTCTAAAGTGCATCACAAAAACTGTAGCATCGGTCGTTACGTTAGAAAGATTTTAATGATATAATTAGTAAGTAACACACGTAAAATCTAAACGTGAGAACAATGTCAAATATACAATGAGCATCAGATGGTATTTGAAACAATACTGTAGTATACATGTTATCTAAAACAGCTGTTGGTATTTTACAATTCATTCACGAAAAACATTGGGAAGAATATTAAACAAGTTCATATGTCAATCATTCTGGAAATTGTTCGTAAAATTCCACAAGTGAATACCCATGAAATATCAGTTGGTATTTATAAAATTATTTCCAGTTTTCAAATAGCATGAAAGTAGTGAAGTTTCTGAAAAGACTGGATCCGAGTACCCGTATCTCAAAATATCCGGTCGATTAGATATTCGATATTTGGATATCGTAGCGGATATCCGTAAATTTATTTAGAATCCGTCGCCAGATTCAGATCGAAAAGCCTGGTTTATAGATTGCACAGAATAGAATGGAATAGAATAGAATAAGGAATGGAAAATAAATAAATAAATAAATAAATATTTCATCACGGCATATTACCCATTGCTGGGTGTGCCAATCTGCTTTGTATACAGATATCGGTAATGATGGAATAGAATAGGTATAGAAAATTTAAGACCATTTATAGATTGCATAGAATAGAATAGTTTGGAATAAAATGACGTCACTTTTGTAACACTTTTATACTTAATTAACTAATTTATTGGTTATTTTTTCTTTCACTAATTTCATTTAGGACCAAGTAAATAATATCCTTGCTTGTTTTTGTTAAAAAAGATAGTATTTCTGCAGAAAAACTGTTGTCCACAGTAAGTTTTTAGGTTAGGGAATGGGCCAAAAGCAACGAAGTCACACCAGTCACACGAATATTAACGGAGCAAGCCGAATGGAATAGAATAGAATAAGAAATAAAATTTGGTTATTTCCTATTCTATTCCATTCTGTGCAAGTATAAATGGTTTCATGCATTTACATTGGTTTATATTTCTATTCCCTGTGCTGTTCTGTTCTATTCTATTCCATTCTATTCTATGCAATCTATAAATCAGGCTTAAGTCTGGATCGGAATATTCATTTCGGATCTGAAGACAAGAATCTTTATTTTAGTTAGCTGGAATAGATGAGGGAATTGAGTTAAAATTCAAACATTATCAAATGAGTATAATTATCTTATAATATAATCCCGAATATTTAAAATTGCATATTTTCCTAGATTATGTAGTGGCCAATAAAACCGATGCTGGGCATAAGACACGGCCAAATGGGATTATGTAAATCTAAATCTTTAAATCCTAGCAACAATGACCATGTATTCTTAGTTCGTAGCGGGCATCGAAAGTGTAAAGTGTATCTTAAGATAAAAGGAGTTGTTCTTGTTAACTTTTTATAATAATGGAAACAAGCAATATTTTTCGTAGCTGGTGCTAAATGTATAGTGTATCAGAAATCGAACATCAGAAATATATAGACTGTATCAATTTAAGACGGTATCATACCGAATGCCCCTAAAGGATTATCTCAAACAGAGTTGTTCACTTCTGAGGTCCGATGCGATGCTTACATTTGTATCTAGGATCCAATACTCAGATCTGGATCCGAGATTGGCAAACTTCAACATTAATTTATCCGAGTATCTGAATATTTTTGAATCCGAAATCGAAACTACCCGGATCCGCATCCCAGGACTATACAAAAGTAGCCTTATGGTGCTGTCTCTACGAGAGCGTTGAAAGGCCGTGAGATGACGCCTTGTAAACGCCATCAATGATATAAATACACATATTATTATTACATCGCCATTACCGATATCTGCGACTAGATACAGATTGACACACTCAGAACTAGAAATAGATAATAAACTGTGATATATTTATTTTATTCATCTATCTATATCTATGAGATACTTCCAATTTTTAAATAGCACAAAAGTGACCACTGTGGTTTTTTTTCTTTATATATTTGATATACCGGGAGTTTATTTTATCAGTAAACATAGGGTATGTTATTACTATAGTTACAGTATAAAATGATTGACAGCAATGTATTAAAGGGTTTATTTTATAACTAAACATAGGGATAATTAACATAGACTAAAATAAATATTAAATTATGTATTTAAAGAAACGAGAAATTATTTATTTATGTTTATACACTTAAGAACTACATTAAAGTAGTAAGGAATTTTTATTTTAATTTATCAAATATGTAGCTGCAACTTCACATTTTTTTTAATACTCTTATACATTTATTTAAATACATGCTAAACCCTTTCGAATATAAGGATAAGAATATGATCATTTCTAAAACAGTTGCTTAGCTCATAGAACATTTTCATGTAAAAATCATTTAATTTATTTTAGCACTTAAATGCATTGAATTTAAAAGCAGCAATTATATCCCTCATTTTTGTAACAGTAACAATTTTATTTCTATGAGAAATGATTTCATTTAGCCTAGCCTATAACAAATTATATTTTCTTATGTGAACTATAGCTGTACTTCTAATATATAATAAGAAGCATCACAAATAGCTGTGAGAATTTTATATTTTCATATTTATAATAAAGTTCTTTTTTACATGCTATGAGAACAATATAACAATTATTTTTTATGCTTATTAATGTATCTAAATGTTCAAGGTACAATGTAAATTTTTTTGCCCAGCGGTTAAAAGTTAAACGAATGTAAAGTTTCTTTATAAAAACTACAAAAGAATAAAAAGTCTATATTGCTTATATCCTGTCGATTTTATACACCTGCCGTCAACGTGTTTACATTATCTTAAGTAGCGGCAAGTTTTCGTTATTGCAGAAATAAATTTTGTTTATAATACTACAATATAGAAATCATTATTTCGTAAAGATATAAATGACATGTTTAATTGAAAAAGTAAAAGAGGAAATTGTAAAAATTGAAAAATAGCTTGCCTCCTGTGAGGTTTGAACTCACGACCCCTGGTTTACGAGACCAGTGCTCTACCACTGAGCTAAAGAGGCGTGTGCGATCCGCCATTTTATAACGAAATTTTCAGAAAGATCATATTATGGCTTCATAGAAAAAAAATCTGATGTGGCCAGTACAATACCTTCCATCAATGCTGTGTATTATGTAAAATTCCACACATAATATTTTTTGCAAGATTCTATATTTCCAGTAAAATTATTTCATAAACAAACTATGGAAATTACACTTGGCACTGACATCTTCTTCTTCTTTAGCTTTTCCAGTTCGTTAGGGGTCGCTATGTTATATTTTCTTCTTCCACTCATTTCTGTTTTGCGTGTTGTCTTCATTTAGTTCCTTTTCTCTAAAGTCTATCGCAATACAGTCCTTCGATCTTGGTCTTCCTGTGTTTCGTCTACCTTCTATTACTAAGCTATTCATTCTTCCAATATATTATTCATCTCTCTTCATGACATGTTCAAACCAATGTAATCGTCTCTCTTGTATCTTTCTATAAACTTCTATCACTCAAGCCATTTCCCTTATTCTTTCAATCCTTATCCTATCTTTCCGTGTCTTCCCCATCTCTCAACATCCTCATCTCTGCCACATTCATTTTCTTTCATTGACACTGAATCTGTCAGTTAGAATTTTCTTAATATAGTAGCTGTTTGCATGGTTATGGCATAGCTGGCTGATTTATCAAATTTAATTTGCTTATAATTCTTTAACTGTATATCCATTGAATATGAAATATAAAATGCAATCAATTCATGTAGATAAGAATTTCTTTACTATCATAATAACATTAAATGTCAAAAAATAATAATTAACAATAGTTTTTCAAAACTGTTAAAATCTTCAAATGAGGGTACTTCCGGTTGACCAATTATAACCAAAATTTAATCAAGTCTGCATATGGATGTAAGGAAGAGGAATACGTAAAAAATTGTAATTTTTGGAATTCTAGTATTGGAGATATCGCTGCCGGCATTATAGTCCCACACACACGCACACACACACTCACTCACACACACACACACACACACACACACACACACACACACACACACACACACACACATACAGACATCGTAAAAATAGTAAAATCGTATTGTAGGGATCCCATAAAACGTGCTTATTCATTGAAAACTCACCACCGAATTTTTTGACCAACGACAATACTTTCCTTACCTAGAGGTGTCGGAAGGTAAAAACATGCCAATAAAACATTGTAGGGCTTTAGTCCTAAATGCAGTTTAAATCACAATATATTAGTAACATTCAACAGTAATAGTGCAGAATATTTTATAGTAAGGTACTTTTGGTATTATTAACACTATTTTTTATTTTAAATTACTCATCCCCAAAATTGCTTAAATATGGGAGAGGTCAACCAACGCTAAACGGCTGGATCCCTTATTAAACGAAACTTAAATAATAACTGGTTGCTTGAAACCTATACTAGTCGACCAATGGGGTTCCCTATTATTTTTATTTTTATGAAACTTCGTTTAAATTGAAAGTGATCTGTAGTTTTAGAAAATCTTAATTGTTATTCGTTAAGCCGATATATTTTTTAATTTCCTATGACGTAGATGTTAAGCTCATTGAACAAAATGAGGACAATCAAACAGTGAAGTTCGGTAATAATTGGAGTAACGAACATTGATTTATTTCAACATTTCTAAAAATATATACACTGGCGGACAAAAGTATGGAAACTTTTTTAATTTTAGTTAATCTTTCTGTGGATAAGTAATACTAACATTAATAGTATATCACATAGTACAGATTTATTAAATTATATTTAACATTTAGTATATATACAGGGTGGAAACGAACTTAATGTCATAAATTTAAGGGTGAGTAGTATGGCATATGTAGATTACGAAACAGAAAGAATTTTTTTAAAATTCGCATATTTAAGGGTAGTTTTCATGAAACCAACATTTTGGGTACCACTGGACCACTGGCAACGCATTTGCATTATTTTATCTATTACACAATTATTTTCGTTAAAAAAGCTATTTAATTTAATTATTAAGAATAATACCTTATACAACTAATTTTGAATGTATTTTTGATAACCATATTTCTAATGAAATATGAATTAAAACAGCAGTAAAAAAAGTTTCCTTAAGAAAAGTCGAATTTTCATATTTCGAATTTTAAAAAAAATCTTTCAGTATCGTAATGTACACATGTCATACTACTCACCCTTAAATTTATGACATAAAGTTCGTTTCCATCCTGTATATATATATATATATATATATATATATATATATATATATATATATATATATATATATATATATATATATATATATATACACAGTAAAAATTTTGAAAGATGTCCGATCAAGATAATCTACGAATTTTGCTCCGTCCATTCTGACAAATTCAGTAGTGTCGTTTGCTTAGTTTTTATGAGGGTAAATAAGATACTACTGTTATTTTATTATTATAAAAATATATGTTACACTAGCATTCAAAATTTAAAAATAAATCAACTGGTAAGTTTATTAGCAAATGTAAAACCAAATATGTGAAAAATAAAATACTGACACAATGTCAGTGTCAGTGATACTGACAGAAAATAACTTTATTCGTACGGCTAGGAATCAAGGTAATGTATCTGAATTAATATATAAGCTTACGTTGCAGCGAAAGTATTATCAACGAGCATCGTTTTAAAATGGAATGTCCTAACTTAGTCGAAACAATATGAATATTTGAAAGACAAACATGTTATATCCATCCATATCGCACACGCTTATAGACTGCGAAGGAGAATGCCAATTTGTTAATTCGTTCATGATACAAATAACCTTGATTGGACATCTTTAAAAAAAAATACTTAAATTTAATAACAATCCCCGTATTTAAAGAAAAACACATGGACAAAGTATAGAAATAAAAACATTTTTTAGAAATAAATAAAAAAGAATTAGTATTTTGTTGCATAACTGTTTGCAGTTCGTACAGCTTGACATTTTCAAGGCATCGAGTCCAAGTCCACTAATTACCTGCAAATGCCTGCAGGAATCTTCTGCAGTTCATCCTTTAGTGACTCCCACAATTCATTGGCATTTTTTTTAAATTTGTCGATATAAATGATCCCAAAGACGCTCTATAGGATTTAAGTCCGGAGACTGAGAAGGCCATTTTAATTTTTTTTTCTGAAAATCATTCATTAACAAACTTTGACTAATGGTTCGGATCATTGTTTTATTGACAACGCAAACGCAAAGGCATTTCTTCTCCAGTATATCTCTATATAAAAAACATTCCAATTACTGTACTATTCTTACAATCCCATATTATAGCGAGAATTACTTCCCCACACCATGACATTATCACTTTCATGTTTAACAGTTGGTTTTCGGTATTTATAATCATACCTTTTACCCACTGGACGTCTAAAATATTGTCCCCCGTCGTCCCATCTGAACCAAATATTTTAAATTTGCTTTCATCGTTCCAAAGGACCAGTATTCCATTTTTCACTCGTCCACAATGAATGTTCTTCAGCAAATGCAATTCGGGCTCTCCTGTTTTTCTTTGATGGTTTCTTTATGGCTACTCTACCCAAATCCTACATCACATAGCCGTCGTTTCACAGTGCGAGCAGTCAAATCTACATCAAATTGTTTCCCAATAATTCATGAACAAAATCCATTTGGTAATAAAGTAGGATACTGACAGACGCCGAATAGTTTTGTCAATTCTAACACTAGTTTTTCTTGGACGCCCGACTTTTATATTAGTTTTAACATTCCCAGATTGAGAATCAAAATATTGAATACGCCACTTACAGATTTTTAAAGTTTTTAAAATATTACACTACTTCACATGATATTTATTTTTACCCATCTCAATATCAACTCACTAAATAAATGACAAAATACAACTAAAAGTAAGACGAATAAAATCATATTACTAATATGTTTCCATACTTCTGTTCACCAAAAAACAAGTATAATGCTATAAATCGTACAGCCAATATCAAAAGATTTCTTGTTAATTTATTCTTTAATATACTGACTTTAGAAAAAGATTCAAATGTGCGAGAACATATTTAAACATATTTAAAAAAATATTAGTTTCCATACTTTTGTCCACCACTGTAAATATGTTTAACAACTTTTATGATCAATAATTGGATAATAAGCAATTATGCCCTGTTGCACCGCTGACACTTAAATTTTAAGTTTTCCTTAAATTGACAATATCGTGTCGAAACGAAACGTCAAATGAGTAATTGAATATTTTTGTCAAAATTTCGATGTGCATTTTTTGTTTAAGTCTAGCTTGATATTTATGTGTTAGCGGTGCAACTGGGCATTAATAAAAAACTACGTATATTATAATAGCACAATTTTTTATTGTAACTAGCAGCCTATGTTATTCAACATATCATTTATCTTCATACAAACTCCAACGATTTCTATGTGGTGTGGCATCATAAATTCAAACTAATATTTATTTTCGTTCTTTCGTTGTTTTCCGCATGCATTTACATGAAAATTGATTCCGGATGTTAAAAAGGCGATAGCAGAAGGCTTGAAATTAGTAAATTTAGTTTTTTTTTATATATATTTCAAGCGACGTAGCATAGAAACGATTGTTGCTTTACAAGTTGTCACAGGGATAGCATAAATTTTAAATTTTAAAATTGTGGATTTAATGACCTTCTATCGAATAAGTTCCAAATGAAATTTGACCAGTGATGCAAATGCAATGATTGAAACACTGCTAAATTAATGAGATCGAAGGAAATGCGCTAAAAATTATTTATAGTGGAAGGGGGGGGGGCTAAAACATAGTTTCTCGGGGGGAAGGGGGGTTAGTCGCCCTCCCCCCATAGTCGGCGCCTATGATATGAATCAAGTTATAGTTAAAACAATATTATTATATATTACATTGTTTTTTATTCAATATTATTTATTTGTTTAATTCTGTAACTAATATGTCTTGTATTATATAAACAACAATGAATAATCTAAAGTAAAACATAAGTTGTATTCGTATATTTATTCCATTTATAATTCGTTTTTTATATCGCATTTTACAAGCCTATTTGCTTAAAATTCCGTATATTTCCTATTCATATAATGCAGTCGTTGGAGGCATTACGTCACAGTGAGAGGCACGATCTCATCTAAAATCCAGGCACAGATTCCTCAATTCAAGGCATCAATTCATCCTCTAATAGTCTAATATTAATAGGATAGGAACTAATAATGCGACAAGACCCATAATATGGGATGCAATTTTCAAGTCAGACAGAAGACATAACAATATGTATCGTCCCTGATGAAAAACTACCACCATAAAATAACCAATAACACATTTGGAAAACTATAAATCGCGTCTGAAGTCAAAAAGGAAAGTATGGAGTGAATATGTATAACTGAGAGTACCAAATAGAACAGAACCCACTTTGTCATTGTGGTTAAGAGCAAACAATGATCCACCTGCTCACTTGCACCAACTTAGAAAAGACATGAAAAAGAAATTTCCCGTGAAGATGCGCCGTAGTTAATGAAGGGCGCAATAAGGCTTAATAACTACTTTTTGTATGCGATTATTTTTGTGTTTTAATATCTAATTTCATCGATATTGTTCTCGAGATCTCCTCGTCATCCTAGACACCCTATATTGTATTATTAATATATGGTTTGGATATAAATAATAATAATTCCCAATATTACAAATGTTGTCATTGTTTGTTCTTACATTAAACCACAGATTTTTTATTTGAACTAAAAACTGAAATAAAATAAATTATATCATCCTGCAGCTGTCTGCATCTTTGTGAGAAGTTCAACCAGTTAATCAACTTTCAATTAAAAAAAATGTCAAAAACAACAACTTACTTATTCTTAACAAAGGAAATATCTTTTTCTCTACTCATTATGCGTTTAAGTAATGTGATTATCAGATAAGAACAGGTTGCTTGAGAAAGGAATTATTTTTACATACTAATCTGCTCAGTAGATAGAGTATATAGTTTTTTATAACAGATATGTGAAGCTGTAGGAGACTTCCTGTCTTTGGATTGCTGAGCAATTTTGATATAATTGCGAAGATGATTGACGGATATTATTAAATAGGTATTTAAATAAGGTTAATAATAGAGTATATAACTTGTTCACAACTTTAAATAAATAAAAAATATTATAATTATAATCCTACTTTACAAAGTTGATATGGGAAACTACTTCCTGGCAAAATATGAACGACGACTCCTAAAAGAAATAATATCTATGTTCAATATATGTACAATGAATGATTATTATTACGTATGAAAATAATATATATCTAACAGTCTATAAATATGTAATAATACGAGTATATTCTGCCAATGGTCTTATAATCTGACATCATAGACTCTAACGATGGTAGTTCGAAAAGTTCTTATCCTGACACAGATTGTGCTAGAAATATCAAATGTCTGTAATTTGATCTATTAATGGTCGTATATACTGTACTGTGTTAGACAGATCCGTTTAATAGTTTGATTATTATAGTCTAGCAAAGGTTGTAAGTTTTGGTGTTTCTCGAAAAATGAATAAAATTGTACAGGATATTTTTTTTAAGTTTAACCAACTGAAATAAAGAAACGAATTGTATTCTTCGTTGAAAGACTCGTCACCATCGTTTTCAACCGTGAAGAAATGGGCTGCTGAATTCAAACGTTGTCGGTGGTGCATATTTGACGTTGAACGTTCACGTCGTCCAAATACCGCAACGACTGAGGAAATCGTCAAAAAAGTCCACAATACCGTGTTAAATTATCGATGAATGAAAGTGTTTACATTCAATTTTTGAAATATTCGCATAATAGTAAGTCTTTCTTTAAATTAAATTCATTCTAGCATCAATACCATAAATTAAAAAATCTGATGTGGCCAACACAATACCTTCCGTTTAATTTAATTTTTATTCATGTAAATACATAAAAATTAAATTAAATTTAAATACCTGGTTCGATCCCGACTAGCGCTAAATATGTATTTCGAATTTTAAATGGCACAAAAATGACCCCTGTGTTGCACTCTCCACTCCTAGTAAACGCCCGCATGACACAAATATATCATCATCGGTACAGAAATCTGTATGCAAAGCATATTGGCACACCCAGCAATGGGTAATATGCTGTGACGATATATTTATTTATATACTTATCTATATTCCTACATATTTACTTATGCTGATAACTGTATTAAGTTCCTTTCCATATAATTATTGTTCTTTTTTCTATTTTATTTTTAAAACCTTACTATTATTATTTGAAATGCTTAATTTGTTGACAGAGATATATGTCTGTCAGTTACATGTATTTGAGATCTAAACTGTGTAACCATAGAGTTGCGGTTAAAACGTAGGCTCCGGGATTAAAACTATAGATAGTTTTATAAATTTATCCATAAAATATATAGAAAAAGTATTAATGCAAACCTGTAGAAAATTTAATAATCTTTAATTTTTATATAACATAAATCTCGAAAAAATAACATTTAAAGGTATTTTTCGAAGAAAATCTATTTTGAGCTTTTTGATTTATATCAAAATCTAATGACTTCTTTCCATATAAGAGTAAGGTAGAAATACAAGGTTTCAAAATTTTCTTAACGATAGTATTTGAGTTAGAGCGTAAAGAGGATCCACACACACACGCGCACGCGCAAACACACACACATCATCGCGAAAATGTTAAAATTGGATTCTAAGGACCTTAAAACGTGGTCATTTACCAAAATCTCGATATGTGATTTTTATCACGATCCCTATACCTCCCTTACCAAGGGTAGCGAGAGGTAAAAAAATGACAAAAAAAAATCAGAATCTGTTTTCCATGCTAAACACCTATGTGCGTCATTCTCATGTTCACCTGTGCATTTTAGTAAATATTTCTTGAATGTGCAATTCCAAACTACATCTTTTTTCTACTAAACAAGTAAACGAACCTGTACTTTATTTGTTATACTTAACAAAAGTGTGTACATTCTCTTCACCCACATTCCACACTTTTATTCTGGTTTCCCATATAGATCATCTACCTTTTCTTCTATTTTATGCTCCATACAATGTATTCATTCTGCGTACAGCTTTACGCTAAAATAAATTCACCGTAGAGAAGCTTTTGTGTGTGATTTTGGTGCTTGTATGGAGCTTGGTTTTGAACAATGCTTTTAACTTTCCCTGATATTAGCAACTCAGTAGAATGGCTAAATTTAAAAGAAGAGAATAAAATTTATTGTGACAGTTTGGGGAGAGGTTCAGATTTTGTTTAGAGAAAAGGCAAATATTTGTTTTTATTTTTCATTGAAGTATTTAGAAAAATTATAGCTTTATTTGCTTAAAAATATTTAAATAAGGACAGAAATTTGTAGGAAAGTGTTGAGTTACCTTTCAATGCAATTTCTGCTCTTATTCCTTGATACATGTCATTACCGACACCAAGACTTTCGCACTATTATTTTATTAAAGAGTTCTAATGGGGTTCTCCACAATAAATATATCTTAAAAACACGCACTATAAAAATGAACAATAATATTTGTGTATTATCTTTGTTATCGCCGAGGTTATCACTAATAAATTAAGACTTTTTGTCACACTTGTCATTTATAAACATTGATCATCCTCCATTTTTATATTTTTTTTTTTCGGCGTCTCTCTCAATGAGCGAAAAAATCTTCTACAGAGAGCAACACATTCGCATAATAATATTTGTATAAATGTTGCTCACACGATTTATCCTGAATTTTCAATGTTTTCCTCGATATTTTCATTTCGTTTCTATATTAAATTATATGGAATAATACACGAAACACAATATGTAAGGTAGCTTTAAAAAAAGTAATATTGAAATTATTGTAAAATATAAATTAAAAGTGTTAATTTGAAAGGGTCTATGTGCCATTTTTATGTTTTAAAGTTATCCCAAAGAGTTTTGCATGAATCAATATCATTTTAAACAGTTATTTATCTGTCATATGAAATTAAGTTGTGAAATTTAAATTATTTAGAATTCAGTGGAACTTAGTTAATCAATTTTTAAGTAGGTATCATTTTGAGTGAAAATATAGAATTAGCCAGAGAGCATGTAACTCTCTGAAAAATGTAAATGAATTTACTGTCCAATATGAATATGATATCGACATATTTAATTGTAATTAGATATTTTATCCACAACTGTCAAATAATATAATCATAATTCAACCGATTGTTATAAATTAATGACCTTCGTTACTGTTGCTAATTGAATAATATTGATAGTTCGATGGAATAATGTTATTCAGTCGTTCACACATTCAAATCCTACATTTCAAAGAGTACAAAGAAATTACTTTTAATAAGTAATTCTTTCCACATAAAAAGCCAAAGTTAGACCAATTTTGTCATTTTTCATACTTTTATTTTCTTAAGCTTAAACTAGAATAGTCGGTTTTTATGTTAAATATAAAATCACTTCATAATTTTGTTTCAACACAAACGATAACTAGATTTATCTATATAAACAAAAGAAAATTATATTTGTCAGTGAAAAAATTCTACTTATTTTTTAAGACAAATACATCTCATTCTCATGAGTAATAGCATAAATTACATGGTCATGGAATAATATACTATTAAGTATGTATAGTATTTGGTATATTATGTATTTTTTGAACTGTAATTGGATATTAATCTATAATTGTGCAATATAAATATTATTTTTTATTACTATTATTATTATTTATCTTTTCGAAACACAATTTGTAATTTGAAAGTTTTTAAGTAAGCCTGAAATAAATTTGATAGTTTTTAAGTCCTCGAGTAATTATTTTTATTTGTTACTTACTTGCAAACTTCATTTATTGATACCGCCTACTACTTTTGAAAATGAATCAATTAGTTGCTAACGTGTTAAAATTTTACAAGTTAGTTACCACGTTCGTAAAGTTGTTCATATGTGAAAATTGTGTTTTGTTACGGTCACACGCATTAAAAATAAGTGTCAATTGCAACTGACAGGTTTAGGTTATAAATTTATATTTGATTTGCAAGTGAGTAACAAATAAAATATTGTACAATACTCGGCTCGTCAGTCATTTCCTCCTTTCAGCAGTAAAAACCATTTTACCTGGCTTGTACTGTAAACTACTAAAAAAGCTTTGGATGGATTCTATATCTATATATTTTAATCATGACGATCGCCAAAATTTGGTTCACCTCTATATATGGGCGCCAGCAGATGGGACTCAGCCCCATCTATGATTTTAAAGAAGACAAAAAACATTTATGGTAATTTTATATATTGACTATGGCCAAAGGTCGACAAAAATAGTACAATTTTATATACATTTATGATAATGAAACTTACTTTTCAAAAAAAAAACGAAATCGCTTTTGTGGTTCTAATTTTTTTTCAATTTTTTTCAATAACTGAGTGAAATGCGTCGGTAACATCCCTCCCAACAGTAAATTATTGTTGAACCCCCATCTTACGTTTTAGCTCCATCTTACATTTTCAGCCCCATGTTACTTTTTCAGTCCCATCTTGCGAAAATTCCTGCGGGTGCCCTTGCCTCTATAGCTTAAACACTGCGACCGATTTTCATGAAATTTGTACCAAGTTGTAGGAAATTATTCTCTTCAAGGCCCTTCTAATGGGTCCAATTTCTGTACGATGCATAATTTTTGTGTAAAAAAATGTTAAACGTTGAAAGTGTCATATTTGACATGTCAATCTGAACCTTTAAATGGAAATATGCATATGTGTAATGAGGATAATTTGAGATAAACTAAACTCAAAATCATAAATGATGAGATAAAAAGGCCCAAAAATATTGTAATAAAAAATTATAATTTTTGACGGGTCATATGCACCTGGGAAGTGTTACCAAATATGCTATAAGTAACTAAGTAAAAAAAAAATATTCCTAACTGCATTAATGTGAAGTTAGTTCATTAATTTCCATACTGCAAACAAAAATATAATATATTTTAAATAAAACTAGACGAGATACTGTTGCTAATCTTGTCAAAAGTAACAAAGTCTCAATAATCAATATTCCTAATGGCATTACTGTGAAGTTCGTACACTAATGTCCATATTACTAATATTAATTATAGTACATTTTATATATTACTAGATAAAAGAACACAAGTTGCCAATCGTAAAAAAAAATTAAAATTTAAAGCTCGATCGACTTTTGTTTTTTGCATAAATTTGTTAGAAATGTGTCGTGTTTGGTATTAAATGAAATGTTTTCTGAGTCACTAAAAATTAATTTAACAGCTTTAATTGGTTGGAAGCTTTTAAGAAGTGGAAGGACAGAATAGTGAAGTGATTATTGACGAAGTATACTTTGAAGTATCGTATTGCCTATTGTATTAAAATAAATGCTAAACACCTACTATACTTCATTTCACGTAAGAAAATAGTAGATGGCACTTGAAAAGAGTCGACCATTTTTATATGCATTAAATAAATAATTTAAGTTTCGTGAAACCAAACATTGTCAATAATAAATATTTATATTTGTAAAAATGTACAAGATTGAATATTACAAATTACAACAAAACATGGTTAAACATCAATTAATTCTTGTATATTTTTTTTGATAACTGATAACTGACAGGTGATATTTCTTCCTTTTTGTGAACTAGGTTTGCATTCTGACCAATCAAAAGGCAGAATTTATATCACTATCTAAATCAATGCTATTTTCTTACGTAAAACGAAGAATAGAACAATAAGGCCGAGAGTATGAATCAAAATATTTTAGTAATCGTACGTGTTTACCTCCACAAACTTTTGCTCCAAAAATATGTTTCATCGTTAGCTTTACATTTCAGCCAAGTCTGAATTTTTTTGGTGCTTGTACGATTTCTGTAACATTAGGCTTCTCATGGAACCTTATAATATATATATATATATATATATATATATATATATATATATATAACTATCCTTTAAATCTTTATTTAAAATATGAAATATCCATATTTCCATCAATTAAAAATTGCATTTCTCTTCCCCATAATCAGAAATCCTTTTCCATCATAAAGATACGGGTGATAATTACACCCTTAGAGATCGAGCGAGCGGTCAGCGGTTTGAATAAAGGCTACAGGTAGTTAATAATAGGGTTTGAAACCCTAGGGCGGTATGCAACTTTAAAGGGCGCAGGTAAAAATATTCCAAACGGCTGGTGGCTTTGAGAGAATCATGAGAATATGTTTCAAACAGAAACAGAAGTGTAGGAATGGAGAGTTAAATTGAAGACCTTGGGGGAAAATGGTCATATGCCACAAATTGTCCCTTTCGAGTTATTGCTGTTTAAAGATTTCAAAAAATTCCATAAATAGCTGTGTATGTTATTTCTTTAATTCAGTAACCGTAATAGTTTCTAATAAGTATACTTGAATAATTTAGAAACAGAAATCCTTTAGATAACAATTTGATTATGATATAATTATTATTATTTTTTTAAATGAGGCTTACACCATTTATCATGCAAAAAATACAACCTAATTTGTGGCTTATATTGTTTTTATTGAAAAAATTCTTGGTTATTTTACAAAATAAATGTCATTCTTTTGACGACAATACACGAAAAAAGGTAAGAAGTTTGGAGATTATAATCTACCATATCCCAAAAAGCATGAAAAATTTCTTCTTCTTTACCAATAAGTTTCATACGGCAATAAATTTTCTTACATTTACATGGTGGAACAAGAGAACGGTTTAAGACATTCTTCCCTGCTTTATTTGTATATGTAATTTCTTCGATCTTTTCGTTTATTATTTAAGCATAATTCAGGATATGTCCTTCGCCATCTACCTGATTTTACTTTTTCCGGCGTTACAGGATTTTGTCTTTCTACTTTATTGATATTTGCAGAGACAGCATTATCGTTGGAAATAATTTCTTCATCATTCTACAACGAAAAATTTGAGAGAATAATGATATAAGCCACAAAAAAAAATTATAATAATCAACATTTTCCAAAATTAACAAAGTATTATTGTATAAAAGAACAAATAAATAGTTTTGACATTATATTACGCAATTTTAATTTTAATTAAAGGAATTCATCGAGGTAAATTTACCGTTATTTCTGAAAAATTTGGAAACATTTTTAAGTCAAAAACGGTTTAAGCCACACAACAATTTAACTTATCGATAAATTTGCTGATTCTGATGAATTAGTCGAACTATTAATTTCACTCTAATCTTTATCTTTGATACTATCGTCTGAATCAAAAATATCACTTTCACTGTCATTTTGATCACAAGAAAATTTAAGTTTTCGCTTAGCTGTCACGCCTTGCTTGGCATCCATTTTAAATTTGTTGTGGCTTATAACCTTATTTCTCTAAATAACACGTAATATTTTGTTTGGATAAAAATGCCACCATGGCACAGTTCTGACATCTATTGAGATATTTATGAAATAAAATTTTTGGTGGCATATACCGTTGTTGTAAACAATAATTCATGTTTAAGTCAATTTCAGAAAAAATGTGGCTTATTACCTTTTTCCTCCAAGGTCTTCAATTATAGCCTGACATTTAGATTGTGCAACGGATAGATCTTAGAAACTTTGTAGTAAAGGTAATGAAAAGTACTACGAAAATAATGTAGGCATATTATAGGTCAGATTCCAATTTTATAAATTTAAAGGCTGAATTATTTACAGTACGATTGTCATGCTAAAATTATTTATAATAAGACAGATGGTTCATATTTTTTAGAATTTTATTTTAAATATTTTAATAAAATAGTTATTTATATGTGTTAAAAGTGCCATTTTATATCGTGAGAACAAAATAAAATCACTTTTAAAACGTACATCATACAATATTTTTTTACAAACACTATTTTTACCTCTCGCTACCCTTCGTAAGGGAGGTATAGGGATCGTGCTAAAAATCGCATATCGAGATTTTGGTAAATGACCACGTTTTAAGGTCCCTAGAATCCATTTTTAACATTTTCTCGATGATGTCTGTGTATGTAGGTATGTATGTGTGTGTGGATCCTGTATACGCTCTAACTCAAATACTATCATTCAGAAAGTTATGAAACCATGTATTTCTACCTTATTCTAATATGGAAATATTTGATTAGATTTTGGTGGCAATCGGGTAACCGAAAATGGCAGTTTACTTGAAGCTCAAGATAGTTTTTCTTCAAAAAATACCTTTAAATGTGATTTTTTCTCAATTTGTTATTATAAAAATTAAAGATTATTCCATTGACAAAAAATTCACGAGATGTCAAGCGAGTGATTTTTGATCAATGTAACAGGCTCGAGTAAAGCAATCGGAAAATTTTGCCAAGATAAAATATAACCACGAATGGTGTTCGGATGACTATTTCCAAAATAAAAATCAGCTAATAATTTAGTTTTTTGACAAAAATCTTTAAATTTTTAATGTGTTTTTAGGTGTTATATTTAAGATTGCTTTTTCAATGTTCTGAACAAATTCCTGTCCGAATCGACTCATTTTTAATAAAAACTGAAAAGACTGAAAATATACGCACTTTGACAGGTATATAAACAATATGTTTCTAGGTACTCTTAAAACGTCAAAAAAAATCGCTTATCAAAAGTCACTTGTAAAAATAAAGCATCTTTATTGGCTCGAAGGATGCGATTTTTTTTGTGACGGTGTTTTGTCGAACACGGTAACTAGGTAGAATCCTCAATTTGGATTGATTTATAAATTTATGAATGAAATAGTCATTTAAATTTGTATTTCTAATATTTTTTTAACACATATCAAAAATGTTGATTTGTTGTTCCATTCGTCATTACCATGGTAACTAATTCACTTTTAATATTAGTAATTCTTTTTATTTTTATTTATATTCTCTTGATGTTATACCTCTATTTTAAATTATATAAATATATAAAAACACTAATTTATTATCTAATCGATTTCGGTTTATTTAGTAAACCATCATCAGAGATACAAGAATAAATTATAAAGTAATATATATATATATATATATATATATATATATATATATATATATATATATATATAACATATTTGACATAAAACAAAATATCAATAAATGTATAAAATACAAAGTTTGTTTTGTTTTTATATTTTAAATTCCAAAATTATAAATATAAATATAAAAGTACTAATGAAATTAAATAAATTAAAATGAAAATTGTAACGGAATATATAATATTAATATGTAAATTGTAAATTTTTTTAAAAAATTAAAATATTTGTAAAACATCTTTCATAATTTTGGTCTTTAAAATATCTAATTGTTTATTCATTAATGGTAACCCCTTGGAAATTAAATAATGTATCTCATATGCTTCTAGCCAAGTCATTTTAAAACCTTTCGTTAATTTATGTAGAATAATTAAATTGTTAATATCAAAATTATGTTTTAAAGTTAACATATGTAAAGCTACATGTGAATGACTTTTATTTAATTTCCATGAACGTATATGTTCTTGAAACCTTAATCCAAATGAACGTCCAGTTTGACCTATATAACTATAATTACAATTATTACATGTTATTTTATAAACACCTGAATTTTTAATTGCTTCATTCTTTATTAATTTATTATTAATTAGCAAATTTTTTAAAATATAATTATTATAAAACCCTGCCCTAATATTATATTTTTTAATTATATTATTAATTTGTAAACTTGGTTTTCCAATATAATTAATTTTCTTGTAAATAATTTTTGAAGAATCATTTGTTGAAATATTTGTAGAATTATATAAAAATTTTGAAAGAATTAAATTTGAATTATTAAGTTTTTTATTAATTAGTTTATCAATTAGTCCTAAAGGATAACCATTATTAGATGCTATAAATTTAATTGTTTTAATTTCATTATTAAAATTTTCTGAATTTAAGGGAATTGAAATTAAACGGTTCACCAAACTATGAAATAATACAAGTAGTTTAATATTAGTGTTAAAAAAATATGATGTGGCCAGCACATGACCTTCCGTCATTTTTATATATTTTATACAAATCTCATACATACAGAAAGTCTCTTTTAAAAAATTTCTTAAGGAAGACTTGGGTATACAGTAGATGGTATACTCTAACTATAGTTGGAGGAAGAAATATTTGGAACTCATTATAGATTCTGCCAATTAGTCGTTATAAAGTTTTATGGACTTTGCGGTAATGGTACTCGGAGCCAGGTAGAGTTTTCTGTCCTGGGCCGTACTCGAAATTTGCATTCAAGATATATACTATTAAATCTGTATTAAAATAATAATTCGTTTTAAGTGTATTTCTTCTAACGTCAATTTGTAAAGTGCAAAGAGATTAAAATATTATAAGATGTTTCCTAATTATGTACTTTTAAATCTGTATTCAAATAACAATGCGTTTAAAATACACTTTTTCTAACATCATTATTAGCCTGCAAGTTCGAATAATTTATGAGTTCTGACCACAAACAAACCCAACCGTCCATAAAAGATTGTAAACCCTGCATAAGTCAGTTCCAAATATTTCTTCCTCCAACTATAACACTCTAAGATTATAGCCATTATTACCCTCGCAGTAGGTAGCTGTTATTAGGATGAAATGTAATTCATAAGAGCAAAAAAGTCAAAAATATTAGGATTGCATTTGAATTTTTGAATATATTCCATTATACACTTTTAATGTTTGCAATTTAAAAATTGCACATGCCAAAATTTAATATTACACTTGAACACGTTATGAGTACAATCAATATAAACAGGTAATACGAATCCAAAGATATTAGAAGTGAATTTCCAAAGTTTTGCATTAGAATCATATTCTTTAATCTGTAATTTAAGAAGCACGTACTGCTACACCCCTGTTGGGATGCGGTCAATCCACAATCCACTAGAAAGTCAAAGTCATAACCTAAAAGTTCTGAATAGACTTAATATATATTTTTAAAGAATTCTTCATTAGTTAGCCACATTTTATATGAACATATTTTCGTGAAACGGAATTGTCTACAATCGAAGTTATCTTCACCCTCATCCTAGAAGAATCTGACAATCAGATAGTGAAAACGAACCAAAATAAGTATTAAATTATTAAAGGAATATGTCAATATAAAATACCAGTTTCTTACACATTAAGAGATCAAGATCATTAAAATCTGATGTAGCCAGCACAATATCTTTCGTCAATCCTGTATATTATGTACAAATTCCATCATTCTAGAAACATTAGAGTTATTTCCCTTATTCTTTCATTAATTTACGTTTTATTAATACTGACATCTGTCAATTTGAATTACCCGAATATTAGCAGTTTCCATGGTTAAGTTAGCATAGCTGGCTGAATTATAAAATTTATTATCTTTATAATTCTTTAACTCTATATCTGTTGAATATGAAATATAAAATGCAATCAAATCGTATAGAGAATAATATATTCTTTAAGTTATAATAACATTTAACTGAGTTTTTCAAGAAAAACTGTTAAAATCTTCAAATGAGGGTACTTTCGGTTGACCAATTATAACCAAAATCTAATCAAGTCTGCATATGGTTGTAAGGAAGAGGAATACGCAAGAATTGTAATTTTTGGAATTCTAGTATTGGAGATATCGTTGACGAAACCGCGGTCACATACACACACACACACACACACATACACACACACACACACACACACACACACACACACACACAAACAGTGCACAACAGGGGTCACTTTTGTGCCATTTAAAATTCAAAATACTTTTTTGGCGGTTAACCAGATTCGCGACCAGACACTCAGGCACGCGGCCACAAGACCAATTAAATATTTTAAATAAACAATAATACACTATACACCATTCTTTCATTCTTCTTAAAAGCTTCTAACCAATCTTTTTTTGGAATACTTTCTAACTTATTTAATTTCAAATGGCAGATAAATGAGATAAATAATAAAGTGGCACTAAATATACTATCATTAGAAAAATATGGGTATTGAAGCAAATTGGTACACCCAGAAATGGGTGTACAGCCATCATGATATATTTATTTAATCACAAAAAAGGTTAAGAAGAACTGGTTTTAATACTTTTCATGGTAAATGGTATTTGATTGTCTTCATAAATTTTAAATTATTTTTTCTAATAAAATAAATGAATTTTAATATGAGTAAAATATATTTATTTTATATGGATATGGAAATGCGTATGAATTTTTATAAGTTCTTATTCATATTGTTCAAATACATGCTGAACACTTACGACCTTTCAAAATATGAGCTAATAGTTAATATATAAGTGTTAGCCTGTGAGGAAGAAGTTTGGAAAACAAAGCGAAGCGGAGTGGTCTAAACCTTCGAATAAAATAAAATCACTTTTAACAAGTATATCATACATTAATGATCTGTCACAAAAGAACAAACATTAATAAGCCGAATGTTAATAGATTTGTAGAAAAAATATCACAAAACCCTTAGTTCTAAAATATAGTGTCAATTGACAATTATTTCTTTTATTTCAGAATTCGAAACAGTGATGTTTTTAAATCCAATATTTCTACCACTATATCCATAACCCTCTACATTCACAATGTCTTCCCCCTCTCCATGTCCAACTACCCCCACTCCATCCCCCTACCACCCTGACTCCGACGCTCTTATATCCCACTCCCACCCTTGTCTATGCCCCGACAAACCCCCACCATCTGACCTACCTCATCCCCACTCAACCCCCCACTCTCATTCACATACCCACCCCCACCAACATCCCCACTCCCAGCACAGTCATCCCCATCACGGTGTGATCGCATTGGTGCACGCAGCCCCCACTCCAGCGCAGCGAGGACCCAAGCCCGGTGGAGGTGGGAGTCCTGCAGTGGTGGGAACAGGAGTGGGGATTGAAAGGCAATGTGTGTGTGAAGGAGAGGGGCAGAAGGATGATGATAGGATTGAGGTTAGTCCACTGCCGCCTGCTTTACCACCCAGACCGCCACCGAGACCTAGAGAGGGGATGGGGACCCTTAGCAATAGACCCAGACGGTCAAGAAGTGGTACGTATTTTTGTACTATTATTATTATGTATACCAGTATTAGATTTAAAGCTCCAATTACAATTTGATCCAAATTATCATGTTTTGAAATATCAAAATTTGTATCGGGTAGCAAAAAAATAATGATCCCAGTTCTTATTTCTCCACGCTATTTTTAATAGATTGTGGGTGATATGAATAAAAACTCCAAAAAAGCGAGTAGATACTTCGTTTCGTAATAAAAATGTATAAGTAGATACTCCTTTCAGTATCTATTCCTATTTACAAACCAGTTACATAAGTACGAACTCAAGTTTGGTATGAATAGTCCCTACTACCATGATGAAGTATATATTTGGAAAAATTGGAGTATGCCAGTGACCAGACTAAGCCTGTTCGCAGAGGTCTTTTGAAATCCTGCATTTAAATCAAATGGTGTTCAATGATGAAACTAAGTGCACGAAGAAAAAGTTGACTGCCTCAAAACAGCTATTTGTGTATTAAGAGCTCAAAATGGTACATTGTCGATTGAAAGATTGTTGACGTAGGAGCGCGATTCTTTCGAAATCGACATTGTACATTTACGCTCGAAACACACAACAATTTTTCCAGAGTCGCCACAATAAATTTAGCATTGTTTCGGAAACTATTTTTATTTAAAGAAAATAAAAATTGAAAATTGTTTATTTGCAGCGTTCAATGACAATTTGATTTAAAGTTAAAAATTCGAAGAGAGCGTTTTTCTGATTTGTTGCGCATAAGCAGTAAAGTGATATTTTGCAAACGCCAAATATTTCGAATTTTAAATGGCACAAAATTGACCTCTGTGGTGTACTCTCCACGCCAGCAATGAGTGCCCGTGAGGTGACGCCTGGTAAACGCCCACACGGTACAAACTATATCATCAATACCGAAATCTGTGGATAAAGCAGAATGGCACACCCCTCCAATGGATAATATGCCGTGATGATATATTTATTTATTTATTTTTATGAAAATTATCCGAAGTTTTCTTCACATATATTTTTTAAATAATTCCAAACAGAATTTTTATTTTTTCTTGTTGTCAATGTTTGCGATTTTGAATATAAAAATGGAAATATCCGCAGCATTATTGCAAACGCCTTTTAAATGTTACCACTTTCCGCACTGTCCTCATCACTACTACGGTCAATACTCATTTTAAATAAATTGAGGACGCCAAGTAGCCTGTCAAAACTTGTATATGATTTATAAAAACAAACACGTGTTTGTATATAAGAGTACTTACATTTACTCAGTTTACCAGAAGCGTTTACTTTTCGAAGATAGATCGTTTTTATTCCTACGGAACTGAGTAAAACTTCACACTGTATGCTCATGCTCAAAGTACCTACATGCTCAGAGTATAAACTTTTATTTTATTCATATCATCCAATGTCTGACAAACTTCTTCTACAGTACAAATATATCGTCATTATCGAAATATACAAATAGCAACTGTATTATGACAGCTTATTACCCATTTCTGGGTGTGTGAATCTTTTTTTCGCAGATATCAGTAACGATATATCTGTAGCATTGAGGCTCCCATCAGGCGCCACCTGACGGGTTCTCTAAGCTCTCGTGGAGAGAGCAACGCAAGGGTAACATGGAATTTTTAAAATTAGAAATAATTTTCATGTGTTGTTACCAATGACCCTCATACGATTACAGTTTGTGTAATCCAAAATCTAATCTAAGGCATATTACAATTAGACATTGTACTTGTAATAACGTAAATTTTGGCACAAATCTCAACATTTTTTTTTTTGTAATAAAAAATGCATTTACTTAAATTTTTGTAATACTTAATAATTTACAGTTTCATAAGCAACAAAATTATGAACTTAAATTAAATAAAGAGGCCCGTGTTCTTCCAGAAGGCGCAACTTTCTTTGAACCCCTAGCATTAGGTTTTTGGCGAAATTTGTATCGATTTCTCAGACTTCACGACCAACTCCGAAATTAAGGAAAATAATAATTTTTATATTGACAATATTGCAGAGGTCCCTAATAATGTCAAATATAAATAAAAAGCCAAATTCGCATGTGTTGGTATGGTACGCTATTTCTACAAGGGGTGTATTCAGGCCTTATGTGGGCCGAGTGAGGTGAAGCCCTGAATAGTCAGAAGGTACATCAATGAAGAGTCTAACAAAATTGGTTAATTTTATTAAAGAAGAACACGCTGGGAATGATTTTATCTTCCGGCCAGTCCTTGTGTCCTGTTACTATCCAAGACAAACTCAAAATTGGCTAATAGACCACAACGTACCATTTGTTCCGCGAAACGACAATCCCTTTAATCTTCTCATACTTGTCCCATAGAATATTTTTGGGCTCTTTTATCTCGAAAAGTTTACGATGGAGGATGGGAAGCCCAAAATGAAGACGAACTTCAATGCAGAAGATACAGGAATCAAGAATGTCCAACAAATATAAATGTCGCCCAAAACCTAATGCTAGGTGTCCCCAGAAAATTGTGCCTTGCGGAAGAACACGGCCCTCTATTTAATTTAGATTCATATTTTGTTGCTTATCAAACAGTTAATTATTAAGTATGTATTACAAAACTTTAGGTAAATATATTTTTTTTAATTTGTGCCAAAACGTATGGACATACATTATGTTGCTTTATTTTATTTTTGATGTGAAATATCTAATAGCGCGCCTATACGCGGGTAAGAACGGCTCCTATGGCACGTCGTTCGGTCAGCTTTGTGACTCGTCGGCTCCCTCCGCCTAGACTAGGCGGAACGCCTAGAGGAGCACGCTCGTCACTTTACTTGTGTGTATCGGTGTATTGACGTCGTTTACTCTATACTATAAATTTCGATGTTTCACATTTACCAAGTTTCTCGCGACGGCTCACTTTTTTCTCATTTCGGTTTAATTTATTTTTATTTAAAAATTATTATTTAAATATATATTAAAATTTCAATGCTGATATTGACAGTTTCATTAAACATTTCAAATTTAATTTATTCTGACATCAGAATATTACATTTAAAAATCTCCAAAAATAGTTTCACAAAATTGACATTGTAAACGCAAAAATAGTAACAGATATGTACGAGTACGTACGAAATTCTGTCATGTCTACCTTTTCTCGGCAATAATTCATAGAATTTCCTACAACTTTCAAACATTCTCCATATTCCTCTGTCATGTTTTGTTGTGCAACCACAACTGGTTTGTTTTCTATCAAGATCTGGATCTTGAGGTTGAATGAGAACATTGTATAAACTGTCACCTTAGAGTTAGATACAGTAAACATAGGAAGCAGCTTATAGAAAACGTAACAATAACTTACACGATGAAATTTGATATCATACTTGTACTAGAAGATTTAGAGAATGGAAGATTTAGTACCTGCTACCGGGAAGATCAAAACAGTAGATTAAAGAGAGAAAATAATAGTTTAAAAAAGATGTGAACAGTCATAGAATCTTTTTACTAAAGGGGAAATGTTTAATGTAATATACATTAAATTTTTGGTGGCAGCTCTGTACAGGTGTCTCATTTTTAACCTTTTTTTTACCTGCCGTCACCTTTAGGTATAAGGAAGGTATCGTCTGGTCAAAAAATTCAATAAGTTGTTAGTGAATAAGCACGTTTCAGGTTCCCTATAATACGATTTTACCATTTTTACGATGATGTCTCCATGTATGTATGTATGTATGTATGTATGTATGTATGTATGTATGTATGTATGTGTGTGTGCGTGTGTGTGTGTGTGTGTGTGTGTGTGTGTGTGTGTGTATGTGTGTGACGATCCATTCGGATCGCATAAATCCAATACATATTTAAAAAAGAATTATATTTTTTTCGTATTCCTTAAGTTCACATCCAAAAGAAGAAGTGATTGGATTTTGGTTATAATTGGTAAACCGGAAGTACCCTCATTTACTTAAAATGCCAAAATGCCTAATACAATGTCAAAATGCGTAATAATGCCAAAATGCCTAATATGGTATTATTGGCATTATTATTTTTTTATGTTTAGTCATTAATACGATATTTATAGTAAGGAACTAAATTCGATTATTTATAGAAATATAAAAAATATATTTTAATGATTTATTCAAAAACAAAAGTTAGTACGACGTCATACTACATTTAGAACAAACAAATTAAAGATTTTTTAAATTTCATATAAGAGTAAAGTGTCTCTAGTTACTTTAGCGTTGTTGTATAATTTCTTAAAAATTAGTTTTCTTAAATTTTAAGTTTAAGAATGATCGCGGTGTTTTGAATAGTCAGTATGCATTTTTTTATTGGTTTTTTAAATTAGGCACTACATATTGTTATGAAAACTAAAATTATTATAATTTTTCTCATAATGCAGTTTAACAGAAGAAAAGTGCACCTCCTGGATGAGTGCTATAATATCTGTACATTATTCGTAAAACATATTCAAAATTAATACTCTTTCATAATCAACAGGTAGGTTTAGTTTATTATTTATAGTTCGAATTAATAATATGTTGTATAAAATAAATTAGTATTTTTTTCTAATTTTCCTTTTCATATTTAATATTCTGTTTAAAATTGCCGCTGTTGCGCATGTGTGTCCCATGCACTGCTTCAATTTAGAATGCTATTTGATACACTAGTTGGCCTTCCATTTAATAGAGTTCAGTGATTCAACCATGGAGGTAGGAATAATGGAGTATTGGAGAGAGCAGTATTGCCTACCTTCCCCTTTAAAAATCCCCTTTTATTACAAAAACCCTGTTTTAAAGTAATTTATTAAAATAACATTTTTTTTATTTATCTTCATTGATTACAATATATCACTAGGTTCAAATTTAGCGCAAATTTACGTTTTCTACAGAGTAAATCAGTAACTGCATTATTATATACCGTGTGTCCCAGCGTTGGTTGGCATAGGCGTTTAACATGGGAAAACAGTTTTTTGTAAATAAAAATCTGTTGTAGCCAGCACAATACCTCTCACCATTTTCATTTTATGTTGCATAGGGCGCGAGCAGTTATGTGACATTGTTGGCCTTGGCAAGCAGATATGGGGGCCCGTGTCAAAATGCCAGCTAGTAATAATGTACATAGTTGTCAAGTATAATAAGTTTTCATTCAAAATATTATGATTTTCCAAATCCATGCGGATTATTTTCCTCGCCAAGTATATTCGCCATACTATGGATGACAAATAAACATCAGAATATTTTGCAATTTTGAATGAAAAATTATGACATGACATTTGTGACATCTATGTAAATAACTACTAGCTTTCATTCTGACACGGACCCACAAATCTGCTTGCTAAGGCCAACAAAGTCACATGTCTGCTCGCGCCCTAACGAATGTAAAATTTCTTGTACACACAAATAATTGAAATTGTATCTCTTCTTTCGTTTTATGAGTAATTTTGTCCTACTCTTCTAATATGTTCAAAATACTTCAAATTCATTGACGGTATTAGTAGTATTTCTTAAGAATATATGTAATATGTTAATATTAAATTACATACATATTTAATTAATAATACGATAATATACAGGGTGTTTGGCGTAAGTCCGGCACCACGAATATTTCGTTTATTTTCAGAGATACAAAAAAATGTTAATAAGCAAAATTAAACTAGACAAAGGGGCTCATAAGATGATCATAGCAGAAATTTTGTATCACTTCCGGTTTTAGCGGAAATGGGTACAACTTTAAAACTAGCATAGGAAATCGGTATTTTTATATATTTTTTCAGAATGTACATAAAATTTGCTTCACAATGATACCAAATTATCATAGTTTTACTTTCACCATTTCAAAATGGCAACCATCTATTCTCAAAACATGTAGTAATAAAATTCCATACAAAATAAAACATAACAAGCTATGAAAACAATTTTATTATCTTATAACAAAAGAAAAGAAGAAATTAAAAAAAAATTGGGCGTCAGGTATTATTTTTTTAATTTTTAGCATGTTCAAAACGATACCAAAACAGAAACAGTAAATGTAAAAAAACTACAAATGCTCAATATGGCCGCCGTTATTTTCTATACATTTTCTTATACGTAATAAAAACTCTTTCATTACATTTCCTAGGATATTCTCATTAATTTCTCTAACAGTCGCTCTAACTTTTATTTCTAAATTTTCCAAAGTAGTTGGAGGTGTTCGGGTATACTTTATCTTTCAAATAACCCCAAAGAAAGTAGTCCAGTGGCGTAAGGTCAGGAGATCGTGCCGGCCAAGGATTTGGAGAATTTGTTCCAATCCAATTATCTTCATATTTTTCATTTAAATAGGCCACTACATTTCTTGCATTATGAGCTGGCGCTCCATCTTGTTGGAACCACATGCCAATGGTATTGACAATAGGTAAGTCGTCCAGCAGATCTTCCACTTCATTTTGTAAAAATAGTAAATACCGAGGTAAATACCTTTCTGCTGTCAGAGTACCTTGAAATATAATAGGGCCAACAATTCTGGTCCCAATTATTCCCAGCCAAACATTAAAACCAAATCTTTCTTGATGCCTGGATGTTCTCAGTATTCTGGGATTTTCGGTTGTCCAACGTCTTACATTATTTCTGTTAAAAAGCCCATTGTTCGAAAAATATGATTTATCAGAAAATAAAATTTTATGATGAAATCTGTTATCATTCGGCCACATTTGTAAAAACCAATTGCAAAAATTTATTCTACGATCATAGTCATATTCCCTAAAATATTGACTAATGTGTATCTTATAAGAATTAAAACTATGTTTTTTTTTAAATTTTGAATGCTCTCCAACATGATACCGCGCATTCTCTACTTAATTCCCTCACCGACACTTTAGGATTGTAATTAATGTAAGCTAATATTCTTTCTTCTTCTTCATCTCGATGATTATCTACTTCATTTCTTCTTCTTGTACGTCGATTTTTCAGTTTAAATGATCCATGTGTTTTCAATTTATTAACAACTTCATTAAAATATTGTCTTCTTGGTTGTCGTCGGTGAGGATACCTCTCTCCATAAAGTTAAAGTGCTCTAACAGAATTTCTTTGACATTCTCCGAATATTAAAATCATAACAACCATTTCTTCATTTGTGTAATTCACTTGAGCCATAATTATTTAATTATGTATTACAAGAAATTGTCACTATCACAAATGTAGGTAAATTCTTTTCTTTTGTTTTAAGATAATAAAATTGTTTTCATAGCTTGCTATGTTTTATTTTGTATGGAATTTTATTAATACATATTTTAAGGATAAATGGTCGCCATTTTGAAATGGTTAAAGTAAAATTATGATAATTTGGTATCATTGTGAACAAAATTTGATGAACATTCTGAAAAAAAAATATAAAAATACCGATTCCCTATGCTAGTTTTAAAGTTATACCCATTTCCGCTAAAACCGGAAGTGATACAAAATTTCTGCTATGATCATCTTATGAGCCCCTTTGTCTAGTTTAACTTTGCTTATTAACATTTTTTTGTATCTCTGAAAATAAACGAAATATTCGTGGTGCCGGACTTACGCCAAACACCCTGTATATTAAATGAACTCTTACCTCCCAGAAAACACTGATTTTTGACACTGACATTTTGCATTTCTCTGTCAATTACAAACATGTAAATATCTCAACTGTTTTTCGGGCAACAAAATTTATTACAACAAATTATTCTATATTATTATATACTATATCTCCAAACCTATACGAGATAAAATAAAAATAATAAATGTGTCAGATAGAGAATTTTTTTTAGTATTACGAAGAAAAATATTCAAAAAATAATATTTAGAAGATTTTTTTCAAGAATCTGCTACTTCCGGTTGCCCAATTGTTACCAAAACCTTTTTAGATCTTCCCATTAATTTCCGATTGGGAAATACATAGTTAAACAAATATAAAGTCTTATAGTTTTTGAGTAATCATCCTTCCAACGTCCCACACACATACACACACACACACACATACATAAATCCACACACACACACACAGACAGACGTCATCGTAAAAATGTTAAAATCGGATTGTAGGGACCTTAAAACGTGCTTATTCATTAAAATCTGGATATGCGATTTTTAGCATGAATCCAATACCGATCGAGAGGTAAAAATTGATCGGCTAACAACTAAGTCAACATATTGCATAGGATAATACTACGCCCATTTCTACATCGTATTTAATACAGATTACCTCATTATAATAACGTATTTCGCAAAATTAGCAAAAATAATTCCACATTTTTTGCATGTTGTTTTTATATACTACAAACGTAAACCGTCATGGTACAGTGGTAATTTTTGTAAGTACGGATCAAACCTACACTAAGTTTTTTTTCTCTTCGTTTTTAATAATAATAATAATAATAATAATATATCATCACGGCATATTACCCATTGCTGGGTGTGCCAATCTGCTTCGTATACAGATTTCGGTAATGCTGATGACATATTTGTACCGTGCGGGCGTTTACCAGGCGTCACCGCACGGACACTCATTGCTGGCGTGGAGAGTGTACTACAGGGATCAATTTTGTGCCATTTAAAATTCGAAATATTTGGCGTCTGTCGGGATCGAACCCGGTTCCCCAGATTAGCGATTAATTTGTGTTATTACAATTGTTTATCTAATAAAGGATTTGTGAACAATAATAAATTCTCTGAAGAGAAATAGTTGCAGTCATCACATTAGTAGTTGAATAGTTAAATGTTTGACCAAATATAAGTGGCTAATTTTTAGGTTGCTAATTTGATATGGCCCGAGAATGATATCATACGTATCCAAATGACGCTTGGCAGAAAAAGGTTCCCCACCCCTGCTCTATAAACTAAACAATGCTGTTGAAATTTTGAAAATACATTATAGTTGCCAGCAAATAAGTATGGGCTGGAAGATTTCTACATTTTTATCAATTCACTAGACATGTTGAAAATACTAAGTTATTTGAGCATCAGTCCATACTTATTTGCCGACGACCATATTATTTACAAAATGAAACAAAACTGACAGCAACAACCTTGTAACTTGTAAATGACAACGGACGTGTTGGAGTTAGGAACCTTCATGAATTTAACAAACAATATGAAAACACTCCACTATGTTCAGACATATGCGCTGATATGCGCAGTAGAAAATAAAATGCTGTTTTACTGCCAATAATGCTTTAAAAATGCCTACAAATGCTTAATAATACCTATATTGCCAGTACTGGTTGATAATGCTCAATAATGCCAATTAATGGTTGAAATGCCTGTAACGCCACGAAAATGTACACCGAATGCCACTGGTGGATGATCCGTCGAAACAGCCACTATATTAAGAAAATTCTAATTGCGGGCGCTTACTAGGCGAACTAATATAAAGGAAGATTTGCTTGAATACGTACTATTAGTTAGGTGAAATAAAATGTAATTAATGTTTTATTCTTTAATGCAAAAAATTCAGGCCAGAGCACAAGCTTTTCTTCTTATTTTTATATATGTATTATCTTTCCTTTATATGTATGTTTTATTTTCATGTTTAATAAAAAAACTTATTAAATTTCTATATTTTCATCAATTGTTACTCATTAATAGTTATAACCGGTGTTTAACTACTGTGAACGAAAACGAAAAGATTTAGGTGGGAACATTAAGAACGCAAACGAAATTTTTCGGTTTCGTTCGGATAAGAACTGAATAAAATATTTTTCGTTTTTTGTCTCTGGTTTTTAAGTTCGTCAAGTGTAACAACGGGCATTACACAAATTTTATTTTTGATAGCTCCCCATAGAAAAAAATCTAAAGGCGATAGATCTGGAAGTCTTGCGGTACTACTTACCGTCAGTTTCATAATCAACATCTTAAAGAAGCTTTACCAGAAACCAGAAGTGAACTTTAAGTAAAAGTGGACTTTAATCCCTCTTTAAAAATTGTCAGTTTCAAAATCAAACCGAACGGCAACTACTAATGTTTCAAGTAGTTCTTCAAAATGTAATTCAATAATATATAACAGCATTTTCTAAATGTAACTTTTAATTCAAAATTTTCTCTTCATTTTGTGGTAAGTCGAAATTTATTTTATTATAACTTCACATTTTTGTAATTTGTTGTAAATTTTATATAGCTGATGATGGACAAATTGTAGTCCGAAACGTCCACTTTGTAATAATAAAGTGACTTATATTTATGGTCAACTTTTATTGGAACCTACGGCCTTCTACCTATTTCAAAATAATAATAATAATAATAATAATGTAACAATTATTTGAAAAAGATGTGAACTAAATATATTTTTGTCCAAAATATAAGTGGCGCGATCGTTTGTCGAATCGAGGAACCCTGCGGATTATAAGGGTTTGTAGTTCAGGGTAGAAAAGTGGAAGGGAGACTATTGACTATTAGAAGGAATAGGATGCTGGTGTTGCCCTAGCAACCACACAGAGTTGGAGTGAGGCAAAATTATAGAGATGAAATATTTTAAAATTAGTTGAATATAAGAAATTCTTAAATCTTTATACATAGAAAAATATATCATTTATTTACATACTCGTATTAAATAAAATTACTTTATTTACGTATAGGTGCTACATTTACTAGAACTTCTAAAGTACCTATTACCTGGGAAATACAAGTGTTATTTGAGAAATATTTGTACCAAGAAATTATATTATTTATTACACTCACAACCTCGGAAGTGACATATTATGTACGCTAGTGACAATCGGAAATGTCAATTTCTCAGTATAAACAAGAAACACTGGTTTGCCCGGGTATTCTACAACAAAATACATAGTCTTAACATAATGAAGTTTATTATACAGGGTGTTATTTAAGTAAATGTACAACGCTTAATCGATGTACAACCAGAACCTCATAATTAGTAAATCTGGCAATAATTTTTGTTTTACATGTTTTCTGCAAAAATTGAAACCCCTTAAAACTGACCAATTACGTCATAGTTCAAGAATTTGTAAATAAATGTAAAAATTAGTGTTCTGCGAAAAAGTCACACCTTAACACTGTTGTATGTCTGTATACTCTTGGTTGGTGATGATAATTGGTACCTTGAGATTATCAAATAAATAGAATATAAATTGTACGCCTATACAAAAAACGTTTAATGTCAATTTTAGCAATCAACATTTTTTTTCATAGAACACACTGATTTTTACTTTTTTACAAAATTTGAACTATGACGTAATTGGCCAGTTTTGTTCTTAAAGAAAACATGTAAAACAAAAATTATTGCCGGATTTACTATCTATCGGGTTAGTTCTACCACCGGTTAAGCGTTGTACACTTACTTAAAAAAGGTGGATTCATGCAGCATTCATTTTAATTTCATTTTCATTACATTGTAATTCTAAAAAGTTAAAATAATGAAAATCATTGGACGTGTTCATGCAAGCACATTATTCATTTTAACTACATTTTCATTACATTAATACATTTCAAAGTTAATCAACTTTTAACTTTTCACTAGAAATGTAGTGAAAAAGATAACTGCGCAAGCGCGTAGGACAAAGTGACAGCTATTTTTAACAACAAACTTATAAAGTTAATAAATTTAGTAATATTAAAAAATATAAAGAGTACAAAAACAAAATAGCCAGAGATAATGGTGCGAAGAACCATTTCAGTGTACACATTTATAAAATTACTTAGTGAACTTGTATAAACACCCTACTTTTATATAATTTTATTTATTTATTTTATTGTCAAAATGTAATATAAATTAAATGAAAATGAAGTTAAATAAAAGATTGCATGAATCCACTTTAACCCCCTGTAGAATGTATTATTTTTTGTATAAAAACCCACAAAACAATTATGCATAATCTGAAAGCATTCGCACAATTAAATTAAACCCAGTCCTCATATGGAAAGTATGTTTTTCGCACTTCGTTTGCAAGTAATTATTAAAAAAGTAGGTATTACTGAAAAATATTAGGTATTTCGAAAAATATATTAGTTAGGTATGGGAAATATCAGGGACCTGAAACTAAACCCAAACCTGAACCGAAAACTCGAATTCACCCGAATTTTTGATTAACCTAAACCCGAACTAAACCTTTATTTGTCAAGGTCAATAAACCTGAACCGAATTTAAACCGTTTAAATTCAGATTCGATTTAGATCTGCTAAATACATAATTAATAATTGTATAATCTTTTTGTGCTTATGTTCTGGAACCGAAATTCGAATCCGAACCCAAAACCAAAGAACCGTTATAATTTTATTTTTCTTGAACTGAAACTGAACCTGAACCGACATTTATTTCCTGAACCTGAATTAAACCTGAACCATAAATACGTTACAGTTCAGATCCCTGGGAAATATATGTATTTAATATATCCGTACGGCTTATTACCCATTTTTGTGTGTGCCAATCTGCTTGTATTTGCAAAATTCAGTAATGACCGTTAATATGAACAACTAATTAAAAATGATTAGTAAGCTGGTGACTAGCGTTGTATTTTCTCTGTCAGTCGTTTATGGATTATTTTAGAGAAAATACATCAAATAACAACTATAAAAAAAAATATACGCATTTTTATTTGAAGTATTTTTGTCTAAAATAATTCATAAACTATTGACAGAGAAAAAACGATGCTAGTCAACTGCTCGCTAACCACCGTTGTACATACTAACGATCACTATATATCTATACCGTTCTCGTCTATTGAAAATACTAAAGGGGATAATTTGTGATATTGTATATACAAAATTTTGGAATGTGAATAACTCTGTAATATTTACTTATACACGGATATTTAAAATTTACCACCTAGAAAAAATAGATTTAAGTAAATAAAATGTTATATTTGAAAAATTGTTACGGATTGGAATTTCATCCCCGAACAAAATCATCCTAATTACGTCTCTGTCGTTCTCTACCCACCCCCATATTCCTGTGAAGTGTCTGGTCTTTGGATCGGCAATGGCTAGTGGCTAGCTAGTGCATTCCTTCTGTACCTGAAATCTCTATTCACCACTCATTGTGAATATTTCACTTCCATCCACTTGCCTTTCAACATTTAACATAGCTCCGCGATTTATATTGTGTATTGATCAGTTTTGTTGCTAGCCTGAATCATCGTCAATGGAAGTGTTACAAATAGAGTAGAATCAATTTAGTACAAAAATAAGCAATAATTAATAGTGAAAATATAGTGCAGTGTGGTAGATAATAATATAATATCGTCCAATATGTGTGTGGTGGTTAGAAAGGAGTTAGAAAGTGGTTAAAGTGAGAAATATATAAATAGAATATGATAAAAATTGTTTTAAGATGTGAAAAGTTAAAAGAGTAACCTGGTAGCAAAAACCGGGTAAAATGCATGGTTACCCGGTAATGCAGGTGGTTCAGTACCACATGCCCCATCCTATACAACCATTGCCAGTGCCACCTCCAGTACCTCATGGTAGGTACAGGTGTTTATATGTAGGCTTCATTTATTTAGACATTTTACCATTATTACAAAGCAGATTGGCACACCCAGCAATGGTAATATGCCGTGATGATATATTTATTTACCATTATTCTCATAACTAATATTTTTCATGGAATAACTTAAATTTTGCTCTATTATCTACGGAATGCTTCTAGAATATATACCTGCTGTTTTCATATTTTCATTTGTAAATTTTATAAAAAATAATTGTTTCCAAATTGTTAACGACTAGTTATTCGGGAAGTGTAATTTAAAGAACGTTGGATTTATTATTCGGGTTTCTGTTATACAAGTGATGTTTAACCCCTTGAAAATAATATAATAGCGCGCTGCTTTTTTCTCCGCTTTAATAATAAAAATGTGATTGTCAAGGCTGATCCAATTTTCCCCAAATCAAAAAAATCCACCTGTTTAAAAAAAACACCACTTAATGCAAAGTAATGACAATGTATTAAATATGAGCTTATATCTGAAAAAATACTGATGTCCGGTTGCAGAAACGTTTATCAATTCTCTGATTTGTTCACCGTCAAAATGAACAAATACGATACAGTTTCCTTATTCCTTGTTCTTATTATATTTAAATCGCAATGATTTTTCAAAAAATCGCGTTTTTTGTGTAGAATAAAATGAGATAATCAGATTTTTTGAAAACTTAAGAATACTCGATAAACACACACCGGCAAAATTAGGGTAACGCCAAAAAAGCTATATATTTAAAAAAATTATGCATCCTCTATCTTTCATATTTTAAAATAATAATTAATACATAATAATTTATACATAATGGAAAATTTAGTTTAATTAAAAATTAAATTATTAATTATTACTTAAAAATAATAATTTTCCATTTTTTAAAAATATTTTTTACTTTGACAAGAGAACAAAAGCAGAAATCATTGTTAAACCTTGATCTACAGTAAACACCCATATTTAATAAAAGTAAAGACCGAGCAATATTTAACACCTTGCTAAATGACAGTCAATCTTTATTAAGTGGCTATATTTAGGTGTTATATCGTCATTTCTTGCAGATGTAGAATTACCAACACAAATATGAAAGACAGAGGGTTCATGCTTTTTTAAAAACATTTCGGTGTTCCTCTAATTTAGCCGTTATGTGTATAACTATTACATGATGTTTTTAATGGGAAGCTCTGTTGAAAATAGTTTAATCCTTTTTGCTTATTTTATGCTTTTCAATAATATGTAACAAATCTACATTCTTTTGTATTAAACGTGAATTATTAAATTTTGGGGCTTAAAAAAAATACTAAGAAACAATTGAAAATATCAATCATTTGTTTTTAATATTATTTTCTTCTGTTTTACTCATTTCTTCACCTTATCGATAAGAAATAAAAACTTATTTTTTAATTTTGCACATAAGAATTAATAACTGAAACTTCAAGTCTGAAGTCCAGAGTGGGAGTTAAAATATTGTTCCGTTAACCGTTTATTAAGAATAGGTTATGTCAATGTATAGAAAATCATTCATTAATGGCCCCTATTAATGCATGTTTTTTTATTAATATATGAATTTAGTTGGTAACCATAGATACCACATATCATTGCTGTACAATTATCAAAATTTATGTGTAAAACGTTACTAACCTAAATTTTTTTGTCATTGATTAAAATTAGATTTTCCAATTCAGTAAGATACTGTCGACGGAAAATATTGTAACTAACACGTGTGTTAATTGGCGATTAATGATATCAACATTTAAAATGTCTTAATCATTAATCGCCCTCATTAACATCCGTCATAGTTAAATAACTATTAATAATTTTCACGTAAAAATATAATATTTTTCTCGTTAAACGTGTATTTGTTTATAGTGTAAAAACAATTTTAATGTAAAAATATTATGAATTTTAAGTTTGCTTCAGTATTTCATGAAACCAGTGTCCTTTCATTTATTATCATTTAGGGAAAGTATTCTAGTAAACGGGAGGTTAATAATTCTGAAACTATTATAAACCTTGATATAAAAACAATTTCTCGGATAGTGGCAAAAAATAATTTCAGCAATTAATGAAAATATTTCGATTATTAATCCCCCTTGATAATTAATAACTATTACATAACATATATATTTTTATTTGCAGGTAGTGGAGGATCCGGTGGCGGAGGCATCAGAAAATACGTGTTCTGGTGTACGATATGTGGTGGATTCGCCACGATACTTGGCGCCCTATTCCTAGCAGTATACTTCATGCTAAGATCTTATACATCTACGTTAGGATACTTCGAAACTATACCCACTTTCGTACCTGCCACTATGGTAAAAAAATATATTCCAAATACGAGTGCTTAATTTCTAATATATGATTTATTTTTTTAGTTAATTTTAACCGGCCTATGTGTTATGAGCCTAGCAAGAAGACGCAATCGCTACAGCTACCTGGTAAGAAATTAACAGTTTAATAATAATATTAAGGGTGCGATTGATTGAATACGAGACTAAATTGAAAAATTCGTGACTTATCACATGAGAGGGCAGTTCTAGAAGCACATTTATGTGAACTATTATTAGTGTGTCTGTCCTCTCTGTGTTAGGCCGTAAACTTTTCAATCCACTTTCGTATATGCCCTTACAAAATATAAAAATCAGATGTGGCCAACACAAAACCTCCCGCCATTTAATTTTTATTAATTTAAATACATATACCTATGGGGTCTCATAGCCGCGTGCATGAGTGTCTGCTGGAGAATCTGGGGAACCGGATTCAATTCCTACTATCAATCAAATTTGAAATGGCACATAACTAACCCTGTGATGCACTCTAAACGCTCGCACGATACAAATATGTCATCCTCATTACCGAAATCTGTGTACAATCTGTGTATTAGCACATTCAGCAGTGGGTAATATGCTGTGTTAATATATTTATTTTCTTATTTAAATACATAGCTGCATATTTACTAATACTAGAAATTATGTTTTTAAGTTCCTTTCCATTTAACTTTTGTTCTATTCACAATTTTCGTTTTAAAACATTATTATTAATTTGAAATGATTATTTTTTGACAGTGACATTCATCTGTCAGTTACATTCATTTGAGCTGAACTGTGTAACCAGGGAGTTGGGTTTATCGCATAAGTTCCGAGTTATAATGTTTATATTATTTTATAAATTTAACAGTAAAATATATAGAAAAAATATTACTGCAGACCTGTAGATAATGGAATAATTTTTATTTTTTATAAGAAATTGCGAAAAAATAACATTTAAAGGTATTTTTTGAAGAAAAACTATTTTGAGCTTCAAGTAAACTGCCATTTCCGGTTATCCGATTGACACCAAAATCTAATGGCTTCTTTCCATATTAGAATAAGGTAGAAATACAAAATTTCAAAATTTTCTGAACGATAGTATTTCAGTTAGAGCGTAAAGAGGATCCACACACACACATACACACACACACATACATACACACAGACATCATCGTGAAAATGTTAAAAATGAATTCTAGGGACCTTAAACCCTGGTCATTTTCCAAACTCTCGATATGTGATTTTTAGCACGATCCCTATACCTC
Organism: Harpalus rufipes; assembly: GCA_951394225.1. Classification (NCBI taxonomy): domain Eukaryota; kingdom Metazoa; phylum Arthropoda; class Insecta; order Coleoptera; family Carabidae; genus Harpalus; species Harpalus rufipes. The sequence goes on along the minus strand of OX596281.1, from coordinate 25,043,630 downwards.
CTTTACCAAGGGTTGCGGGAGATAAAAAGAATACAAACCTTTGATGGAAAATAGAAAATGTGTAGTAATATTTTTTTTTTTAGATTAAGGTATGCGGAGTTTGCTGCCTAGTATGTGCCCTAACTTGCGTCCTGGTGACTATAACAACCACTGTGATACACATGAACCGTCTACAAACACTCAGAGAGTGCGTCTATACGCAAAAAACGAGAACATGCACTTGCTACTCCGTTTTACTAGAAGCTCATGCAGATGCTGGAGAAGGTATTCTATTTTTTTAAAATAGTCAAGTTGTGATGAGCGTAGTTAACGTTTGGATGGATGTCCGTTTATAGCTATTTACGTCATTAGACCGGTAGCTAAGCATTTACGGGTGAGCTAGCGAAACCGTAAATGCAGCTACCGGCCGTGTGTTGTATAAAATCTTTTTGTATACCCAACAACTATTTTGAATGCAAATTATTTACAATTAATTATTAAATCAAAAGCGTCGTGTTTGTTTTGAACATGTTAGTTGTGATGCGTTGTTAAGGTAAAATTTATTGAGAGCATTGTTTTTTCTCATTTACACATTAAGTAACAGTCACTTTTGAAATACCTACCGGATGTCGTCAAAGTCGTTGGTATGTACTACCGGCCTCGACCGTAAAAACGCACCGACGGACTCGTTGCTAAGAAGGTAGATAGTTGTTTATAGTTGAGTATACAGACAAAATATAACATTAGGGTGTTGACTTCGTCACCTAAACATAGGATTTTAACATGTAAAATAATATTTTTATAATTTCCTGTTTCCCTAATTATTTTAGGAAAAATGACTCAAATAAAAGGACAAAATCATTTGATCTCGTTCAATGAATAATTAAAAAAGCAAAGCAAAGTACGCGAGTGAAGTGCTAAGTGCGTAAATTATCAATAGAAATTAGAGAACATCGTTGGGTAAACTCGAGATATTAAGCTATTTCATTTATTCATTGTAAATTACTGGTTGGTCTACAAAACCAGTTTTAATTGTACGGATCCCCGTAATAAATGATATTTAATTTAAAAAAAAATCTATTTTCTGCCGTTATAAAGCATGCAAAATTAATTTTGCAGAATTTTAAACTCTGCAACTTTTATTTGAACCTTTTTGTTATCTAAAATAATTAGGGAAGCAGAGAATTACGAAAGTACCTACGATTTTACATGTTAAAGTCCTATGATCAGGTGTTGCAGTCTACACCTCATTATCTCATTCTATATTACCTACGATGGTCACGCTAGAATTATTGAGAATAAGAAAATGAAATTGACGGTGGAAAACAAAATTTTCCCTAGCCTTTTAAATAGTTATTTATATGTCATTTAATATAAAGTTGTGAAAGTTAAGTTAGTTCGAACTTAGTTAATCAATTGTTGTGAATGAAAATATGCATTTAAGCACGGAGCATTTTCTTCAGTTTTTTTGGAAAAAAAATTATAGAACACCCGCTATCCTTATCTAATTTTGCAATGTGGTACGTTCGTCTATTTTTTTGAATTAAAAAAAGTACGGGGTAGGTTGTCGTTTCATGAAGAGATTGATGCTGCAATAGAGCATTTTGAAAGCATTCCAAAAGAAGATTGGATGAGAGCTTTTACGAATTGCAAAGAAATAATGATGAAGTGTATTATTGAAGGATACTACTTTGACTATTTAAAATAAAATTATAAAAAGTATGAAGCATGTCTTATTCCCAATAATTCTAGCGTGACTTCCGTATCATCTATCAGTATCTACAAAGATATAGACAGAAGAATGAGTATAACATGTATTTATACTCCTCTTAGGTATGCGTTTTGTTTTCGACTCAACCCCAGACTGCGAAGTGATCCACGGAGCATTATATTCCTGCCTTCGCGCCATGTTTGGCCTCTCAGTCTCCGGAATTTTAGTTTGCATTTTCTCCTGCATGCTAGTCTATCAACTGTTATCCCACGAACGCAAGAAAATGTACTGGGAGCAACTAGAACTCCGCTGTCGCTCTCTTTATCAACAGCAGGGTTCCACCATCAGCACGCAGGGCTCCGGCAGGGCGCCTGTACCCCCAGCGCCCTACTGCAGTTGTTGCGAAGAGTGTAGGTACCCCCCAGTGCCTGCGGGGCATGTGGGGGTGTATCCGTGGGAGAGTCACGCGCTAGATAGGTTTTGGACTCCAGGAAGAGTGGGGAATTTTTATAGTCCAAACCCAGGTGAAGAAGGGCAGCAGGAGACCAGAAGGGAAAGAGGGGGATGGAATTGGAGGCTGCCATGGAGTAGGGGAAATCAACAAAATATTCAGGACAATCAAAGGTGAAAAAATATTTTTTCTAAAACTTTTTTTTTTCTTTCGGTACTAGTTTTTACTAGTAGAATTTTTTTTAGTTATAAAACATAGTAGTTTTTATTCAAGTAAAATATAACTCTGTCTTAACTAATCAGCTGATACATGAAAACAGTTTAGCCACCTATTTTCATGTTTGACACAATTATTTTGACTTTAAAACTAGTTAACGGTAAAAATAATATCTATCTAATATTTCGAATTTTAAATGGCACAAAAGTAACCCGTGGTGCACTCTCAAAGCCAGTAATGAGTGCCCGTGAAGTGACGTCTGGTAAACGTCCGCACGGTATAAATATGTCACCATCATTACCGAAATCTTTGGACAAAGCAGATTGTCATACCTAGCAATAGGCAATATACCGTGATGATATATTTATTTTTTATTATTTAATGAATTTTAATAATAGGTATAATATACAAAAATAGGAGCATATGAAAACGAAATCACATGTACATATAAGGAAACAGTACGGGTCACATAAAAAACAAACAAAATATAATTCCGTTGGTTATAAAACAATAAATAATATACGTCACACGAGGGTATTTAAAGGTTGCCTCATTTTGGTACATTGAATTTATTTTATCCTTTGATATCCAAATACTCTTTATTAGTATCTCGTTTTTGTTACCCCCATTACCTCCTCTTCCTTGTATCCGCGTCTGGATCCAATTAAATGTGAAGTTGATGCTTGAAAAACAGGTATACTGTTCATATTTGCGCAAAAAAAATAATTAAAAAATTAAAAATATTATTTTTATAGTTTTTAGATACTTCTAGATGCGTTTATTCCAATATTTAAGAGAACGATTGACATACATACTGGCTGAGCTTGGGAAGACGCCTCCCTTTAACTTTTTTTTATAATAAAAATGAATACATCGTTGAAAAGACAAAAAATGGCGGTTTATATTTTAGTAAAATAATTATAGGTTGCTATTTAAAAAAAAAGTTGATAGTTGTATCTTTGTAACCTTCACTTTATAAAAAAATATCTACATCTGCTATCAATTAGTATATTTAATAGTTTATTATGTAATGAGAGATGTAAGAAGCAGATTACGCACGAGTAAAATGATTGACACACGAGACGCGTAGCGTCGAGTTTGTAATTTTACGAGTGGGTAATTGCTTTACATCTCGAATTATGTACTATACTTTTTCTACGACCACTCACTAATATTTCTAAATTGAAGCAAAATTCAGATACATAGTTATAAATTATTTTTTATTGCATTACTTACAAATTACAAATAATATTATCAACTAATTTTGTTTATAATAATAATTATTACCTCGGTATATGTATTTGTAATCACACAAAAAAGCAGCAGTTCGCAACGTCAAAAAGTTTTATTTACAAAAATAAAACTGCGCAACGATGTTACCATGGTTACTGCTAAGCGTAGGGATATACGATGAAAAATAGTTCCCTACTGTAAATTTGATTGAAATGAAATATGTATTGTTGACATAATATAATATATATATAATAACCCAAAAAATATGTATTTATATATGTCACATAAATTTCATTCTATTATATTTAAATCTTAAATTATATTTATCAAATTTTAATCATTTCTTACAGTTTGACAATTAGTCCTGCCAACTTAAATTTGCTGTTCATTACGTAACAGTGTTACGTAATGAAATTTTATTACGTAACACTATTCATAAGCACGAACTTACATTGTTAGTAGTCTATTCAGTAATGACCCTCTTACAGTAGTGGTAGTAGAAAATTAGTATATTACGTAATGAGAGATGTAAGAAGCAGATTACGTACGAGTAAAAACTGTTATACGAGCCATTTTTTTTCTATAACTTACAATAAAAATGTTTATATACGACTAACTAATAATATTGTCATTATATATGCGTTTTTTGCTATATAATGCCATATATTAATCCCGTCGAGAATAATGAGTCGGAAATAATGGTCATTATTCCCGCTCGTGAACTAATCAAATTGCTTGAAAACGTGGATCATCGTACCATCGGAATTAGTAAACAAAACGTGAACAAAACAAAATCATCGATGACAGTTGTCAAAATCGGTCTTATAGATCGTGTTAAATTATTATGTTTAACTGTAATTGAAAAAATGGACAGTATTACAGAAGACAATATATCTTCTACACCACCAGAAATAACAAAAGTAGCTGCTGCTACTACGTATGGTTTATTACCGCAAAAGTCTAAAAATTTCTATAGCATACCGAAGTTTTATGGACTGGCGTATTAAAATGAAGACAAATTCGTACTCAGAAAATGTATTGTTGGCATATTTTACTGAATTAGGTGAAAAATACAAATCATCTTCGTTATGGTCTTTTTACTCTATGTTAAAAGCAGTTTTAAAAATAAACCACGATGTAGCCATCGAAAAGTATGGAAAACTACGCTCATTTTTGAAAAGAAAATCTGAGGGATATGAACCTAAAAAATCTAAAACCTTAACACCATTTGAAATTAAAAAAATTATAATAGAAGCACCAGACGATTTTTTTCTTGTACATAAGGTAAAGTTATAGATTAGTTTTTTTGCTAACATTTCAAATGTAGCCAAAATTATTATTTTTAAGGTCGTACTAATCCTAGGAATTATAGGGGCATGTCGTTCTATTGAGCTTCATGATATGAAACTTGAAGACATTAAGGATTTGAAAACAACATTTTTGATAATACCGAAAACAAAAACTAAAGTTGTAAGAACTTTTGCTGTCACAGATCAATTTTATAAAATTGTAAAAAAAAATATATAAATCTTCGGCCACCACATGTTCAAATCAACTCGTTTTTTCTGAATTACCAAAAAGGAAAATGCACCATTCAAAGAATTGGAAAGAATAAATTCGCACTAATGGGAAAACAAATAGCAACTTATTTAAAATTGCCAAATCCTGAACAATATACAGGTCATTGTTACCGGAGATCTTCTGCAACATTATTCATTGACGGAGGTGGCGACATAACCGGTTTAAAACGTCACGGGGGCTGGAAATCCTCAACCGTAGCAGAAGGGTACCTCGACCAATCAATACAAAATAAATTAAATACTGTAAAAACTATAGCAAAACAGATGACCAATTCAGTACCGTCTACTTCTACTGCCAATTCGGTTAATGCCGATGATATAACAACTCTAGAAAGTAATGTTAATTATACCATAAACCATAACATACCGTCATCAATTCAATTTATTAATTGTAATAATACAGGGTGATTTCTAACGTACGGACGAAACTGATAGGGCAACTAGAGGGGACCAAAATATAGTTTTTTTTACAATAAACTTTTGATCATAATCGAATAACAAGAAAGATACAACGGTTTAAAGTTCTTATAAATTAACGCCCACTTATTGAGTACCGCTGAGCTTACTGTATTCGCGTTTACATTAGAAACAATTCTCACACAATCTGATACATTTCTGTTGTATTATTTTTACGGTATGCAGAAAACATCAAATAAAATGATGACAAGATACAAACGAATGAAACTTTAATCAACAAAATTATCAAAAGCTACAAAATTTTAAAGTAATAAACAATAAATAATAACGTATGAATAGTAATAAATAATCATAAAATAATTAAAAGTGTTCACAAAAGTTGTTCGAAATGTTGACCCTGCATTTCAACACACAATTGCGCACGACGAATCCAGTTTTCTGTTAACCGTGGAAACTGTTGGCGTAAATTCTCTACAGTGGTATTGATACGACGACGTAACTCGTCGATGGTATTAACTTCGGTGGCATATACCAATGTTTTCATGTAACCCCATAAGAAAAAGTCAAGTGGGTTAAGATCGGGGCTTCGTGGAGGCCATGAGATAAAGCCACCCCGACCAATCCATCTTTGCGGAAAAGCGGTGTCGAGGTAATCTCGTACAGCACGACTAAAATGTGCAGGACAGCCGTCATGCATAAACCACATGTTTCCACGCACAGCCAAAGGAATATCTTCGAAAAGTTGTGGTAGAACTTCTTGCAAAAAGTGCAAGTAAGAAGCGCCGTTAAGGCGTGCTGGCAATTCAAAAGGCCCTATTAAGCTGTTGTTGAGAATTCCCGCCCATAGATTTAAACTAAAACGATGTTGAAATTTATTTTGGCGAATCCTGTGTGGATTTTCTTCAGCCCATATGTGGGAATTGTGGAAGTTGAGAACACCATCTCTTGTAAAACAACATTCATCCGTTACCAATACATACATTGGAAATTCTCTTTCTCTGTTAGAACGATCTAACAACCACTCGCAAAACTGCTGTCGCAACGCATAATCACCTAGAGCTAGTCCTTGCACCCTTTGCAAATGATAGGGATGTAAACCATTTTTTTTTCAATGTATTCCAAACAAAATATTGGGAAACTTCGACTTGTTGAGCAATTTGCCGTGTACTTGTAGTTGGATCAGCATCTGCCATATCCAAAATTGCTTCTTCCACATTCACCTCGATTTGATTTGGTCTACCACCACCATGGCCTTTTTTAGGTTGTAATTTACCTGTTTCTCTTCCGCGTTGAATTACCCGCAAAAAAGTATTTCTGGAAGGCGTTTGTCGATTTGGAAATCGTTCCAAATACATACGTCGTGCGCGTTCAGCGTTTTCTTCAGCAGCTCCATACACCATAATCATGTCTACGTATTCTTCGTTAGTGAAATTAACCATTTCAGTCGAATTAATGACTTAACAAATAACCTATTTAATTTTTGACGTTTAAGTAATTTTGACTTACCTACATACATGATTAAATTAAATAAATCAGCGGTTCTCAATAAACGAACACCCATGACTGAATATTTTAAAGAACAATTTAAATAGCTATACCTTTCATCTTATAAAAATTTTAATAAAATTTTAACTGAACTTTGTTTAATTAACTCTCAAATATTCTAAATTTGAATTCAAAACGTAAGTTATTACCGTATTTTATAAAAAAATGCTTCAGTTTATAAGAACTTTAAACCGTTGTATCTTTCTTGTTATTCGATTATGATCAAAAGTTTATTGTAAAAAAAACTATATTTTGGTCCCCTCTAGTTGCCCTATCAGTTTCGTCCGTACGTTAGAAATCACCCTGTATAAACTTACATTTCAATTAGATGTAAATTTATAAGGTAAATTGATGTAAAATTAATAGATAATAAATAATATTAAAATTGACTATTTTTATTAAATTAGTCGTATATGTTAGTCGTATATAAAGTACAGTATATAACTCGCTATAATGGCTATTATTACCTCGGATGATTACAACCCTTGCTCGCTCCGCTCGCTCGGGTTGCAAACTTCATCCTCGGGAATAAGAGCATCCATTATAGCGTCGTTGTATAATATACTATTAAGGGGGGCTGGGTGTCTTCCCAAACTCACTCTATGTGGCTTGAAAATTTGAAATTTGCACGTTCAAATAGAAAGTATTTAAAAACACAAAATCCGAATTTTTGGAAATTGTAATGCATTTATTATAAAATATTTTTATAATTGATATTAACCACTACCATCCACTACTGAGTATTTCATAGAGTACTATATTATTTTCCTAAAATTTATATTATTTTCTTCAGGGAAGGCAGCTCTCTGGGTTACCACGGCAACGTAAGCAGCCCAGACAGTCAATATGGGTTTAGCAACCGTTCAGGGACAGAAGGAATAATGCCTACCACTCTAAGCGACCCTATGACTGGCTCTACTGGCTCATATAGTATGTTGGACAACCGGCCCGTCGGGGGTGTATACGTTTGGGGTCCTCCACCGCCTTACAGCAATCCTAATTCACCCGCAAGAAGACTCATACACTCCCCAGCAAGGTAAGAAAAAAAATGATACAGCTACCACCTCTTAGTAATCAATCCTATCACATTAGTTTTATGCAATTACTTACTGTCCTGTTCAGAAACCGTAGAGTGCAATAAAAGCTACATAGGTACATTTTTATTATGTTTTTACATAGTTTCTTCGCAATTTTAAAAAATTATGTTAGTTATTAAAAGTAGCTATGGCATCTACTTTCTTTTCTTTTTATAAACATCAAACTAATTTATAAATTAGATAAAAACAAAAAAAAAACAACATTCTTCTAATAAAGGGTTTTCCAATAAGAGGTGTTATTTTGATATTCAAAGAAAAATGCCAATTTTTAATATAAATGATCGGATGTTTATTTCATTATAAAGAGGCAGGTATGCCGTTAATAGTGGAAAATAACATCAGGCAAATGACCACCACGACCACGCTGACAGGACAATATCCTTTTCATGAAATTTTCCATAACCAAATCGCCCCAAGTGGCTGTCCTATGTCCTCGATAGCCTCACGAATTCCATCTTTGAGGTCTTGAGTCGACGCTGGGTAGTTGGCGTAGACCTTCTCTTTCACGTGGCCCCAAAGAAACAAGTCGCAAGGTGTTAAATCACAAGATCTCGGTGGCCAATTGTGATCACCTCTTCGAGAGATAACACGGTTCGGAAACTTTCCCCGTAAAAGATCAATGGTTTCGTTGCTTGTGTGGCACGTAGCGCCGTCTTGTTGAAAGTAAACGTTGTCCAGATCAATACCATCCAATTCCGGCCATAAAAAATCGTTAATCATCTCTCGATAGCGCAATCCATTCACCGTAACTGTTGCTCCAGCCTCATTTTCGAAAAAGTAAGGTCCAATGACTCCGCCGGACCATAAACCGCACCAAACAGTCACACGTTGAGGATAGAGAGGCTTTTCAACAATAACTCTTGGGTTTTCTGAGCCCCAGATGCGACAATTTTGTTTGTTGACGAAGCCACCGAGGTGGAAATGGGCTTCATCACTCAAGATGATTTTTCGATGGAATTCCGGATCATTTTCATGCATTTCAACGACCCAATCAGCAAAGACACGACGTTGTTGATGATCGGCCGGCCGGCTTGAGTTCTTGTGTTAACTGGACTTTATAAGCCTTAAGACCCAAATCTTTATGCAAAATACGGTGTAATGACGTTTGTGGAATGCCTAATTCCAAAGAACGACGAGGAATGGACAAACCTGGGTTTTCTTCAACACTTTCGGCTACAGCAGCAATATTCTCGGCTGTTCTTGAGCGACGTGCACGGGTTTTATTCTTCACATCACTAACTTGTCCCAACAGCTCGAATTTTTCCACCAATTTCTGTATTGCGGTCCGACAAGGTGCTTCACGACGACCCAAAAATTGTCGAGTTTTACGAACCGTCTCTGCCAAATTTTCACCATTTTTATAGTGAATTTTAATAATTTCAATGCGTTGTTGAAGCGTGTATCGTTCCATTTTTATTAATGGCGTAGTTTCTACTTGTCAAATGTCAAAAAATGACAGCTTCAAAAGCGACATCTACCGAAATAGCGGGCTATTCAAAATAACACCTCTTATTGGAAAACCCTTTACTATTTTCACCATATTTTTTATAATAAACGTTCCTCATTTGAATAAACATTAAAAATTTTTTTTTTTTACAAAAATAAAAAATCTGTTGTGGCCATCACAATACTTCTCGCTCGTTCCATTGCGGGATATATTATTATTCCATGTAACATTTCTTGTACATACAAAAAAAAATCTAATTGCATCAGATCTTTATATTTGGATATTTTCTATAATTTTAAATTCATTCTATGAGCAAGTTTTCTCCTTTTCTAAATGGTCGAAGTTCTTCCAATTCATTGACGGGATTGGCGATATTTCTGAAGGGTGTATGTAATAAACCTATAATTTTAAATATATAATTAATAATACAATAAGAAATATTAAATATCATTTCCATAAAAGGCCTTTAGTATTACTTCTGAATTTTTGACATTGACATTAGCGACATTTATCTGTTAATTATAGACATTTTAATTTCTCAACTGGGTACCATGGAGATGTTTGGAATGTGAGATTTACTACAACATATTATTTTATAGATTATATTTCTATATCTTTAAATCTATAGACGATACAACATTTTTTTTAAATGTGTCGGATAGAGAATTTTGTTCTACAGGGTGAGTCATCGAAATCGCCGTCTTCAATATCTCCCTTGTCGTTAGAAATACAGCATAAGTTTATTAACAGAATTTCTTCGTCTACTCAAGGAGCATAACGTAAAATTATTTTCACATATACAGGGTGTTGTATTACGGCTCGGCGAGAATTGTTTGTCTTTTTTTAAATAGAACACCCTATATATTTTTATAACTCGTCATTTTCAAATGGAACACCCTATATTTTATTATTCAATTGTGTGTATTTTTGTATTATCTTCATATGTTATTAAGGGTATCCTATGCCGAAAACCAATAATTTTGGAGATTTTCACCATTTTTCTCTAAATTTATATATTTAACTAAAAATTAAATCTAGTATACCATTGATATTGTTTTTTGAATAAGAAACAATTGTAGTAATGATAGTATTTTCATTAGCCAGGTTATTATTAATAACAGTGGGATTAAGTAAATTAATTTATTAATATGAGTCTCTCGCAAGAAGAACTTACGAATATGGTGTACGCACTTGGAAAAGCGGAAAGAAACCCTCTTCTGTCGTACTGAACATGACCAGTTCTTTCAAACCTTTCCCTTAGTTTTTCAAAAGAACGCGGATTTGGATGTCGTCTTCCCGGAAACCGTTGTGCATAAATTCTTGATGCCAAAAGAGGATTTGTTGCCGCTTCTTCAAGTGCGTACACCATATTCGTAAGTTCTTCTTACGCACTCTCCACGCCAGCATTGAGTGCCCGTGAGGTGACGCCTGGCCTGACCAGCATACACCATATTCGTAAGTTCTTCTTGCGAGAGACTCATATTAATAAATTAATTTACTTAATCCCTCTGTTATTAATAATAACCTGGCTAATGAAAATACTATCATTACTACAATTGTTTCTTATTCAAAAAACAATATCTATGGTATACTAGATTTAATTTTTAGTTAAATATATAAATTTAGAGAAAAATGGTGAAAATTTCTGAAAATATTGGTTTTAGGCATAGAGTACCCTTAATAACATATGAAGATAATACTAAAATACACACAACTGAATAATAAAATATAGGGTGTTCCATTTGAAATTGACAAGTTATGGTCATTTGAAATTGAGCACATTTGATTCGCTTTATTGAACAGCCTGTATAATTACATTTAAAAAAGAATATGTCAAAACATAGAGTATAGTTACAGTTATACAGAAAAGAAAATTCTTAATTCTTACTATTAAAATAACTTCAGTAAGCCTTTATAAAGCAATGCGTGTATTCGGTCTTTTTTAGAGAAAAAAGAGAATAACTTGGCAACGCCGTGGAAAACTAAAACAAAATTCATATGTTCGTATAGGTAAATAAAATACAATTCAAAATACAGTGGAGTCCGGATATAATGAACCCGCTTTTAGTGAACTTCCGGCTAAAGTGAACGCTACTTTAGGTATCCTAATTTTTTCCCATAAGACTAATACAAATTTTATCCGCTTATAATGAACCCGCTTATAATGAACTTCCGGATAAAGTGAACCGAATTTTATTAACTTAAGGTATAAAATTTCCGTTTATAGTAAACTTTTATAATGACAACAAACACACAACAGATGGAAACACAAGAGATCGAAAGAATCGACGTACGAGAGGTAGTAAAACCAGAACGATAGACTAGAGAGTATGTCGAGGCGTCGCTTGCGCAGTACGCTTCCCTGAAATTTTCCCCATAATCCCCATGCGTCCATCCCCATAAAATTACCGATACTCACATTTTTTTACAATCACGCGAAGTTCCAGCTCAAGTTTGGGATAGTTTTGTGCCCTTGAAAACTATATAAATAACATTCGTTTTTCTAGCATTCATGTACAAACTAAAATTTCCGACTATCTTAAGTAGTTTATAATACATATAAATATGTTTTTTTTAATAATTTATAAATACTACATACACATGATGTAACCGTATAAAATAAATAAATACATACATATGTTAAACGTACAATTAACACGAGAAATTTTATTTTCCTTTTTAGTGAACCTCGGATATAGTGAACCAGTCTTAATGCATTTTCAAGTTCACTATATCCGGACTCCACTGTATATAAAAATATATAGGGTGTTCCATTTAAAAAAAGACAAACAATTCTCGCCGAGCCGTAATGCAACACCCTGTATATGTGAAAATAATTTTACGTTATGCTCCTTGAGTAGACGAACAAATTCTGTTAATAAACTAATGCTGTATTTCTAACGACAAGGGAGATATCGAAGACGGCGATTTCGGTGACTCACCCTGTATAATATTTAATATCTCGTGGCCGTGTGCCTGAGTGTCTGGTAGCGAATCTTGGGGACCCGGGTTCGATCCCGACCGACGCCAAAAATTACTTCGCATTTTAATGGCACAAAATTGACCCCTGTGGTGCACTCTCCACGCCAGCAATGAGTGCCCGTGAGGTGACGCCTGGTAAGCGCCCACACGGTACAAATATTTCATCATTACCAATATCTGTGTACAAAGCAGATTGGCACACCCAGTAATGGGTAATATGCCGTGATGATATATTTTATTTATTTATTTTATTTATATTTGTAATAACATAAATTTTCAAAAAATAATATTTAGATTTTTATTAAAATACTACTTCCGGTTATTCAGTTGTTATCAGAACCTATTCAATGTTAGATTGAGGAATCCGTAGTTACACAGGTTACCTAGTTTTATAGAAGTTAAGAAATCCAACACACACACACGCACACACATCATCATAAAAAATGTTATAATCGTATTATATGGACCTTAAAACGTGCTTATTCACTAAAAACTGGATATGCGATTTTTAGCATGAATCCCATGCTTCTCTTAGCGAGAGGTAAAAAATCAATATAAATAATAGTTATTTTTATACAAGATCGTCGAGTCGATAATTAAATTTTATCTTGCATAAAATTTTTGATAGATTTTAAATCAATTATAAATTAAATTATTATTTAAGCACAATATTAAAATTTAATATGTACAAGTTGTGGTTCTGTTCCTAGAATAAATATTTCTGATAACGTTAATTGTACAATTGTTATTAACACAAACCGTCAAAGTTTATAATGTATTTAATTTATTTTAAATAAAAAATAATTAATTTTATTCACAATCCTTATAGTAATGTCGATTCCCAACTTTTTAGAAGTTAGGAAATACGTCATTCCTAAACTGTAAATGACAATCTCTTGGGTGGAAAATAACATATTTCACTTCCACCCCACGGGTTGGAAATATTTATGTAGGGGTTGCCTAGCAACTTTGTCATAGATCCCTATAAAATAAAGTATGCTAAACAAATTTTAATTGAGCTGTCAAAAAATATTACCTTTTGTTAATATTTAAAGACTATAACTCAATAATGTATTTTGAAAATTATTGATTTAAAAAGAGGATGATTGTGAATAAAATAGTATACATACCTCGGTGGGAATTTAACCACAGCCTTGCGCTGTATTTCACCTCGAGGCTTCGCGTCTCAATAATATAAAATCACAGTATACTTTTTGCCGTAAATCTTACTACCTATGATGTACGGGAGACTAGAAATATATCATCAGAGTTTATAATTTATTTTTAGGTATCATCACGTACATCATCACCCTCATGCTCACACAGCCCACTGCCAGATGAACGAAGAAAGTCAGTCTCAAAGTTCATCAGACTGCCAAATGAGGAGAAGGCCTACCTTTCCTTCCAAGGACAACTATGAAAATACCACAGAAAGTGAAATGCACCCTACGAATGATAACAGTGAAAACACGGACACTTCTAGTTGTGTCGAGAGGATACCCAACAATACACTGCCAGCCAGAAAATCCAAAAAGAGGATGGACATTTTATCGGTAAGATAGCCTTTAATAATTTTTAATAAAATATTGTTATTATATAATATTGTTATTCTAGCCAAGCTATCCAGAAGAGCAACCAGATCAAGAAACCTCTGAAGAGCACAGCTACCAAGAACCCACTATTAAATCCGAACCCAATAAACCCACCGACTCTCAACCCTGCCGGTTTCTCCCTCGCTTACAAGGTGTCGAAAACGCCGCGTTTCAAAACCAAGAAACCACCCCTCCAAAAAACGAACCCACAGAATCAGAAGTCTATTTTGCCGATGTCAGCAGTTGCTGCAACATTTCTGTAAGAAACGATGGACAAGATTCATCTTTGTATGATGAAGCACTTGAACAAAAACCTAGGCTGATGTCTTTACAATGCGCACATAAAAATAGACCGAATGAAACTGATAATTTGTTACAAGAAAGAGGAGTTTCAAATGTAGAAAACGAAGATTATTTAGCACAAAGAATAGGGAAGAGACAAATGTCTACAAGAAGTAGATTGCCATTTCCTTTGCCGAGCAATGATAATATAACTTTATCAGATTTAGGTTCAGATTCTTGCCTACAACTGTTGACGAAAGATATTTCCCAAAATAGTCTAGGAAGCATTCAAACTCCCTTAACAGAAAGTACAGACGATGCAATATCTCCTATGTCACCAGCTTTCAACCAAAATGAATGTTGTATTAACTATTTCCCAGAAAAAAATCCAAATAGACAATTTAACAACCAAAACATGGAACAATTCCTAGCACCTGATGCTCAATACGAAATCATCCAACAGCAATCCACACCTCAATTTCGAGAATCATCTTCAGCAGCTCAGCCAACTCAATCGTTCAGTAATCTAACCAATACTATCTCAAACATTCCGAATTTTCAAAGCAATAAACAAAATAATCCTAAGCCACCCAAGACATTAAATTTAAATTCTCCCAGAAGAGGGATAGGGTCAAATATTTCCTCCCTTATCCAGAATTTGGGAGTGAATCCAGTTGGTTTATTGTATGGGGAAGCGAGCACAGATGAAGAAGTTCAAGGACAAGCTTGCCATAGCGATGGAACTATGGATTCCGGATGGCAAAGTGGATCAGAAAAGCAAGAAAATAGAAGTGAAAATGTGGAAAGCTCTGTGCAAAGACCTGTTAATGTTTAGTTCTGATGTTTGTCTTAGTAAAAGCTTTAAGTAGATTCAAGTGGACCAATAAGACTAATGTAAACTATTTATTATGTATGTATTTTGTGCTAAGTTTAAATTGGTTGAATCTAAATCTGAATTGTGTTGTTTCTGTTACTTTAGAATGTGAAATGTTAAATTATTTATGTTGAATTTCTAGAGACTAAGTCCTAATTTTTATTTTTATAAATCTGAACTTAATAAATGTTGACTTAGTAACTTTTCCATAAGAGTATTTTTTGACCATTATTATAAACCGTATACCGATATTGAAAAAAGTAGGCCGTAGGTTCTAAATAATTATGGCAAAAAGTCATAAGTCAATTTTATTAAAAAAATTGGACGTTTCAGACAACATTTAAGCAAGGCAACAAGTTGAGCACTTGTTCAACTTGTCGCCCTAAAGTTAGCATGTCGTTCATTTTGTCAATAGTTTTCTGCTTTAATTCTTGACAAAATCTAGGCTTCAACGTTAGTTGTATTTAAAAATTAACACCACAATGTACCAACTAGCACAAAAAATATGCATTTCTTGTGAAATTTATTTGTTTGGCTGATGGACAAATGTCAAACTTCGAAAAAGTTCCCAAACTAGCGCAACATAAAATTTCAATATTATTTGACTTACTACACTGAAAAACACGAACCCTATTATGCAATTTAATTTTTAAATGATTAACCCTGTTTTTATCATTACATGTTTTTTCCACAAAATTCACAACATAACACTTTTATAACCTGGAAAAAAACTATTTGTTACAACTTGTTTATTAAAACAAATGAGAAAAATAAATAACTTTTGTTTCGGCGCTCGTTGTTGCTGGTGCTGCCCTCTCTGAGAAAGTTATGGAGACATGAGAATGACATTTATCAAAATCATTTTAACTTTAATATAACACATTAAATTCTTTAAATATGTTCCCCAAATAAATTACTAGCTTACAATATCATTATTAAATACATTCTGAAACGCCCAAATAATGTAAATTAATTTATATTGCGTCACAATTTTGCAAAGTGTTTACTGAACGCAAGTTAAAGTGCTGAATGTGACTTATGGAATATATTTACCAAAATTAATAGTGCTTTTTATATATTTTTCATTTATATGGTCGTACTGCGCGTACTTTTTAAACTGATTATGTAAAACGTGAAAATTGATTCTACAGAAGCCGTGGAAGTTCATGTTTTGCACCTAACCTACAGAGACAATGTCTGACAACAAATCTGTACCCCAACAGCCTTTGGTCAAAATAGGGCACTACACCCTAGGCCAAACGTTAGGAGTCGGCACATTTGGAAAAGTCAAAATCGGAGAGCACCAGCTTACAAAGAGTAAAGTAGCTGTGAAGATTTTAAATCGTCAAAAAATAAAGAGTTTAGATGTTGTGGGTAAGATACGAAGAGAGATACAAAATCTTAAATTATTTAGGCATCCACATATTATTAAACTATATCAAGTCATCAGCACACCAACAGATATTTTTATGATTATGGAATATGTTTCTGGAGGAGAATTATTCGATTATATAGTCAAAAATGGTAAATTACAAGAACATGAAGCTCGTAGGTTCTTCCAGCAAATAATATCAGGCGTAGATTATTGTCACAGGCATATGATAGTCCACAGAGATTTAAAACCAGAAAACTTGCTACTAGATCACAATATGCATGTAAAAATCGCTGATTTTGGTCTGTCTAATATGATGATGGACGGAGAATTCTTACGAACTAGTTGCGGATCTCCAAACTACGCAGCACCTGAAGTCATTTCAGGAAAACTTTACGCTGGACCTGAAGTTGATATTTGGTCTTGTGGGGTGATTTTATATGCGCTTTTATGCGGTACATTGCCGTTTGATGACGAACATGTACCTACTTTGTTTCGAAAAATAAAATCCGGCATATTTCCCATCCCGGAATATTTAAACAAATCAGTTGTCAGTTTATTATGCCATATGCTTCATATAGACCCTATGAAACGCGCTACAATTGAAGATATTAAAAAACACGAATGGTTCCAAAAAGATTGTCCAGCATATTTATTTCCTTCGCCAGTTGAGCAAGATTCTTCTGTCATAGACACGGACGCTGTTTCTGAAGTATGCGACAAATTTGTAGTAACAGAATCAGAGGTTCATAGTGCTTTATTAAGTGGAGATCCTCACGACCAATTAGCTATCGCCTATCATTTGATCATTGACAACAAACGTATAGAACACGAAGCAGCCAAAGCCGAAATCAAAGACTTCTACATGCCTGGCAGTCCTCCGCCCGTAAGTTTCTCCCCGAGTGAGCTAAGCCCCAGCCCGATAAGGCCTCATCCAGAAAGGATCGCCCCTCTGAGAGACAGAGTGATCGCGTCTAATCACACGGCCGGTGAAAGAGGTAGAGGGACTCCGGTTAAAAGAGCAAAGTGGCATCTTGGAATTAGATCGCAGAGTAAGCCGAATGATATAATGATGGAAGTATATAGGGCTATGAAGGCGCTGAACTTCGAATGGAAAGTTATCAACCCTTATCATGTGAGGGTTAGACATAAGAATCCCCTACATGATAAATATGTGAAGATGTCTTTGCAGCTGTACCAAGTGAGTATAATGATCACCCATCTGTGTTTATAACCGCGCTCAAATAAGCTTTAATTTTTTTGTATTATTGATATTTTTAAAGTCAATATACCAGTATTTTTAGATATGCAAAATTTATATTTGCATTAGTTTTGGTCGGTTTTGGTGTGTTTCAAATTTGTAAATATTAGATAAAGTAGATAAAAGCCTGAAAATACACATAAAGTTATTGACTTTATGATTAGTAACTGTATCACTGTAAAGGTGTTCGTATATATTTTGAAACACAAAATATTCCATTTCTAAATTTTAATTTGACAAAGCTATATCTGGTGGCTAAATTTTGAATTAAAAATAAGCCCAAAATATACTAATTCCTCCCCTTCACAATCTTTATAGATGTAGTTTATGTATTCCGTTAGAGAAGAATTAGAATTGGACTAGGAAATGCCAGAAATACATTACTATATTTTGCTGAAAATAGATGGATTACTACGGTACCTGCATAATAGCAGAATAACAAAACAGGGTGCAATTTATATATTTTAACCATTTTTCGTTTATTTTGATTATAACTATAACAAAATATTTTTGACTTATATTCAATTTAGCAATTGTATGAAATAGGATTTTTTTTAATTTCACATGTCAGTAGTTCCAATCCAACTCGAGAGTTGCATACACTTGAAATGAACGCATCATAATCTGCGGTATTAATTTTTTTTAATATATCTCTGAATCTTGTTGCTAAGGTCATTTTAAATGCCTTTTAGTATTTCAGTGGTATAGAGGACAATAATTCTAGTCTTTTATAATGGAACACATAAAGGTTGGTTTTCTTTAAAATTCAAATCATAAGACAAACTTATGAAATGAAACTACATCTATAAAATAATTTGAACGTCAACTTTCATTCGCTAGTCTTACTGGACTTTATTGAATATTTTTGTATTTGCCTAAAAGATAACCACCGATTTTAGGTATTAATAATAATATCGCTTTGTGAAATGTACTGTAATCAGTATCACCCGTGCAAATACTGCTTCCGATCCCCTGCATTTTTAAATGCAAATACAGCTTGTCAAAGAATAAACAAAATTCATATACTTTGCTTCTCATAATTCTGCGATCCATTGTCATAAATATCAAATGCACATTCAGTATATATTTTTGTTTCTAGGTGGACTACAAGAGCTATCTTTTGGACTTCAAGTCCTTAAGCAACGAGGAAAGCGAATCAAATTCCTTAGGTGCGAGCCTAAATAACCTAGGGTCAGTTCCAACCCCGGTGCAGTCGGGTATAATACCACCTGTATGCGGACACCATACTATGGAGTTCTTTGAAATGTGTGCAGCACTTATTATTCAGCTAGCACGTTAGATATTTTACTTAATAAATAAGTGATCTAATTTTATTGTTATATAGTTGATCGCTCTGAATTTAATTTTTCCGCATAAGCAAACGTTACTTCAAGTTGCACATTTTTGGAAAAAAAAATCAGCTTCTGTTATCGACAGAAGTTAAAATGGTAAAAGGTTCGGTGCAAATTATACTTGAAAATTATGTAGTAGAGCTTATAAAATATAAATGTAATCGTGTGATATTTTAATATTAGTGTAAATAGGATGTATAACTTGGAAGATATATTTAGTATTTCATTTTAAAAATAATATATTATACATGTATATATTATAAAATGTATTATTGTATAAAAATAAAAATGATATAATTTAACCGTAGTTTTGTGTGAAAATTATTGAAATATCTAACATTATTTTTGTGTTATTCTTGAGGTGAACTCAAAATTTCCTAAACTAGCTCGAATAAACTAAAATAGGTAAGTACATGAGTGAATATAAAATTAGTAAAACAAAAAAAAAGGACGAACGTGTAAGTTCTGAGTAACAATGGCCCTTATTACGAGGGCACTTTTATAAAAAAGCGCTTTTACATTAAAGTACACTCGTAATACGGACCATTGGATTTATTAATATTTTATTTAAAAAAAAGTATCCTATCACAAGTACTGTCGAAGTACATTTAAGTCATTTTAAAATATGTAGATACTTTATTTTATATTTTAATCTTAAGAATCACTATTATAATCAACGACAATACATCTTAGTTGATTGCAGAGTTGGGACCAGTACTCACAAAAAGGATTTAAGTACTAAATACTTGCAAGAAAAGTACATATTTTACTTACTTAGTCAAAATATGATAAAAAAATATTGAATTTAGGTATATCACTCTTATCTAATAAGACAGTTAAAGTAGCCCACTAATTTGAAAGTCATACATACCTATTTTAAAAAAATAGTATATTGCGGATAGAACAAGTGTATGAAGATATATATATATATATATATATATATATATATATATATATATATATATATATATATATATATATATATATATGTCTACATGCGTGTAAAAACGACTTCAAGCATATAAAATGTTTTAAAATAAACTCCTCAAGAAATGCATTGCATTTTACGCGTACTGCATATAAGTTATTCAAAATTTTCATTATATTGTGCATTACGTCTTGATTTATCTTTATTTACCAACTGTTCTATTAAAACTCCTATACTTGCTGAATCCCGTGTTAATAGTGGGGCACAAAACAATATATTCTTGTGCATGCGGCAAGTATTTAGTATTTAAGTTACTTTAAATACTTTTGGATATTTTAAGTACCAAAAAGTATTTTTTTTATGAAAACAAAGGCCGCTAGTTTTATATTACCTTGTATATGATGAACATTGATATCCAATAAGATTTTTTTTTAAATTCCATGGTTATAGATATTTTTGGGGTAATTTTCATGCCGAATTTCTGCATTTATAAAGCATGTAAAATTATTTTTGTTTATTGATTCAGAACTTAAATGTATCACAAACCGATAGAAAATTTAAAGTTCTTTAATACATATGTATATGCAATAACATAAATTGACTAAAAATAATATTAGAAATATTTTTTTAAGAAAAATTGTTTAATACTTCAAGTAAACTATTACTCTCGTCTGTACAATTATTACCAAAAACTAATCAGTTCTTCCCAATAATGTTAAAATAAGAAATACGAAGTTTCATACGTTTTAGTCTTTTAGTACTTATCTCGTTTACATGTGGTGGCGAGAGATAAAAACCGACTGTTAAGAGGATAGCAGAGGGGAATAGTATACCTAGAGCAAAAGTTCGATTTTAGAATTGCCGCAACTGAAGTGTAGTGGGACGAGGGGAAATGTTTGATTTGCTGCATGTACGTACCTACCTACACTGTTAGTACAGTCCATACGATTTAACTTGGCGACCCAAAAGAATGTAATTCAGTTCACTATTCCTAAGTTGCGTTTTGTCAAATATTTACTTTTACTTCGATGCCGCACAGCTTCAGAAGTGAAATAGTGATTTTACAATGTTTTATTGCCTTACACAAAGCAAATTTCATCCTAATACACTCAAACTCGGGGTGTCAGGTACTTTTCAACCCAAGAAGTTATATTCATACATAAGCGTTAGTGCATTTTTTTCTCAATAGCAATAGAAGTTTTATTTTCTTAACTTTATTAATTTAAAAAATAATTATAATATGATTTATATAATAAATAATTCATTCCAATATTTGTAATATATTTTTTTGTATAAATAATTTCTTTTTTTTTGTAATATTCGTAATTTTATTGAACTTCATTTTTCTTCGGTACGCCTATGGATTTTATAACTTTCCCATTACTGCAGTGATAATGTGAATTGCCCCAACTCGCCAAGTTACATCGTATGGACTGTAATGATTGTGATCTTTTTACCTTCCATCACCTCTAGGTAAGGAAGATATTGTCTTTGGTCAAAAAATTCGGTGGTGAGTTTTCATTGAATAAGCACGTTTTAGAGTCTTTACAATACGATTTTACTATTTTTACGATGATGTTTGTATGTGTGTGTGTGTGTTCGTGTGTGCGTGTGTGTGTATGTGTGTGTGTGTGTGTGACCGCGGTTTCGTCAACGATGTACCCTCATTTGCAGATTTTAACAATTTTTCTTGAAAAACTCAGTTAAATGTTATTATAACTTAAAGAATATATTATTGTCTATACGATTTGATTGCATTTTATATTTGATATTTAACAGATATAGAATTAAAGAAGAATAAAGATAATTAATTTCATATAAATTTCATAATTCAGCCAGCTATGCTAACTTAACCATGGAAACTGCTAATATATTCAGGTAATTCAAATTGACAGATGTCAGTATCAATAAAATGTAAATCAATGAAAGAATAAGGAAAGTAAGTAACTCTAGTGTTAGAAGTTTCTAGATATACCTAAGGGAGACGATTACATTGGTTTGAACATGTCATGAGGAGAGATGAATATATTAATAGAAGGTGGAAGAAACGTAGGAAGACCAAATATAAGATGAAAAGACTGTATTGCAGAAGACTTGAGAGAAAAGGAATTGAATGAGGACGACACGCAAAACAAAAATGAGCGGAAGAAGAAAATAAAAAATAGCGACCCTCTAACGAATGGGAAAAACTAAAGAAGAAGATGTCAGTGTTAAGTGCAATTTGTTTATGAAATAACTTTACTGGAAATATAGGATATTTTGCAAGAAAATTTATGTATAGGGCGCGTGCAGTGACATGACTTTGCTGACTTTGGCAAGCAGATAAGGGGACCCGTGTCAAAATGACAGCAATTAATTATGTCCATAACTGACAAGTGTTATAATTTTTCATTCAAAATTTCATAATTTTCTTATTTCATGTGGTTTGTTTGTTATCAGGAGTATGGAATTCAGCTGCTGAGAAAGGGAATCATGTAATACCAAAAATTTAGAACCTTTGCAAGAAAATTTATGTACGGAATTTGTATATAATACACAGGATTGACGGAAGGTATTGTGCTGGCCACATCAGATTTTTTTATATTTTCGGTTAATTCAACTTATTGCACTTACTGTACAAGTGTACCCTTTATATAATATTCTATGGCTATTTCCTGCACAACTAAAGTGTACATTTTGTTTAGCATAGTGATGCACGCGAGACAAGACGAGACGACAAATAAAAAATATCGATCTCGTCTCGTTTGCGGATCTATAATCTCGTTTTTGGGCCTCGTCTCGGTCTCGAGCGTGTCTCGCTATAAAAATATGCGCTTGCGCACTGTGCATTTACGTCCCAGTCTAACTACAAGAGACAAGTTCACACCAGTCTTACCGTTGTCCATATATTTTCAGTCGTAGAACTTACGTTAATAAAGAGAAGAAACACGAAATTGTGGTCACCAAATTATTTTAATACGAACATATGTTTATTCATTGACGATTACCAGAAAATATGACAAGTTATTAAATAATTTAATTTACCTCTAAAATAACTAATTTATTACAAAATTATGATTTCTAAACTATTTCAATACGAACACGAACATCTATTAATGCGTTCATGTCATCAGTAGCTCTAATTAAACATAAAAAACATATTTTTTGTAACTAAAAGTAAACTTTATATACCGTTTTTACTAGGAGACACTCGCGAGAATCTAGCGAGATTTCTCGCTTCTCGCAATTGTTATATCAATCACACCTCGAATTTTAAACCGCAATCTCGATCTCGTCTCGTAAAAAGCAACAAGACGAGACGAAATGCGAGAGTACTCGACTCGTCGTAGTGCTGTAGTTTCAAAAAATACAGATTTCGAACGTCACAGTGCAATTAATAAATCTCTTAAACAAAAAAGCCCTGGGATGTATACAAAAAAAATATTCAGTTAAGAAAATTACAAAGATAGAAATAAAAGTAATTCTCCTTCCAGAAGAAAATTGCTTTATACATGTAAACCTAACTGGAAGAAGAAAGGCTGACTAAAGATTTTCTTAAAAAAAATAATCTGTTTTTGTCGAAGCTTAGTAAATCTGCAGAAGAACGAGAAAATTTATTTCAAAATACAAAATTGCGAACTCAGTCTCAAGTTTGGGTCTCAGAAAGAAGAATTC
Source organism: Harpalus rufipes (assembly GCA_951394225.1). Taxonomy (NCBI): domain Eukaryota; kingdom Metazoa; phylum Arthropoda; class Insecta; order Coleoptera; family Carabidae; genus Harpalus; species Harpalus rufipes. The sequence continues at coordinate 25,019,657 of OX596281.1, read as the reverse complement.
GCCTTTCATCTAATTTTGGCTCAATTTATAAATCAAGGACAGCTAAAACACGTACGAATGTAGTAACCAATCATTTATATAAATCATTTAGAGTCAATGCGGCAATAGATTACGGGATTGAAAATGAATCAATTGCTAAACGGGACTTTACAAAAAGAAGTGGTTTAAATATAAAAGAATTCGGTTTAATGACAAATAAAAAATATTATTTTTTGGCAACGACACCAGACGGAGAAAGAGGTTTAATTGAGATAAAATGTCCATTTTCGGCAAAAATAAAATATAATCCTTATGAAGCAGTTAAAATAAAATTATAAGACTGTACAATTCTTTCCGATACCCAAAAATTGAGTCTGAAAAATAATCACATTTATTATTTTCAAATACAGGGACAGTTGCATCAAATGAAAAAGATTATTGTTTTTTTGTAAAATGGACTCCTTTGGGAATGTCTTTAGAAAAGTAGACAATGATGATAACTTCTGGAATGAGAAAATGGAGAATAAATAAATCGATTTTTATAATACATTTATACTACCCGAACTAGTAGATCCTCATTATCCCAAAAGTCAGTCATTTACAGAATTTTTAGTACAATAATTTCTATTTTATTTGCTTTAATTTTTTGTGGAAATATTTATAATTTGATTTTTGTTATTATTATTTTCCATTGATCGAGTTATACAACACCATGAACAAGTCCTTTTAAATTTTCGAGTTCTTTCGCAATGAGAAAATGGAGAATAAATTTATACACTTATTACCCGAACTAGTATATCCTTATTATCCCAAGTCAGACTTTGAGAGGATTTTTAGTACAATAATTTGTATTTATATTTACCATTTTTATTAAGATGTTTATAATTAGATTTTTATATTGTTATTATTATTATTATTTGTGCATATATTATTAAATAATAATATTTAGAATATGATTTTAGTTGAAAAACTATTCATTTGGTGAAGATATATACCAATATGTATTATGTATGTTTATATATATAAACATGGTTTTAAACTTGACCTGAAAAAGAGAGTGATGATGGTTAATGAAGAACTCGTATTAAATCCACGAGATGACAAAGCTGTGCGCCTACTAATGGCCGAAAACGTTACCCTCCCAGAACGAAGTGAAACTATCCTGGAGGCACATTTAGATGGTAGTTTCTGTGAGGGAAGTATCGTTATGCTGGAGACCAAGAATGATGATGCCAAGACTGGCACTGGAGTTGTTGTCGGAAAATCACTGGTCAAAGCCAGCCGGGTAATACTAGTTCGAATAATGAACGTAAATTTTTATCCTGTTGTTCTGAAGAGAGGAACAATTGTAGGAGAATGCTCGGTAGTATCTTCGATTATCCGAACTGTAAAGGCCAAAGGGAACACATCTCAGAAAGTTCCGGACACGTTAATCAATCAATTGACAACATCGTTTGAAGAATTGACCGCCGACCAGAGAACAAAGGCAAAGAATCTAATTGGAAATTTTAAAGATGTTGTTGGGATACAAATAAAACTACCCGTAATTATTAATGTATTTATTCCCACAAAATTAAACGGTATTATGTAGCTCGTTATAAATAGTAATAGCTTAAACAAAAGTAAATTAACTCATAAAGGACAATTTCCATCTACTCGCGTGTAGTCATCTTTTTTCACACTTTTTCTTGACATATATACACACTACGACCTACGTTATTGGAACATCTAATTTGATTTTACGTCGAGTAGATGTCGTTGATGGTACTAACTTCTAATAAAAAACAATAATTCTTTGTGAGATCCAACATCCTTCCACCTGAGACACTAGAATTTTACAAATGGTGTGTCTCACATTATACCTGAACTAATCATATTTCTTTGGTTTCTTAACTAAACGTCCGCTGCGTGTAACGTACTGACTTTTCATACTCTCACCAGGAGCTTCTGTCCCAACCACATCACTTTCACTTTGCACTGTCGCATACTCCTCTGCCACACAATTCGGCGTTGGGTGACGCTCGGCCATCACATCGCCAGGTGCTGACTGACCTCGTGACTGACGCTCTGCCACCACATCGCCAGGTGCTGACTGACCTCGTGACTGACGCTCTGCCACCACATCACCAGGGGTTGACACGCCTTTCAGAGAGTAGATTCGCTGTATTGGTCGCAGGAGTTGTCCGTGTTCCTTTTGTATTCTCACCACACGAACGGTACTATCGCGACCCGGTACCAATTCCACCACGCGACCTAACGGCCAGTCCAAACGTTTACTATTATCCCTACCGATTAGCACTAAGTCTCCGACTGAAACGTTTGAATTTACTTTAACAGGCACGTTTTGTTTCAAAAACCCGAGATACTCAATTCGAAACCGTTTTCTTAGTTCATTACGTAGTCTTTGCAAATACTGGTAACGTTTATTTAAATTCACTGTGTCCAATCTGTCCAAATCGGGCACTCCGCACTATTTGGCGTCGGTTAAAAATATGTTCGGAGTCAAAGGCACTAGATCACTTGGTTCATTGGAAATGTACGTTAGAGGTCGCGAATTAATCACTACTTCACGATCGCACAATACGGTAATAAACTTTTTATCAGTCAAGCATGCTCGTTCCAATGTCCTTTTCAACAACTGCTTTACCGTCCCGATCAGCCGTTCCCAAAAACCACTCCACCAAGGAGCTGATGGTGGATTGAACCGCCAACATATTCGATACATTGAAGTATTTTCCAGTATGTTATTCCAATTTAGACGATTCAATAAATTTTCAGTGCCACGAAAATTAGTTCCATTATCCGAAAAAATGTACTTCGGACGCCCTCTTCTTGCAATAAATCGTCGCAACGCCTTTATGAAATCATTTGCAGACAATGACTTCACCAATTCCAAATGAATGGCACGATATACTGCACAGGTAAAAAGACATCCATCCCTTCTTCCCGTCTCTCAAATATACTGGACCTGTTAAATCAACTCCGACGACCTCGAATACAGCAGCATCTCGGATGCGTTCAGCAGGAAGCGGTGGAGCATTTACTTCGGCCTTCTTCGCACTGTGTCGCTTACACGTTACGCACGAATTTAGTATCGTTCGTACTGTACGACGCCCTCCCAATATCCAAAATCTCTCCCTCAAAATACTCAACAATCCTTGGGCTTTGATGTGACAAGATTTCACATGTATATGTAACAGAAGTTGTTTTACTATCAGGTGATCAGCTGGTAGTAAATATAGATATAGGAACTCTTCAAAGTCTACTCTTCTTACTATGTGACTTTCAACTCTCATTATACCTTCCTCATCTTGAAAAACATTCAAAGAGGCAAGCACGTCACTTCTTTTAAGTGAACTAGATTCTTTCTGTACTTATAATTTTAATTAAAAATTTCTCAGCTGAATCCATCTCTTCTTGTAATAGTTCACTTTTTCGTCGTTGTTTGTTCGTTGTTTGTTTGGCATTGTACACAAAACAAAATATCAAAGCAATCATGCGAACATTTTGGTATGAGGAAAAATAACTATAGAATTTATTATAATTCTCTGTGCACATCATAGCATTGCTCGCAATTCTTTTCCTTTCAGAATTTATCTCACTTTCATCAATCTGTACGTTCTCTTTTGGCCAACTTTCTTCTTTTAGATGCAGCCAATCGGGGCCCTCCCACCATTTTGATAGGGCTAACGACTTGGGTGAACATCCTCTGGACAATAAATCCGCAGGATTCATATTACCTGGCTCATGCCTCCAGCATTCAACATCTGTAGTCTGCCTGATTTCCTGGACCCGATTCCAAACAAATGTGCTCCATTCTTCCGTTTTTCTGATCCACGATAAAGCGGTGGATGAGTCGGACCAAAAGTATGTTTGGTGTTCAACATTTAAAGTTTTCTTCACTTGTACGTACAAACGTGCTCCGAAGTTAGCTGCTAGCAATTCCAGCCTTGGGATCAACATCTTTTTAAGAGGTGACACTCTAGCTTTCGCTACGAGTAAATGAATCCTCACTTTTTCTGGCGATTCTACTCGCAGAAATATTGTCGCAGCGTATGCAACAGCACTGGCATAGCAAAAACAATGTAAACTGACCTGTTGGTGTATCGCTACTTCTATGTTCAACCATCTCGGTATTTCCATGTTTACCAAGTTTGGCACTTCTTCCAACCATTTCTTGAATTTTAGTTCGGTTTGCTCATCCACTACTTCATCCCACCCCTTTTTCGCCAACCATAAATTTGGGTTGTAAAGTAGTAGGGCTGCTAAACCCGATAGGGTCGAAGATCTTCTGGGTAATTGACAAAATGTTTCTCTTCGTGATCTTTATTTCATCTGATGGAACGTCAATGGAACTTAGTGAAAGACAATCTTTTCTTTTATTCCAATTTAGACCGAGCACAGGCGCAATTTCATTATTCGTGTTATTGCTAAACTCCCACCCTCGGTGCTCAAATTATCTTTTATTCATAATAAAAGATGCCTCCTTCATAAAAGTTTCAATTTCCTTCTCATTATTTAGGCTTGTGATGCAATTATCAACATAAAAGGAATTTATTAATTTTCTTATTGTTTGCTCTGAATAAATATATCCAGCATCTTCGCAATTATTCAGACACTGATTCAAATGAAAACTGATGGTAGCTGCCAAAATAAATGGACTTGAACTTACTCCAAAAACAACCCTTCGATGCCTGTAGACTTCCTCTATGCCCTCTTTTGTTTTCCATGAGAAACGTAAATAATTTCTATCTGCTTCATGGACAATGATTTGCAAGAATGCCTTCTTAATATCAGCGATGATTCCCAATTTTCCTTGCCGAAATCTACTCAAGACATCAGGTATTAATTCAATTAAGTTTTCTCCTTTTTCCAAGCACTGGTTTAATGAGGGACACCCCACATCACGTGCCGATGCATCGAAAACCGGACGAATTTCCGTGGTCAGGCTACTTTCTTTAATTACAGGTCGATGTGGTAGGTAATGTACTAACGTACTATTTTCTTCTTGGTGCACCCTTTCTATAATTCCTTCCTGGCACCACTCATTGAAAACCTCTTGATATTTCTCATAATAACCTGTGTTATTTAGTTTCTTCAATGTCGATTCTAATCGTTTGCGAGCAAGCATTTCGTTCGTGGGCAATGGCGGATGTTCTTCAACCCAGGGTAGCCTAACTTCATATCTACCCTTCACCATCTACTCGTATTGAACGATAGAATATGTCCTCCGCATTTTTATTTTGCTCTGTCTTCGACAGTTTTTCTTTTGGGTCGGTGATACCTAACGAATCTAGCTCCCATAGATCTTTTATAGTCACCATCTTATTAAGCAATGACACAACTGTCATGGTGATATTGTGCTGCTGATTTTGATTTGGTACTTTTCCCGTTAAAACCCATCCTAACAAGGTCTGTATTGCCACAAATCCGCAACTGAGAGTCTCTTTGGAACCAGTCATTAGTTTTCCTCCTACATCAGAACCAATAAGAAGCTCAATAGGTCCCTCGTCTTCTGTATCTGATAGCTGTATGCCACGGTTCTCCAACTCCTTGATCCACTCACCCTGATGCACAGGACGAATCTGGTTACAGATGATCGGCTGGTCCATCACCTCAAATTTGCATCGATAATCACCACTCATGCTACTAATTCTCACTTCATAACATTTATGGGATTGTTCTGAAGTCTGTGTCCCGCCAAATAACGCATGTACTGTTGTTTCCGTACGTTTTACGTGCTACTTTAAATCGCGCGCGGTGGCTGACAAGATATAAGATTTTTGTGAACCATTGAATATGGCTCGCACGACGCGTTCTCGCTCCGGATCATCATCGTACAATTTTACTTTTAAAGTCTGTAAAAACACATTTGCTCTTTTAACCGCACTTGTAAAATTTGATAATGTCACTTCCGGCACACTTTTACTTTTATTGTCTATTGCCTCTACCTTGTTTTTCCCGACTACGTTTCTCGCTTTCCTAACGATCAAGTCCGGACACAAAATTGTTACATGTGACCGTCCACACAGCATACACTTAAGTATTACAGGACACCGTCTTTTTTGATGACCAGAAAAGAACTCCTGGCAGTCGTGAAATCCGTGGAACATTTCTACAAATATTTGTACGGAAGAAAATTTTTGATTAGAACTGACCATGCTGCATTAAAATGGCTGCTACAATTCAAGAATCCTGAAGGTCAGGTGGCTAGATGGATTGAAAGAGTAGAGGAATACGATTTCAAAATCGAACACAGGATAGGTACCAGCCATCGTAATGCCGATGCATTGTCCAGAAGGCCATGCCAAGATGAATACAAGATGGGCATGGGAAGGTTATTGCCTACTTTAGTAAGACCTTGTCAAAACCAGAAAGGAATTACTGTGTGACCAGAAAAGAACTCCTGGCAGTCGTGAAATCCGTGGAACATTTCTACAAATATTTGTACGGAAGAAATTTTTTGATTAGAACTGACCATGCTGCATTAAAATGGCTGCTACAATTCAAGAATCCTGAAGGTCAGGTGGCTAGATGGATTGAAAGAGTACAGGAATACGATTTCAATGCAAGCATTGTAGTCGACTGGAAGAGAAACATTTCACCGTCGCTAGGACAACAGTAGTCGATGATAATTGGCAGCCCGATGGACTACGCGAAGACCAAGAAAATGACCCGAATTTGAAAATTATACTGAAATGGAAAGTAAAAGAATGCGAACCAATATGGGAAGACGTTGCACCATACTTACAGGGTGTAAAAGCGTACTGGGCGCAATGGGACTCCATCGTCATTGAGGATGGCCTGTTGAAGCGTGTAGTAGAGAATGCTGATGGAACTGAGAAGAAAACTCAGTTGGTCATTCCTAAGAGTAGAATACCAGACGTGTTGAAAGAGATCCATGACGGATCTGGAGGCCATTTTGGAGTCACCAAAACTCTAGAAAGATTGCGTCAGCGGTTTTACTGGGTTAACTTCACTGAAGATGCTAAAGACTGGTGCAAGAAATGTGTGGTTTGCGCTGGAAGCAACGGCCCTCATAGACGACGAAGAGCTCCAATGCGTCAATACAACGTTGGCAGTCCATTTGAGCGCATTGCGATTGATGTGGCTGGACAATTCCCAGAAAGTAACGACGGAAATAAATATATCGTGGTTGTGATAGACTACTTCACCAAGTGGGTTGAAGCCTATCCATTGCCCAATCAAGAAGCCATCACGGTCGCTGAAACTTTAGTTAAAGAATGTATATGCCGATTCGGGGTACCACGTGAACTTCACTCCGACCAGGGAAGATATTTCGAGTCTGCCGTTTTCCAAAATATCTGTACGATATCAGGGATTAATAAAACAAGAACAACTGCATTACATCCGCAGTCCGATGGCATGGTTGAACGAATGAACAGAACGATCAACCGATATTTGTCGAAGGTAGTCTCCAACCATCAAAGAGATTGGGATCGACATCTTCATCTGTTCCTTATGGCTTATCGTTCATCCGTGCATGAAACAACGGGGCAAACTCCTGCGAACATCTTATTCGGACGTGAGTTGCGTCTACCATGCGACTTGGTGTTCGGCAGCAAACCTGGAGAAGACCTGGCCGGAGAAGACTACGTTACGGGCTTACGAAGAAGAATGGATGACATTCATGAACAAGTGCTTACGAACATTCAAACTGTCAGCGACCGAATGCAGGACCGGTATGACATCAAAGCCGAAAAAGGTGGATATCAACCTGGGGATTATTGTGGCTTTACAACCCACAAAGGCGCCGCGGGTTATCACTAAAGCTGCAAAAGAATTGGTATATAGAATTAAGAAACGACCTACAGGGAAGCCGACAGTGGTACACTTTAATCGGCTAACCCTTTTTGCCGGAGTCAACCACGAAGACCATAATGGAGCAACAGTTCTTCGGATCATAACTCAAGAACCGACTTTTGAAGATTTCATGGAGAACTACTCCTTTGGGCGCAAGGCGCGGTACGGCGTGACAAAAGAAGAACACCGAGATCTGTTCACTGTGTCTTCAAATTATTCCCTCGGCCACTGCGTATCAGAAGACTTAAAGATGTCCCGCGGCATAGCTTCAGTCTTTAAGGCGAAATACGGACGACTACAAGAACTGGCCAACCAACGTCCATCTGTTGGGAAAAGTTACGCCTGAGAGATAGTAATGCAGACCATCAGCGGTACATCTTCTACCTTATTTCAAAACCACGCTCGTACCAGAAGCCGTCATATCAGAGCCTATGGAACTCGCTGTGCGATTTGAGGGATCACCTACTGGAGAATGACATTTTGAAAGTAGCGGTACCGAGATTAGGTTGTGGTCTAGACGGTTTGGATTGGAGGATTGTAATGAACATGTTAGAGATCCTCTTCCGTTTCACCGGTGTTGAAATTCTCATCTGCAGCTTTAACCCTAACGGATAGAAAGAAGAAGTCGAGCGGACCATCGACTGTCACTTCTTTAAGAATTCGAAATGTACCAAGGGTAGTACCTGCAGACTTCGTCATCACGAATTGTTCCGGGACGAAACAGTCTTAAGGAGGGGGCAGTGTAACGTCGCCGCTCCGTAGCCCTCGCCGCCGCCGCGCAATGGCAGGCGCCACAGTGTCCGCTCGCAGCGGACTCGCTAGGACAGGTCGCGACGTGACGTAATCTATTGTGCGTGTTGTTTACCTCTAGAAGTTCTCCAGGAGGTTCTAGAACTAAAGCCGCCAGGTATATAACCCGTCGCCAAAGCCAGCGAACACATTCTGTATTATAGAAGTAACGAGTAAAGAAGTCTGATATAAATAAGCGTCGTGAATAGTTGATAATATAAACAACATTCGATAAGTGAACATAAATATATGTAATTAGTGACATAAAGAGTGGTGTTAATTGTTAAAATAAATAATCTTAGTGTTTAAGTGTCTTATAATATTCTTAGTCTTTAAATTAGTGTTCATATTTGTTTATCATAGTGTTAGTTAAATTTATTATCCTTTAATTATATTTTTAATATTTATTTACCGTTTAATAAACGTATTCTTTTAATTAATAATATCTCTCTTATGTTTTACACTTCACCCATATAAATAAAAACGTTACAATATATATATATATATATATATATATATATATATGTAATATGGTTAAATTAATTAGAATTATTCATACATACTTATATAATTTTATATTTATAGAACTCAGAAATTTATTGTAATAGTGTAGCAGGCAGATATAGCGTCCCGTACGTCTTTCCTCACTTGGCCGGAGTGATGGTAACCTGTAAATCTTTAGATTATTGGTCCGTGCTGTAAATATTAACATAAATCGTACTTTTCCGATAACTCTTCTATGCATAGAATTTTTGTTCTGTATTTTTACATGTAATTTCAACATCGAACTGTTCATAGTTTTTTCGTAAGTGTTTCAAAATTTGAGTAAAAGTACGAATGACACTTTTGCTCTAGGTAGACTAGCCCCTTAAGGGTGCATTAACGTATTGCGGGTCGCATACACAAAATAGTGATTTTTTTGTCAACAATTTCTTTTTTCTGTGTAATGATATTTCTCTTAAACATACATAATTAAAATACATATTTTTTTGTTTGTGGAATGAAATAAATTTTAGTTATTTTACGTTATTGTTGACAATAATAAAAAAAAATATTTCTCGAACTGAATGATAAAATCGCGCCAAATTTACCTCAAACCATAAAGTTTTTAAAATATGTTAGTAATACTAAATTTGAACTTTATTGCTCTGCTGGATGTTGAGAAATTGGTGACAAAATATATGGTGAAATAATTGGCCTCAATAGCAAAAGTTTTCGTAAAATAGTTCACACTATTGTCTATAGATGTCTATCCTCGTGTGTCGGTATTAGGGTACCTATATACTCAGGGTATGGCCATGACGTGGCTCACGTTTCGTCCGCCATTAGAGGGCCACTGTCATATTCGTTGTTTTTGTGCAAATTATTATGTATTTTCGTGGCTACTTGCTATATTTTAATGCAAAACACATTTAAATATACTTCTAATATATATTTAAAGTGTAAATAATACTTTTATTTTATTTATTTGTATATTTTCTTGAGATACTGAGTACGATGACTGGCAATATTGAAAACACATAAAAATGACCAATATTAAGCACAAACATTTAATTTTTTAAAAGGTAAGTTTAAAATATATACTTATTATGTAAATAATAACCACAGTTATTAAATTTGATGTGATAATAACAACCTATATCATATACTCTACATAACCTCTAAATCTATGTCATAATAATAATTGTGTATCTCTTAAATAAATGAATTTTTATTACCTTTATAGATTCATAGTGTGATTATTTAATATTTCTGTATAATATAATATCACATTTCTTACAAATAAATAGGGAAATGAATTATCAGTATGTTTGACATTGGCTCGCTTATGGCGGCGATCTTGCCTCATGGCCATATCCTGTATATAAAGGTACCCTAGTCGGTATTATAGAGTAAAGCGTGGCAAATTTAAAATGAGAAAATATAATATTGATAATAAGATTGATTTTAATTGCAACAAATGGAATACTTTTTACATTATTAATCTAAAAAATATATGTATTCTACATATAAACTAATATAATTGTAAAAAATATTTTATTTGCATTATTTCAGAGAAGTTTTAATGAAGTCGTGTGGGCAAAGAAATCGAAACAAATGTTCAGAATCATAATTTTTCTTCATATACGAACAGTTATTTATTAGAATGTCAACTGTTTAATTCTAGATCCTTAATTTTTAATTGACAAAAAAGCAAAATATTTTATTTTGTAAAGTTATATAAATAATGAATGAAACTAAAAATTGAAATAAATATGAAATCTTCGTGAAAGATAAAAAATACAAAAAATAAACAATTAACAATATTTGAGAAAAACAAAATATTTATATAGATTTGTATAATTTTAGTAACATTTGTATAAAATATAAAAAAATCAACTTATTTGGAATTGATACTTATGTTCATTTGTGTCGCAATTCGCAAATGAGTGACAAGATTTGTCTATACCTGCCGCATCTACCCTTTGTATTTTTGAGTGGGGATAGGAATATATGGGTAATAAAGTAAAATGGTTTACTGGCCCTTTGATCTCGTGTTTCTACGAATTATTCTTCTATTGTTCAGAACTTTTTTTAATCCTTGGCAATGGATATTAGGTTAAACATGTCGGTAAACAATGGTTAATACCGACAAGTGATATAGGTTTGTTGTTCTTAAAAGTCGATAAAACTCTTTTGATTATAAGGCATATGTAATAATAATGATATAATTAGTTTAAAAATAATATATTTATAAAATTATAGGTAATTTATTTCATAAAAACCCCTACTCAGATATCTTATTTTTTATTTGTTGAGCTTTTTGTATATAATCCGGGTCTAAGCCTATGGGGACTTATACAATTCAAATATTTTGGTCGCCATCTAGTGTATAAAAAAATATTTAATAATTAGTTATGTAGTGAGCAAGATTTAGCTCGAAGTTTGACGTTTATCACGTGATCCATATTTGGTCCCACGTGATCACAACAACCATTGTTTGAAAATGATGCTGTAAAATTTATATATTTCACCGGCTTATCAGTAGAACATTTTAATGTTCTATATGATTTGTTAAAACCTACAGTTATGCCAAAGTTGAAATACAAATATTTCCAAAAAACGCCAAAGAAAACTAAATTTAATAATTTAACATCCAGAGACAAATTATGTATGACTTTAATAAGATTAAGACGTGGATATACACTGAAAGAAATTTCATTATTTTTTCCGTCTCTCTCAACAGTGGAATTTGTAGTGTTTACATAGATTCAGTTGATGTTTTTTCAAATTGAAACGATGAAATCGAATTTGTTTTCCCTCCGTGAGAATCAGAAAGATTCGATTCCGCAATGTTTCATTAATAACAATTACTACATATAATAACTTAACCAAACTTTGCTGACTAAATAACAAATTGTTTGATCAACGGGGAGGTGCTGAAGAGGGAAAGCATTTGATCGACTCGGCCATGGTATGTCACCTCGCTTTTTCTAAAAAATTCTTGTCCCTTTCTAAATTATGTGGAGGGAGGTCCGCTGCCGATCCGCCGCCGATGACGTCAAAATCATAAGTCCCCATTGCCTCTAATAATTTAGGGCAATAATCACTCCAGATAAAATCGCTCAAAAAAATTATGTCTGCACTCCCAGAAAGTACATACACAATTAAAATGCCAAATTATGCCATTTATGGAAGGGTGAATCTCCGCCTTCCACCGGTTGACATTGGTTGCATTACGCGTCATATTTCTGTTGAATTTCATTAGAAATCCCCAAATCTTTTCCCTCGAATTGCCGCTCTTTGTTTCTATACCGCAACAAACAACCCTAATCAGCCTTACCGCAGCCACATCAGGGAGGCAATGGTACATTATAGAATCATATGTAAGTACTGCAAGGACAGTGAAATAAATTGTTTGATTTAATAACATTTTTATTCCAATATTGCAGTCATTCTAGATTCATTTTGGTTCTTTTTTTATTGTAGATTTTTCTATATTTATTTGCAATTACATCAACTGTCACTACATCAATATAACATCATCAGATAATTTTTTTTAAGGAAAAAAATAACCAAGATCAGAATGTGCGCATCTAGTATTTCCGCTATAACCAAGAGTCGCGAATTTCATTAATTACTCGTGTGTTTTATGTCCAATTGTTTTCATTTATTTTTCATTAAAATAGTTGGATAAAATACTACTAATTAGCTCATTAACCTTCTCTCTATTTCTTCAAATACAGAAATTATAATAGAGAATCATTTGACTGAATCACCCGTATGTTTATTTATTTGAGGAATAATATCCCTTTTTATGGAAATAAGTAAATTTCCGTATTGCAGTCAAAATTATTTTATTTTATTTTCGGCCTCAACCGATTTCGGCATTCCTTGTGTCTTCTTCAGGAGTTATAAATTGTTACAAAATTTTGAAAAAACTTGTAAATACGTCGTTTTCTTACGTGAGAATTTTTTTACATTTGTATGAAGATGAACACCTCGATGAACACATTAAAATATAGACACATTAAAATAATAACAAAAACCATGACAATACACGTAGGACATTAACAGTTAAAAAACTAAATAAATATAATAAAATAATCATTTATTTACTTTACTCCGATCCGTTTGACCTACATAAATGGCGTCACAGTCACAGTATGAGCATTTTATTTCATATATTCCGCTTTTTTCAAGAATATTTTTATGGATCATTTTATTGTTTACTAAAGTGTTTTTTTTTTAATTCAAACGAGTCGTAGCTATAATCTTAGATTCATAGAACATATTAGTGCAATTTCCAAAACTAATGTACATCAAATGTAGCCAAACACTGTATATTGGAAAATCATAATGTTAACGTAAAAAAATATTTGTTAAACATCTGTGCTCTAAAGGATTAAAGATGGATTATTTAGAATCAATGGAAATCCAAAAGGCTTCGAAAGACGGTACAGTTCTTAGGAACGAACAAATAGACCTTTATAAATCTCTATTGATTTGTCTACTTTGATCCTTATTCTTGTGATTATACCTGCTATTTAAATTGTATCATGTTTTCGTCTCATTTAGTTCTTTCCTAATGATGGCGGAACAAGCCGAAATACGTATTGAAATAAAATTTCACTTATTGAAACTAACCGAGTATTTGTTTATATTTTTTGTATTATCATTTTTTATATTATATCATTTAATATTTGAGAATACTGCGTTAGGTTACTTGTGTACTTCTAAAATTTATACAAAAAAAATAATATTTTTCCTGCAAAATAGCTATTCTCTGTGTAGCTGAACAAATTGAAAATCTAGCCAGTATCTGACCAAGACGCACGTTGGACGAAAGTTGTAAAAGTTAGCGGTCGGCTTATTCGCTTTGTGCCTTCCAGGTAGACAATGAAAAATACCGTTATGTTAGTACGGATCAGAACCGTATTTCGCCATCTATTAGGGATATTTGTATATATACAGAGAAGTAGTTGTACGTTAAAGCGCTACTACATCATGGCGCTGTTTAGAAAACGCACCCTTAAAATGTAAATATTAGCATGGAGATAATTCTGTACTCGTATTAGTTCAGCTATCAGCTCGTTGTGTAGTTAGGTTACTAGCATGCAGATGTATGCAAAATTTATATTTATAGCAGAAAAATCGAAATGACTTTATACTATATTTTGGCGTTCTTATTCTTCATTATAAAAGCAAAAAGCTTGGATCCTGATATTACATTATTAAGCTTCGTTAATGATGGGGATTACTATATAAATTGTGTAATTGGAGAAACAGAAATCGATAACAGTACATCCTTATTTGCACCGTTATCTGAAGAATTTGATATAGGTAATTATTAGTAAACAATAGTTATTTATAGTACAAGTGAGTAAAAACATATTTTATATTCTCAGGCGAAAACTTTAGCTAACATTTTGTGCGCGCTAATTTCCACGAATTGATAAAATATGTTTACTCATATTATTTTTAAATATGTTAGTGAGTACTTTTTAATATTTGCAGACGTGAGATACGTCCCTTCTACACCTGATCATGAGAATTGTGAATTTGAATTTGATTGCACTAATAAATATATAGACGAAAACTGGGAAAAACAATCAGACGATAATCTTTTATCCATTATTGGCGATATACGATTTGAACGTAAGTACCAATATTTTTTTATGCGTTATAATGAATGATATGCCAGGAATTATTGTCTATTTACCACAAGGTTGAAAATATACAGTATGGTGATGGTGACTAGATCTCTCAACATAGAACTTTTAACATGTAATATTATACATTTGTAATTTCCTGCTTCCCTATATTAGGTAAAAATGCTTCAAATAAAAGTAGAGCATAAAATTCTGCATATGAATAATCACTATACCTCAGTAGTATAATTGCCTCCTACTCCCGCCGTGGAATGCAGACGGTAATTAAGATAATGACGTCATGGTAATTAAGATAATGACAGATAGATAATTAAAGTAACTGTAATTATTTGTAATTAAGATAATGACCTATTAAATTGTAATTTCAAAAATGTCAATTTAATTGATTTTCTCTAATTAAATGGTAATTTGAAATGTAATTTTTATTGATTTGGTGAAAATCTTGAGTAGTGTATAATACCCGCTGTCCCGCAGCGGAATGCAGATTAATTAGTTTCTTCAAATTTAAACAAGTCCCATCGTCTAAACTTAGAAATGAGCCGGGTAATAGAAATTTTAAAATCCCTATTATACTAACAATATCAAATCAACATATTTCTATTATTATCATGTACATTACCAGATAGTGGAACATCTTAAATACTCATTCGAATATAATTATGACTCGCTTGCAAAAGACTAGTTATTCGCACCCATTTTTTTCTAAACATCATTACCAATATATCCACAATACAATTTGAGTATCTGCTAATGACAAACTCATTAGTTCATTTCAACTTGATTTTTGAATACAACACCAAATTTACCCAAGGTCATGTCACATCAAGATAGTAGTGTATAATAACCGCTATCCCGCAGCGGAATGCAGTCTAATTAGTGGGTGATAATTAAAAACTCATTAACTGGCGGCAGTTCAGACTGGCCTGAGGCAATTTGTTTTTGTGAAATTTTGTTTATAAATGTTATTTATAGTCAAGAATGTGAAAAAATTTGGTTTTGCATCAGAGTTCAGGGTTAGTATTTGATTTGATAAATTATTTTTAAATGTAATGAACTAATAGCTATGTCATTACCAGGTACTTAAATTGTATTGTGGATATTTTCTAATGACCTTAAGAAAATTTGTGTGCGATGAACTAGTCTTTTACTAGCGAAAGATAATTATTTTCGAATGAGTATTTAAGATTTCCCATTACCTACCTGTTGAAAATTAAATTGTAATGTCAGTAATTTGCATATTTTGGGTAATATATAATTATTTGAATGACGTGATGTTCAATTATTTTGTATAACGAAAATATTATTCTGCTAATGGCTATTAATTATTATTATCGAATAATGATTTAAGATTTCTATTACAAGTGAAATGTACTTGTGTGTAAGATATACATGTCTTTTGCTAATTATTTTCGAATACTAATAAATACAATGGCACTTTGTAAAATATATTGGTAATTCCCTTTAATGTGGATATATTTTGTTAAAGGTAATTAGAAAGTTTAATATAACGTTATGATATGAAAAATGTATGTAGGAAAGTCAGAGAGTTGTACACATATTTACAAAATGGTCTCATCATAGGGATTTTAAAATTTCTATTACCTGGCCCGAAATTTCTCTTTTCGAATACTTAAAATTGATTCAATGTAATAATTACTCAAATATATAACAATATGTTTAACTAAATGAAAGATGGTAATCATGTTGATATGGTAGTTTAATAGGGATTTTAAAATTTCTATTACCTGGTGATAAGGTACTTAAATTTATTTGGGAAGAAGAACATTCTGGAATAAGCACAATTCTTGGAAATTTACGTAGGATTATTTGTCGGAAATACGAGTATATTTGATTACTTTCTCTAGTCATAATGCCATTGTTTAAATTTTTTTGAAAGTACCTACATTTATTTTTAGAATCATGGCCATTAAAATTTCCACAAAATGTACTTTGTATTATTCTTCGGAAATATGTAACTGTCTACTTGTGATAAATATTTGTTTTAAAAATAGATCGGTAAATATGCCCATAATATAATAATTAGTCACATTGTGCCGGATGTTGTCACAAACTTTTGAAGTTTATTCAACGCTCAAAATTAAGTATCCTGCAATAACGTATAAAGAATTTTGTTCTGAAATATTCAAATTAACATTTTGTAATCGAAAATTAGAAAGGAAGTGGACTTTTTCACATGATGGCACAGTATTTGTTGCTACTAAATCCAGAAAGTCTGATAAAAATTCTCTTTCATATTTATCATAACTAGATAAACATCTTTTAAATACTGCGAAACAGTTAAATTATTTTTAAACTACTGTACATTTGATATTATTTGTTTATAGTTTTGATCTTATTGTTAAATAATCTTTGATTCCCCTACCACAAATTGTATATATGCACTTAAACTGTACTACGAAGTATGTACTTAAAAATTATGACATTAAAATTAACAGCAAAAGCAATTATTTTCTTAATTAAATCAGTAAAACAAAATTATCAGCTGATGAAACCTTTGTCTAATTTTAAAACTGTGTACTCTCAAAATAGTACGAATTAATGTTTCGTAAAATAAACGCGTTACTAATTAAAGCTTGTAATTTTCCAACCTACTTTGAAACTATAAAATACATTTACGAAAGAATGTAGGTATGGAAGGAATATTTAAAATATTACCAAATGTCATATTGCATTGTTCTACTCACTAATTGATTTTTTTACGAGTTTCAAATATTTTTAAGAAAAGTTAAATGTTCATAAATGTTTGACAACAGCAAGAGAATAATTTGTATATATTATATTTTGTGTCCCATTTTCAATGGTTTTTTACTCAAATGAAATTGTTGAATTTATTTTAACTAATTTTGCATTAGTTGCCAGAAAAAGTTCAGTGTTCCTTACTCATAATTTCATACGTAATATAACAAGTGATATGATTATCATCGATGATATTCTCGAGTGAAACCGAGCTGCAGATTTCACGAGTCCGAAGGACGAGTTGAAATGTGCTGCTTCGGTTTCACAAGCAATATCTTCGATTATTAATTGTATCACGAGCTTATATTTAATGAGAGAATTAATGAATTTTTGCAATCTAACCTAACCTAACATTTGATATACATCGCTGTGATAGACCTGTAGCTAGTGAGACTCTGAATGTTGATTGGCGGAAAACATGTCACGTGACTAAGGAAATATATTCTCGTAGTTATATAAAACCTGTACCTCATTATATACATAATAATTCAAACTTTATTAATAAACAAAATATATAATTACGTTAATTAAATATAATATCCCCTAGCTTGTTAGTTATGTCTTCAACAGAGTTGGTTCATCCTTGATTTAATTTGCATAATTTATTTTATTTTATTACGCAAAAGTATGGTCAATTATATTTCCGAAAAATAATCTTGTTCAAAAATGATCTTACCATTCGGTTACATTTGGTGTATTAGGGGAATTTGAATTTATTACATAGAAAGTATTCACAAGTCTCAAAATATTTCTTACAGGTAAATATTACGGCATAATACCTAATTGTCATTAACGGGAATATACATTTTACTAATATTCCAAAGGTCATTACCAAAATACGCATTTCACAATTGAATAATAAATGTCATTGTACATATTATAATCCTTGTGTTATTTTTCCAATGGAGTAAGCGACATTTCCAAGGAGTAAAAGAAGATGACACAATGCTAAGAATATTAAACAATATGATACTTTCCTAACAAGCTAAAATTTTAAGTATACAAAAGTTGCAATATTTTTGTAATTATGAGCAATATCACACTAATTTACCATCGTGCGTAGGTATGGAAATCTTCGATAATTCGACATTAGTTTACTGTGATTCGAAAATAGTTTATACTATTAAAAAGGCTTTAAATTCCAGGGAATAGAAACAATGACTATAGAATACATTAATTTGAAAATTTTGCGTGGTGGAAGATTTGTATAAATGTTACAACCAACGTGCACTCTATACCGGTTTCTTGTAAATAATTGACTGATTATTGTAAATATATATTTATTTATATTTATCATTATTAAACTGTACATGACTTAGTAGTTCTGTTATAGAAATTGAACATGTTATTAATAAACTGATGGTATAAACATTATTTAAAAATATTTTTTGTGCAACCGGCCGCGAAATAGGCATTTCGCAGCCGCAATATAGGCCACGAAATTGAATTTCGCGGCCGTTACCATGGTAACGGCCGCGAAATTAAGTAAACTATCACTATGACAATTGTTTTGTTTATCAAATATCAATTCCATAGCTACCTTAAAAGCCAACTTTCAATTTGCAGTGAAACTGTTTAAAATTAATAAAATTTGTAATTACATATTTTTTACGGTTGCACAAAAAATATTGTGTACACCTTGTCCGCGAAATCCTTTAGCGTCCTCGAGATTGTCTTGCCTCGGCCGCAAGCGGCCTCGGTGACAATTTTTCTCTCGGTACGCTAAAGAGTGATTTCGCGGCCTTGGTATACAAATAACTATATTTATTTTAGAAGATTAGGTAAATAATTGGAGTTTCAGTCTGGTGAACAAAGTTTATTATGATTTTTCTAACATGCCGACGTTTCGGTTCCCATTGAACCTTCTTCAGGGTTAGTTAAAGTGTAGTTGGTAAAAAACAATTCATTACAAACGAAAAATTAAAATAAAATAGGATGAATATGTCGTCAAAAGTGTCATATTCATCCTATTTTATTTTAATTTTTCGTTTGTAATGAATTGTTTTTTACCAACTACACTTTAACTAACCCTGAAGAAGGTTCAATGGGAACCGAAACGTCGGCATGTTAGAAAAATCATAATAAACATTGTTCACCAGACTGAAACTCCAATTATTTACCTAATCTACTAAAACATACCAACAGTCAAGAAATTACCCAAGAAACTATATTTATCTTTTGGAATATTCCATGTTACAAATAAGTATGAAGGCGACGAAAAAATGTTATAACAAACAGAACATGACTGCTGTACACACAAGTTCACTTCATGTTCGAAATTCTTATCACAAGATTTTCTTGCTGCGTTTCAGTCATAATAAATAAACAAAGTTTTGAATTGTCTTTTTGTTTATAACATCACAAATTTCTCTTTTGCTCTTGATTGTAAATAACATTTATATTAAGAAACAAAATTTTGCAACAACAAATTGCCTCGGGCCAGTTTGAACTGGCGCTGGTTAATGAATTTTCCCAATCCTCTTTCGATACTAATAAAATTTACAAAATAAAATCTACTTTTATGTATTATGCTTACGACTGATCCGTCTAGACCCAGACCATTGTTCCTAAATAATCGGTATATTAAGAAGTATTTGTAACTCATTGTTTGAAATTAGAAATATTAAGAAACAATCATTGACTGAGTGAATAATGTATATAGAGTGGCAACCTTATGGGAAAAAACGTATCGATTACATTACGGCATATTTGGTTGCATTTAGCCAAATTTTAGGCGTTTCACCATGTATATAATGATTCGGATACATTCGGTAAATTCCGGTCTTTCATCGGGTTGTTGCAATTTGGAATCCCGATTCCCATTCAATAGTCCGCACATCATAAACCGACATTATTTGCTTAAATCCAAGAACATTTTATGGTTGTCGAATTCGTTTACCTACTTACAATATTTTGCAGTTAAGTTAGCGGGTTCATTCTCTACTTTCGCGATGTTGGTATACAGTTTATAGAATAATTTTTTTAATTAAACGTTATTACGCTATTTAGTACTTACCTTTTTTTAAAAAAGACAAAATCGTTATAAAATATAATTATAGAAACAGTATCATTGCAGTATTATTTATTTACAAATAAAATATTAACACAAAAGCAAATAAGTAAATAAATATGTAAATGTTAATATATACTATTAACAATTACATATCCCAATATAAAGATATATAATACAATCAAAGATATATTTTAAACAAATACTATGGACAATATAGTTAGTACATAACTACCCCAATTCTGTAATAAAATTGCAAACTCCTATATAGCAACATTGCTGTAGCAAATAACCAATAATAATTACAAACACTAAAGAAAAGATAAAAATGACAGGCTTTACATTTGTTTCTAGTGGCTATTTTTTTAGCAATGTTGCTAAGACTCAGCAATATTGCTAAGACTTAGCAACTTTCTTACAGAATGGGGGTGATTTTATAGTCAATAATAAAACTTTACAATATCTATAACAAAGAAAGAGGTTAAGCAATTAAAAATACATTTTTTTAAATTATTGTAGCATTGAATATTTTCAATTACGTGTTGTCATAATTAAAATATTACATAATATATTACATTAGTGGCTTTTCAGAATCCCTAGTTTTCGTTTGGAATTTTTATTATTTTTTATCATATTTGTTTCCCACTGAAGACACTTTATTAATTTTACTTTTATAAATGTATTCAAAATAAATATTTTGTAGTCATAACATTTATCTGAATTAAGTAGCCAGTTAGGATGTTTCTCGTTAATATGATTTAATAAGCTGTCTTTTATTGTCTTCGTTAAAGAACTGGCATGTTTATTCAAATTATAAATATGCTGAAATATTCCTAATAGATCTTTTAATATGTCTACCAACAAATTGTCTGGTCGTACAAGGTATTGGACTTCATTTGGTTTTCCGTAATCTTTTAATATTAACATAATTTCATTTTTATCATACAGAATTGCATTCGATTTTTGTAAATTATTCTCGCATATTTTACAATTGTATTTTTTTAATAATTTAAATACTAAATACCCGGAAAAATAAACAAATGAGGATTCCTCTAACGGCAAGAATTTTATTTTTTCTACAGTTTCAGATAACACCTGCGTCATTTTCTTTATTATTAATATTATTGTCATTTGTATTTAAAATATTTTCATTCACAGTCCCTGTCACTGTTAACATTTCATTGTCATCAACTTTACAGTTTCCCGTATTAACAGCATCCAATATTTTTATGTGCATACACTGTTGTAACGCTTGCCGAAATTGTCTGGCTGTTGGATTAGGATTGTAACCACCCCTATTTCTAATAATAGAAAACTGATTTTCTAATGCATCTTGTTGTAGCCTATATGTTAAAAGAAATGAGTAATTTCTTTAATGTCAGAAAAAAGATTTAATACCGCAGTTATTGTTTGAACCATACCGTCAATTCAGTAAACATTACGTCTTTCTTTGTCATCTTTGTTATAAATTTTTAAATTATCAAAAAAAATTATAGCCTCTTCCAATGTATTTTTCACCGCGGGATTTTTTTCTGATAACGCGCAACGATGAGGATTGCTATCATTTAAAACATGACTATTTAAACAATCGAAAATGTCATTTATTTTTTTAACAAAAATAGCTGTATTTGGAGCTGATTCTGATTTTAATATATTGGCATGAATCCCAATTTGGAATGCTGTTGCCATTGAGCGACTAAAAATTTGTGTGGCTAATTTTACAGTCATTTTTTCAAATGTGCTTGGATTTATATGTTTATCTGTTATTTTACATAGTATTCTACAATTCATGGAACTTGAATCATGTTTATATATATCGCGTATGTCGTTCCATGACACTCTATTTTTCCTTTCATAAACAAATCTGTTGAAATTAGTGTATTTCTCACACTTTTAATTAGATGTGGAGTGTCGTAAATTGCATAATTTTTTTTTGAATTCATTTCAAAAATGGATTGAATTTGGAAACCCCCAATTTCGTGTACGTAGCTCGATTATTTGAACATTGATCAGCAACAATGCATCGGATATTTAAACCAATGCTTAAGCATTTTTCAATATTGTTTTTTACAAGAATTGCTAAATTTTCTGATTTTACATTTTCATGGCTATAATAATACGACACTAGTATTTTCCATCCACGTACCATGAAGACAGTGGCGTGATTGGCAATTTTATTTGTTCTGCCGATTTGACCAAGATCTTCAAAGCCCTCCACTAAATCCTGTACTGTATCCATTTGTAGAAATTGTTTCAAATTCATCTCATCAAAAAGGAGCACACACTCTCGTTCTGCGGGTTCCATTACTTCAACTTTGTACAATAAATTTTTAAAGAGTACAGTTTCTACACCCGTTGGAAGATGGAAAAAAGATAACCAACTACGAATTGTCCTTTCTGACGGCAAAATCATTTTTGACGTACGGCGCATATATTTATATAGGGATGGCGATTTATAAAAATAAGACAATGCCAGCTGTTTCTCATCTTCTGACCAACTTGTTCTGTTTTTGTGTTTCAACTGCATATTGACGAATGTTTTTACATCATTAGATTTGTTTTGTAGTGTGTTGCGGATTACATGTTTTTTATTATCTAATTTTTCTTTCAAACGGAAATTTAACGAATTTTTACGTTTAATTATGTGCGATTGACTCACAATTTTAGCGCGTAACTTCAACTTCCTTGGTGATTCTTTCATAGGCGATGGAAATAATGTAACAGCAGTTGTTTTTGAAGATTTAGGAGAATAATAATTAATTAAACAATTGGGTTTTTCCTTTGTAGGCTTTAAATAACGAACTTCGTCTGAGGTAGAATTACTGGTGTCTGTATCAACTTTTTTAATTGTATTTGAATACGTTTTCGTCACGAGAAGTTTAACCGTAATTTCTGGTTCTAGTTGGGAAGATGAAAAATGATTTGGTACGGCATGTCTTACAAGCGTTTTTCTGGAAGAATTGGAACTGCTCATAATAATTTTTTCATCAAAGTGAAGTTGACAAATTTTTAGTGTTGATAATTTATCACTATTCAATGAAATTAAATTGACATTGCCACAGTTTTCTATCCATTGATGACAAATTTCTTCCTTTGATGATGGAAATTTGAAGAAACTGACACCTTTATTTACACGTTCTTTCATGTCACAATTAATATATACATAACGATGAGAAGCTATGTGTGTTGTCATCTTGAAAAGAAATCGTTGCTATTCTCAGAAATCGAAGAACTGTCGATCTGATATCAAATTCATATATAACAATATTATTATATCAATCATTAAACCCTTAATTTAAATTAAAACACTCTATTGGGACAAGTATTCGACTATTATACTCGATTATTATTATTTCGAAGAAATTTTACAAAGAATTTTCGTCAAAGCAGAAATTACCGTTCGCAAGTCTAACGCCTGCAGTTTGCGGATAAACAATAGAATGAAATTATATTGAGCCTTTCTGGCATGTCACTCCCGGTATTGTTCATCGGGATAATTGATTATAGTTCGAGAGTTTGGAACTCATTATAGATTCTGCCAATTGGTCCGTTATAAAGTTTTATGGACTTTGCGGTTTTGGTACTCGGAGCCAGGTAGAGTTTTCTGTCCTGGGTCGTACCCGAAATTTGCATTCAAGATGTACTTTTAAATCTGTATTAAAATAATAATTCGTTTTAAGTGTATTTCTTCTAACGTCAATTTGTAAAGTGAAAAGAGATTAAAATATTATAAGATGTTTCCTAATTATGTACTTTTAAATCTGTATTCAAATAACAATGCGTTTAAAATACACTTCTTCTAACATCAATTAGTAAATTGAAAAGAGATTAAATGATTACAATATTATAGGGATTACAATAAATTCTAATGTAATTTTAAATATAAACTGTTATTTGAAAATTTCTTTTGTGTGTTGAAAGAATCATCAAAACGAAACGTCGTTTCTTTGCTGTTTTCTAGTGTTTGAATAAAATTGTGAATAAAAATTGGAATATGTGGAAATGATATGGGGCCACATGAAACAAAGAATTCGGCGAGAGAATACTACTACGAAATTCAGCAATGAAATGCTGGAAAAAACAACAATAATAATTAATAATATTAATTCTAATTGGGATTTTAAGTATTCTGGCAATATATTACATTATAATTTTCATTTATGTTTAATTACTTTTTTCCATAGATTTTTTAGATTATTTTCTATCACTGTATTAAAATTTATTATTATATTTTGTACAGTTATGTATTAAAGTGGAAGAACAGCATTGCTGAACTCTTCATTTACTTTTTGACCAATAAATAATTATTTAATTTGAAATTACTATAAAATTTTGAAACAACCATAAATCTGATTGTTACCACTTTAAACAATTAACTCTATATATATAAATTTAAAATAAATGTTTGTACTAAAAAATATATCTTTGTTATACAGTTTATTATACATTATTGTTGAAAGTTAGTTACTCACGGATATGACATTTTCCGTGAACCATATGCACATAGTACAAGACAACGATTAGTACATTAATACTAAAAGAAAATATAAATATACATTCTTCATTCTATAAAAAACGTTAAACACAGTATCTCAATTTAGATAAAACAAGGGATCTGAAGTTTCACATAATAAATTAGTACACAAATTATTATAATCAAAATTAGAATGCGCTTTATTCCGAATAAATTTCCATCATAATTTGTGTGTATTATTTAATTTCATGTTCATGCTTTTGTTCTAATTTGTCATAAATTGAGATAAAAATATGATGTATGTAAATTCAACCGTAAAATGTACTATTAATTATGATTGTGAATTTTTGTTAACAATCTGTATGTGTCATAATTTATATATTTAAAGTGAACAATATCCCACTCAAGCAAATTATAAAAAATAATACAATAAAAATAAATGAAATACTTACGTCGAAAAAGACACACGAAAATCACTGAGGTTTTAGTTGGCACAAATTTATACACACACCACTACAAAAGTAACCAGTATAGAAAAAGAAATAATTTATACTAATTACTATCTCTATAATAACCAGCAAGCTTATATAACTAGTGTTTTTCATCCCCACCGAGGATCTTGACCTTTACCAATCTTTGTCCAGTTACCCCCACTACGGATTCAAATATTTTCCGCCAAACATCAGTTTGTTTTGGAAATAGTTCCTGGCACCTTCACCTAGGAGGCTCTGCTGTATCTGGTACCAGAATAGGGTACGGCAAATTGCATAGGCTTGCCACTCTATATACATTATTCACTCAACGGTTTTACCCAGCTTGCCTGGCCTCGGCTAGCGCCTCGGCCGCAATAGCTGGGTGCGACACAAAAAGACCGCTTTCTACTCCTAATAACATAATATACTATTATTTAAGATATACACAATTATTATTATGACACAGATTTGCAGGTTATGTATAGCATATGATATAGGTTGTTATTATCACATCAAATTTAATAACTGTGGTTATTATTTACATAATAAGTATATATTTTAAACTTACCTTTTAAAAAATTAAATGTTTGTGCTTAATATTGGTCATTTTTATGTTTTTCAATATTGCCAGTCATCGTACTCAGTATCTCAAGAAAATATACAAATAAATAAAATAAAAGTATTACTTACACTTTAAATAAATATTAGAAGTATATTTAAATGTGTTTTGCATTAAAATAAAGCAAGTAGCGACGAAAATATATAATAATTTGCGCAACAACGAATATGACAGTGGCCCTCTAATGGCGGACGAAACGCGAGCACCCCATGGCCATACCCTGCCCTGAGTATATAGGTACCCTAAAAAATACATGCCAATTGGTACTATAAAGTGTTTGACAGTTAATTCAATAAATAAAAAATTCCGTTGGTATCAAGTTGCTAAAATCTGTAATAAAAATGTTAAATTAAAATTAGGTACTGGAGCTGAAACTACCTGTATGCCATTAGCAGTATTAAATTAATTGTCTGTTAATATAAAAATAATTAAAAATAATATAATTTTACAGTCGTATGGGGGATGTAAGTTAAATTCGTTAGGAACTGCAAAATTAGGGTGCAAAATCAATAATATTTATAAAACAGTTAACTTTATGGTGGTGAATAACAAGTTTGACAGTGGTGAAGTAATTTTAGGTTTGGTAGATTGCTTAGCATTTAATTTAATAAAAAGGGTACACTCTGTAGATAGTAATGATTTAATAAAGAACGAGTTTTTTGCCAAACATAAAGATTTGTTCAGTGGGCTAGGAAAATTTGATTTTAAATGCAAAATAAGAATATGTAGATCCAAATGAAATGCCTATAGTTAAGCCACCTAGACATATACCATTGGCTATAAGAGACAGAGTCAAAACTAAGTTAGAACAATTAGACCGTGATGGAATAATACAGAAAGTCGATGTACCAAAAAGTTTTGTTAGCAATATGGTTATAGTAGAAAAACCTGATTCTAACGTTTGCTTAGATCCGAGTGATTTGAATAAAGTTATTAAGCGTGAGCGTTATCTAATTCCGACTGTAGAAGAACTTTCAAATGTGAATTAAGTGTAGCAGCTAAGTTCCATTTCTGTCACGAGAATTAAAAATTTCTCATTCTTGCTTATATCTTGCTCGCTTTCTTTTCCTCATGTTGTAAAACACACGTACAATAAGTGACTGGATGGAATAGATGGACCAGATATGAGTGACAGTTTTCAATATGATCAAAATATTGAATACATTCTTCAAAACTGTCAAATATTTGCGTTCAGAGATTAACAACGTTTAATAGTTGCCTTCTTATTTTTATTAATTCTTTTAGACATTTCTCTCAATAAATTCTCCATATTATTTCGAACAACTGGATAACTAATGAATTCTGTTCAAAGATGCTAAATCTGTTTGTGTCCAAATGAAGCCAAAATTAATCATATTCCTTTGGAAACTGCATGTAATTTTAAAGGAATGAATTACCAATGAATACGGTATTTTATAATGGTTGTTTCGTACTTCAAACCAAGTATGTTAAATATATTCTATGCGTAGGCGTACAATTCTGTTTGTTTTCTGTCATTTTATATTTCATTTTTCATTACTAAATTCACACCTGATTTATACATATTTAGCATTGTAATTTAAAAAAATCTGTTGTGGCCAGCACAATACCTCTCGCCACTGTCTTTTTTTGATTACATAAGTATAGGGCGCGAACAGTCATGTTTCATTGTTGGCCTTGACAAGCAGACGTGGGGGCCCGTTTCAGAATGATAATTATTAATTATGTACATAAATGTCAGAACTTTTCATTAAAAATTTCAAGATTTTCTAAATTCACGTAGTTAATTTGTCATCAGGATTGTGGAATTTACATGTCGAGGAAAATAAACCACATGGAATTGGAAAATCATTATATTTAGAATGAGAAATTATGATATATGACATCTATATATATAATTACTAGCTATCATTCTGACATGGGCTCTCATATCTGCTTGTCAAGGCCAACAAAGCCACATTACTGCTCACGCCCTAATGTATTTAACATTTCTTGTATACTTACACTCTACACCAAAAATTCTACTTATATCTATTCCATATATTTAGATTTTTTAAATTATTCCACATAATTAGATTCTATGAAGAAGTTTTGTCCTACCCTTCTTTCTCGAGATGATTCCAATTCATTGTCAGAAATAACAGTATATATGAAGGGTATGTGTAATATACCTATAAATATTTAACTATTAATGCATTTAGAAATAATATAATGTATGTACTTACCAGAAAAAGTGTTCAGTAATGTCTCCGGATTTCTGACACTGACATTTATCTGTCAGTTACAAAAAATTTAAATTATCAACTATTTTTCATGGCATTCTTTCGGCTGTCAAATTTATTACAACAGATTATTTTATATATTATACTTCTTTTATCTCTAAATCTATGGAATATATAATAAAATATTTAAATGTATCAGATAGAGAATTTAATTTTCTTTAATATTACCACGAAAAATTTTCAAAAAATAATATTTAGAAGATTTTTTTTCAAGAATCTTCTACTTCCGGTTGTCCAATTATTACCAAAACCTTTTCAGATCTTCCCATGAATGTCCGATTGGGAAATACGTTGTTAAACAAATTTTAAGTCTTATAGTTTTTGAGTAACCGTCCTTCCAACATCCCACACACACACACACACACATCCACACACACACACACACACAGACATCATCGTAAAAATGTTAAAATCGGATTGTAGGGACCTTAAAACGTGCTTATTCAATAAAATCTGGATATGCGATTTTTAGCATGAATGCAATACCTCTCTTAGCGAGAGGTAAAAAGGAACTTAAAAAGAAAAGATTTTTTTAAAAAAATACTTCATGTTATGTAGTACCTACATTATTTGCTATTACATTTCATTGCTTATAACCGTAACCGTTGTTCATTTAGTCATGTTTAATCCTTTAAATTTCTTCTTGTTCAAAAAATATTATTATTTATAGGTTCTGATTGACATTGTCAAATGTGTCATATTTTTTTTTACGTTTTTCTTCTGAAATTATTACATGTATTCTACGATCCATTATTTCACTTTGCCAATTTTGAACGTTTAATATTTTTTTATGCAAAAACTATGCATCCTACAGAAAAAAACACACAAGTCGAGGGCACTCGAGTCAAGAATTTTCTACCACTTGGTAAAACTTTTACAAAAATCGCTCTAACGGGTAAAGCTGCAGCCTTGTTCGTATATTCGGCGCTGCTCGTGATTAAAGAAAATATATAACTATATTGAATCTGATCGTTTAGTATAAGGATAATTATATGGAAATGAATTTAATATAGTTACCAACATAAGTAAAAAAGTAGGAATATACGTAAGTATATAAATAAATATATCGTCGCGGCATATTACCCATTGTTGGGTGTGCCAATCTGTTTTATATACAGATTTCGGTAACGATGATGACATATTTGTACCGAGAGTTTACTAGGCGTCACCTTACGGGCACTCATTGCTGGCCTGTAGAGTGCAACACAGGGGTAATTCTTGCGACATTTAAAATTTGAAATATTTAGCGTCGGTCGAGATCAAACCTGGTATTTAAATTTAATTTTAAGTATTTAAATGAATAAAAATTAAACGGGAGGTATTGTTTAGCCACATCAGATTTTTTAATAAAATACTCTGGGTGGTAGCATGACCATAAGTGATTATAAGGGTGATTAACGAGGAGTTGATAAGCAGTGTTTTAGCTCTGTCAATCGTTTATGGATTATTTTAGAGAAAAATTGCTTACAACCAATTTTTCTATAACTGTTATTTGAAGCTTTTTTTCTAAAATAATCCATAATCGATTGACTGAGCCACACTGCTAATCAACTCCTCGCTAGTCACCCTTTATCAATTGTTCATGCTACCTACCTCTATAATTAAACATTGTCTTAGTTTGACTACAATGCTTTTAGCTATTATTTTATGCATTTTTTATTTTTCCAGAATTAGAAACTATTACCACAAAAAATTCTAAATATAAAATTGAAGTAAAAGATGAAGATTTTAATCTATCCTTTTCTGTACGAGCTGAGAACGATCCACAGATTCTATTCTGCGAAGATTCTTTGAGTACAAAAAAAACATTCTGTTACTGGAATTCAATTGACTACAAGAAAGATAATTACATACAATATTCTATGAGAAATTGTTCTAGTGTTAAAAGCACTACATTATTAGGTAATTCAAAATGTGGCAAACCATACAACTATTCACACCCAACAGTAAGTATTTTTAAAATTTATATTACCCAAAAAAAGAGTTAGTACTTTAGTAAGTACCCAAAATAAATATTATTTATGTCAACCTATTATAGCGTGAAACGTATTATATTATAACTATTCTACGAGCGTCACTCTAGAAATATTGATAATAAAATACATGGTTCATATTTTTTAAATATGATTTTTATTACTGTAACGTTTATTTATTTGGGGTGAAAAATATTGTTAAATGAAATAAAAGTTTATTAAACGATAAATAATTAAGATAAAAATAATAAAAATAACTAACACTATGATTAAACAATTTGTGACGTAATCGACACCTACCTTTTGGTGGCTAGCCGATCACTCCACACATACGATCGTGCCCGGTGCTGAAAAGTCGTAAGCGAGGATCGTGGGTTGTGATTAGGGAATATTTCAAGTTTAGTCATTTAAAGCCTGTTGAAAGAGCAAAGGATATTGTATTATACATCAAAATTTATGATTTTTTAAGGACTATTATTTAAAACTATGTTAAATAAATTTAAAAGAATATTACAAAATATAAAAAAAATATTTGTTTAATTTGCCTTTGTTTATAACAAAAATTACTTAGTGATAACTATTATTATTAACTAACTAAATAAATTATTTTTTCTGCAAGTATTGCTCTAAATTTTTCTAAAATGACTTGTTTCGTTCGAGGTGAGAAAGAGGAATATTTTACAGTTTTGTCATTGTGCGTAGTGTGAGCTTTTCCCGTACGAGGGTAGCACATTCGAGTAGCCGGTAATACAGAATATGAAAAATAGCGCGAGTAATTATTCATATAATGTATAGTGATTTGGTAGATAAAATATAAAAAATTACGTAACATAATAATTGTATTTTTTTCTATTTGACAACAATTAGTTGACAGCTTGTACAATGGAATATATTGATGCATCCCTCTAACCTCCGAATATTTTGCGTTAGAATGACCCCCCCTCACCCGCCGTACAGAAGTAATCATTTCATATTAGCTAAGATCCAAACCTGCAGTCACAGAGCCATCTGTGAAACACTTTTGTATTTAAAAAATAGTTCCTAATTAACCCAGCATCACTTCATGGCGCTGTTTTTTTAACGCACCCTTAAGGTGAAATGATACCCCTGCCCGCGAAATTCAAAATTAGTGAATAGGTTTTTCATGTTTTATTTAAAATTGTATAATGTAATATGATCTCTTCGTATACAATAATAAAAAGGAAACAATTTGTCATGAAAATAAATTAGTTTCAATAATCTTTGTATCTATTTATTCACCCAAAACAATAATTTAAATATTATTTTTAAAATATCTTCAGTTCTAAATGTTGGATTTTAATTAAATTTGCATGAAAAATTTGTAACAGGATAGGGAATAAAATATGTGAAAATAAAAAAAAATGAACTTCGAGAACAATTTTAAAAATACAAAAAACCTACTTTTTTCATACATTTTAATGTGTTTCTTCTATACTAAACGTTAAATTTTGTTTAAACTTTAATATGTTTTGAAGAATTATGTTATACAAATCATATAAAAAAAAATCGAAAATTAAACTTCGAGAACATACTTAAAAAAAATAAAATGTTTAATTTTATTTTTTTTCTCAAGTGTCTGAAGTTCTAATGTTAAATTTTGTTTAGTGTTAGGTACTATACATATTTCTATATGTCTCAGATAAGTATTTTAAATATTTATCTTTTAATATAGAATATATTCGTAATTTAAACAAATTCGGTAAGTATTTTCATGAAATATAAGGATGTGGCGCTATGAGTAGACCTAGCGGTGAATAGATAAACTATACTGAAATCGGCGGCTCTATATTTCGTCCCGACTTATACATTGTCTTACATATTGTTCGCAGCATTTATTTTATATTGCGTTTCGTAGTGTAAAATTGTATTTTGTTGTCTATTGTATTCACATGTGTTATAATAATGGCAAGCGAGCAGCCAAAGTTATTTTGTCGCAAAAAGATCAGCAAACGAGGTTCTAATTTCTTAAAATCGGGGTAAATAAAAACCTTTACATGCGGAGATATTTACTTGGTGTACTCGTATATGGGTAAATTTGGACGTTAGGAAAGTAAAAAGATCCTTTCGCATATGCCATGAGTTATTAAAAATTCAGCATCGGTTGACCGGCGCTTGTACGTATTTAGTAGAATGCTCAGTGCTACGAAAAGCGTCAAAAAATAAGTTTTGTGGGGGAGTCGGTGTAACAAGCTGGAATTTTCACACATGAAAGTTAATGACCTAACAAACCAAAATTTCGAATTTGTTAAACTTGAAGCCTGGCAAAAGGACACTACAATCAAAATTTGAGGTAGAGATAAAATGATAAAGAGAACATAATATTTTTTTTTTCAAATTAAAAAATATCAACTTTCGTGGGTGATCTATTTTTAATTATTTAATACGAGATACATTGAGGCTTACGAGCTTGAGAAATTTGAATGAAAGAATGATGGAAAAAATCAACCCAAATTAACCAATTTTTATGTTTACACCAGATTATCTCAAAAACTAAACCGTAAATCAAAAGAATAGTATTCTTTATAAAAGCTTCTTTGGTCTTCTGAGGACATAGTGGTGTATTTTTTATAATATTTCAAGGTATAGCAATCGAATTATGTTATGATATATAAAATAATACGTTTTCTTATAATTTTACGTTGGTCGAGCGTCAAACGTTCCCACCAATGATCTCATAACTCTACACTACGCATCTTGGCTTGAAACACTGTTATGAACATGTGAGTGAGAAGGAGAATACATAAGACTGCGTGTATGACTGCGAGGGTAATTTCCCCCCCCCCCCCTACCCTTGTCGCATGACCAAGGGACATATATTCAAGCGATTAATAAGTTTTATGTTTTATGCTGAATATTATTAGATATTTTATAATTTTTTGACATATATAAAGTAAAATTATGCTTTACCATTTATAATATATTTATTTCATTCAATTAGAAAATAAAATACAGACGAAAACTAGAAAAACGAATTTGTATATAAAACAAGTAAAGCTTACACATTAATTTTTGTACATACCTAATTATAATTAGGCACTAAATATTATTACTTATTTCTATCATAAAAAAACAATAATGAAAGTTACAAATAAAAACTTAGAAAAACATTTTATTGAACGAGTAAGGAATATACAATGAAAATATTAACTAGTAAACTTAAAAATGAGTAGTCGCCGCACAATACCTTCCGTCAATCCTTTGTATTATATACAAATTCCATACATAAATTTTCTTGCAAGATTCTAAATTTCCAGTAATATTATTTCATGCAAAACGCACTCGACACTGACATCTTACCTAGAGGTGACGGAAGGTAAAAAAATTACAAACTGTATAAAACGCAAAATATAAAAACTACAAGTAATAAAGCAATTCATGAAACGAACTAAATTTAAATGAACTAAGAAAAAAACAATTACAGGCCTGTAACTAAAATTTGATGAGTAAATTTTTGCCTTATTCTTATTTTAGCCTCATGTGGTGTAGTCTGATTTTGAAAAATAATTGCAAAATTTAATTTATAATTTACAGTAAATGATTATTTACAGGGCCGGACCTAGAACAAAAGTTGGGGTGGGCAAGATCTAAAAATGCCCCCCCCCCCCCCCCGTTCCGCGCCGTAATATACAGGTGTTCATTTTAAATAGGCCAACATTGCTATCTATAACTATAAGAGCTACAAAGACGGTTAAATGGGCAAGCTATTTCTATTTCATAAGACAAATGTAAAGAAAATAAAAAATATTTTTGTCGGTCAGTGTTTCTCAAACCTAACCTATCTTTTTTATTTTAAATGAGAACATATATTTTTTAATTGTTTATTCGTTGGAGAATTTAATTCTGAATTCAGTGATACAATATTTTTATATCCTTATATGACGAATTTTTTGAGAAAGAGGCTTATAAAATTTTATACTAATTTGATTAAAATATGACTATAATAAGAGTTCCAGAAATAGAAAAAATGAATACGTGTTATATTTTTATATGGAATTAGAGTGCCTTGACAGAAAAAAGTAAATATATTGTTCTTTTAATGAACCATAAATAATGTCAATGCACCATAATATTCACATATTTCTTACATGGCATTCTAATTCTATGTAAAAAAATTAACATGCATATTTATTTTTTTCACTTGCCATATTTTAATCAAATTAATTAATATAAAACTTTACATGCATTTTTTCACGAAAAAAATCGTTATATAAAGGTATAAAAATATATTACTGAATTCAGAATTAAATTATCTAACGAATGAGCAAATAAAAAATATATATTCTCATTTAAAATAAAAAAGTTAGGTACCATATTTTAAAAACCATTGATCGAAAAAAAAATTCTTTTGTTTAAATTTGTAAATAAAAATTATTTACCCATTTAGCCATTTTTCCAGCTTTTATAATTCTCGAGATAGCAATGGTGGCCCATTTAAGATAAACGCCCTATATATGTGTTTAAAAAAACCTAACTCAGAGTAGGCTATGAACAAAGAAACGTATGTCAGTTTAAAAGTATTTAATTAAATGTCAATTTGATACGAGATATTGTCAAAATGAAATCAAATCTTTTCTTCTAGAATCTTTTTTTAGAAATGGAATTAAATTAGAAAACGGCAAATGGCAATATACTGTTTCCTTCTTTATGATCTTTTCTCCTTAAAATAACATTTCAAGATCAATTTTTGACAACTAGACTTTTGAATTGAGTAATGATCAGACAAGTTTATTTGTTCATAGCCTACTCCGAGTTATTATTATTTATCAATATTTTGGAGTCCATGGTACTATTTTTTAGGTTAAATAAAAATAAAAATGTATTAGTGGAGTAAAACGATTCTGTAAGGAATTAAATGCTATGTCAAGTAAAATATAAAACTTTTTTTGATTTGCCGCCCCTTGCAAACTTTGGGGTGGGCTGTCGCCCACCTCGCCCACCCCTAAATCCGGCCCTGATTATTTAATGAGTCCTGGTCAAGTACATGGTTATTGAGGGTTGGAAAAATAGTCTCTAATATTAATTTCAAAATAACATTCCTGTAAAATTTGCTGTACCTCTAAAAGTAATTTCTTCGATTTTACATATATTTAATACATATTTCGAAGGCATCGTTAGTCCACTGCGATTTTTTCTATTTATTAATTGAGACACTGAATATCCCTGCCCTAATTTCGCCGAACATTCTGTGCATTGAATTTATTTCTTTAATTTTTTCATAATAAAACCACATATGTAACCTAATACACCATTACAATATGTACTAACATTGGGGATTATGAGGTCTTGTAGACTAAAATTATTATTCGAAATTAAAACGTCTGTATTATTACTGTCATTATTTTATTCATCCTAATACCTAAGCCGTGAAAAGATATTTTTCCTCCTTTTTTGCACGATTTGTGCACTCAAAGGCACTGCAATACATCACCATTATAAAAATATATTGCAATTGAGAGATAAAAACGGGGGCTTTACTTGGATTCATACTCATACAGCAAAAATAATTAATTTATAAGATCGTTTTACTGGTAACTTTTTACTACAATTTATAGCATAGCACGAAATCAACAAATGAATATTTTAAATAAGGTATAAATAAAAAAAAATATATAGTAATTATTTTTTTGTTAAATATACAGGGTATAACAGAAATAAGTATATTAAATTTAACCAGTGACAGAACTCGTCAAGTGCAACAATATTTCTTAATAACTTTTTTAAATGTAAACTATAACTACGATATTCTCCTTCGTTCTAGTCTGCAAAAATACAATAACAAAAGTATATAGTACAAACAAAAGAATGACTTTTATAATTTAATATTGAATAATTTTATATAAAATTAAATTTTGAAAAAATCGTCTCGCCTAAGGGCCCAAAAGAAGGCTAGGATCCACTGAGAATTTTCTCATCATCTCGGTGGATTCAGTCCGATCCTGATTTTTATGTATGAAACACTGGAAATTTCGCAGAAAACTACCCGTTCTATACACACTGCACAAGCTCTGCTATAGTAACCCTACCACGTGACATACACTACCTGTCGCTCTCTAATGGTTAAAACACAATCTCTCTCTCTACGGCGCATCTACAGAACAGTTACGAGATCATTGGTTTCCAGTATAGCGTTATATTCTATCTCTTACAGTCTCCATAGCTTCGTCTCCGTCTCTCTCACATTCTCGTGCACGACGAATGTGTGATTGTATGCTTCACGATTTCAATTACTCAATTACGCGCTTTTGGGGGTATATTTTCTCTTGTAGCTTGTTGTTTGTAACTAAATAAATAATAGTATACTCTACAACTACAACAAGTATTGGAATAAGCCATTCCAAACATGTTGCAGAGTACTTTTTCCAACAAAATTTAGAAATGATACGAAAAATGTAGCTTACTTACGAGAATAATATTTTTTTTTAGGAAACAAACAATATTAATTTAAACATGTCTTAAATTGCTTATTACACAATTCATATCTTTGTTTAGATTTATTTGGTAATAACTAGCTCTCCGTTATTTCATATTTGTCTTTATTACCTACCACTTGATATTTTTCTCGACAAAATATTTAGTTAATTTTCTAAGTAATATATTATTATTTAGCTAAACTTATTACTCTGACGTCAAACGCGAATTCAGAAATAAATAAATAAGCAGACGTTACTATAGCATCCCAACCATAATATTTGATATACACAATATAGCAACGCATGCGCAGTAACAAAATGAAAGGGAAATTATATTGTACAGTCTCCAGCATAAAGCGTAGTATGTACCAATATCTTCCGTAAGCACGAATCCGAACGAAGAGGAGCGAAGCTTGCCAAGCGGTTATTGAAATAGTTGCACGACTGTACAAATGATTATTTAGCTAGAATTATAGTATTATTTCTCTCTTTTCATCAGGCTATCGCATGTTATCTTGTAAGCAACCTAGATGAGTTCCTATTTCGGAGACCTGTACCTACCGCGCTAATATACCGCTGAACACATACTGATTTGTCGGAAGCCGTGCGTAATTATTCCAAACGGAGTTATGCCACACTGTTTGTTCGAATGATATTAATTCCAACATAATTTGTAGTGGTGGAATGTGTAGTTCCTAAAATAATGTTGGAAAAAATATTTTATATGCCATGTTTTTAATAGTGTATTATAACTGAGGTGGGATGTTTCATTATAGCTTATAGCCGAGGGCTTATGTGTATTACCGAGAGGCGAATCCTTGAGGTGAGATACAGCGCGAGGCTGTAATGAAACTCCCATCGAGGTATTTTATTCACAATCATCCTCTTTTTAAATCAATAATTTTCAGAATAAATCATTGAGTTAATATTTTTTGACAGCTATATTAAAATTTGTTTGGCCTACCTTATTATAAGGATCTATGACAATAGTACTAGGCAACCCCTACATAAACATTTTCAACCCGTGGGGTGGAAGTGAAATCTACTTTTTCGCACCCAAAAGATTATCATTACAGTTAGGAATGGCGTATTCCCAACCTCTAAAAGGTTAGGAATCGACATATTATTATAATAATTGCAAATAAACTTAATATTTATTAAAAAGTAGACAAAACATTTTTTTCATTTTGGTATTACTACAATGTATAAGGTAGGCGTTGCCTTTTTGCCTACCATAGCGAGTCGCCACTGCTACGGATAACATATTTAAATAATTTGTTGGTCATCGAATTGACGAAATACAAGAGACAATAAAATCCGGCAAATAGCGACAGGTTAGCATTGGAAGAAAATATGGCAGGTGAAGTCACAAAATGGTCTAAATTGTCATTATTAAGAAACAATGAACGATGGTTGTATGATCAAGAATTTTTAAAATTACCAAAAGAAAACTAGTCATGTGGATTTATACACGAGAAAATATATGTGACCTAAAAAAGGAATTAAAAGAAGTTACAAATTCCGAGTGGCGTCAAATTTAAGAATTTTTTTAAATGCAACGATTTTTGAATATTTATATATATATATATTCGATTCCTACGCAACTGTTCACGCGCTTGTTATTGTCGATGTATTCCCTCTACTCTCTTTATCATTCGACTTCTATCTTATAGCAGTCACAGCGATGTGGCGTCTCAAGCAAATTTCATCAACTTAATAATTTTTTTCGGGTATTACTAATTTCAGAGAAGAATGCAAAAATAGAGAATTTTTTTTTAAAATGAAATTAACCCCTATTTACATAAATATGTTATTATATTAATATAAAGAAGGATTTAATTATTTTGAAAATATTTGGATAAATTTATTCTTATCCTACAATACACTAAAACTGAAAAATTAAGGAGAAAGTCTTCAACTTCAGAATATTCAAAACCAGAATTGCATGCACAGAATCATTCATATCCCGAATATTCAAAAACAGAATTGCGCATCACCAGAAAGCGTTTCGCCCGAATCATTCAATGACCGAATACGTGGGCGTGGTTTGGAAAACGCTAGGTTGAGAATCGCTGCATGATACGATGATTTCATTTAAATGCAACCTTATGAAAAATATTGTACATAGTTATACGTAAAATGACAAGAAATATGTGCAAGAAGAATGAATGACATTATTCCGATGAGATTTGAGATAACACACGTAATTTTGAGTGTTCATTACGATAACTTCAATGTCCAGAGATTCACAACACTGAATATATGTACGTACGTTTGTGTGACTGACAGCAGCTGAAAAATTTGTCAACATAACCTATAAAAATAAATATTCCTTTCATTTTCACAAATTTTCTGTTTTGGCACTGAAGTTCCTTTTTATCATGATATGGTTTATTTCCTCAGCCTTACGGCCTCGGCAACTAAATTCCACATTCATGATAAAAAGTAGAACTTCAGTACCTACCTTAATTGATACATAAATAACTATTATTCTGAAAGTACGAACACATATACTCAATGAAAAGCTTGTACGTATCTATGAAATGATGAATAATTAGCAGAACCATTCGGATACTTATGTACAAGGTATAATACGGCTGTTACAATAATTTTTATATGCTTTCTAAATATGAAAACTGAAAATATTTCGAAATATTTATTAGATATTTTACAATATTTTTTTGAAATTTGGATATTTTGAAAAAGTCACGTGTTCTGTTTTCTTTGCGATCCTCAAAATAAGCATTTACTGCTTCGATGGCTTCTCCGTTGGATCGAAATCTCTTTCCAGTGAAGAACGTTTTGAGTTTCGGGAAAAGATAGAAGACCGGGGGAGCTAAATCGGACGAGTACGGTAGATGGGGGACGATTTCAGTTGGGTCAATTTTTATTGAGCAATACGACTTGAATGAGCTGGCGCATTGTCGTGGTGAAACAAACTCTTTTTCTTTGCCATTCCCAGGCGTTTTTTCTTGAATTGCTGCTTTCAGCTTGTCTAAAAGTGTGGCGTAGTATTGACCAGTTACAGTTTTTCCTTTATCAAGAAAATCAATTAGCAGAATGCCTTTGGCGTCCCAAAAGACTGACGCCGTTACCCTTCCTGCGAATGACGTAATGTATGTACTAGGATGTCACAGAAGAGGGGGTTGTTTTTTATGACTATTTGGCGCCAATTTTTTTACCTCCCGCTACCCTTGGTAAGGGAGGTATAGGGATCGTGCTAAAAATCGCATATCGAGATTTTGGTAAATGACCACGTTTTAAGGTGCCACAATCATATTTTAACATTTTCACGATGATGTATGTGTGTGTGGATCCTCTTTACGCTCTAACTCAAATACTATCGTTCAGAAAATTTTGAAACCTTGTATTTCTACTTTACTCTTATATGGAAAGATGTCATTAGATTTTGGAGTAAATCAGATAACTGGAAATGGCATTTTACTGGAAGCTCAAAATAGTTTTTCTTCGAAAAATACCTTTAAATGTTATTTTTTCGAGATTTGTTATTAAAAGAATTAAAGTTTTTAATTTGTTTACATGCTTGCGTTAACACTTTTTGTATATATTTTATGGGTAAATTTCTATAATTTTAACCCCGGAGCCTACGCTTTAAACACAACTCCATAGTTATACAGTTCAGATCTCAAATGTATGTAACTGACTGATATGTCACTGGTAACAAATTAATCATTTCAAATAATAATAGTAACGTTTTAAAAAGAAATTAGTAAATGGAACAATAATTATATGGAAAGGAACTTAATACTGTTTCCAGCATAAGTAAATATGTAGGTAAGATAAAATATATAATATATCATCACGGCATATTACCCATTGCTGGATTAGCCAATATGCTTTGTACACAGATGTCAGTAATAATGCATGACATATTTGTACCGTGCGGGCGTTTACCGAGCGTCACTTCGCGCGAATCTGGGAAACCGGGTTCGATTCCGACCGACGCCAAATATTTTAGAATTTTAAATGGCACAAAATTGACCCCTGTGGTGCACTCTCCACGCCAGTAATGAATATAGGTAAGTATATAAATAAATAAAATATAACATCACGGCATATTACTCATTGCTGGGTCTGCCAATCAGCTTTGTACACAGATTTCGGTAACGATGATGATATATTTGCACCGTGCGGCAGCGCCCGCTCCAGCGTTTACGACGCCCCGGACAAAAAGACAAATTGCCGCCCCTTAAACATATACATGTTAAAATTATTTAAAATAAAAATCAAATGGTTTTAAATTAAAATAACAACGTACATTTAGAAAGAAACATGAAACATAATTAACATTCAAGTAGGACAAAACCATAAAAATTAAAAACTACCTGTACCAATAGTTACAAAATGTTAACCAGGTGCATTTTTAATTCTATTACAAAAAAATCGACAAGTATAAATTTCGATAGTTGGGTATTTAACTTATCAATATTTTGTCCCATTCCCAGTCAAAATGCCGTCCTTTAGATTCGCCGCCCCGGACAAATGTCCGGGTTGTCCGCCCCTAGAGCGGGCCCTGCGTGCGGCCGTTTACCAGGTGTCACCTCACGAGCACTTATTGCTGGCCTGGAGAGTGCACCACAGGGGTAATTTTTGTGCCATTTAAAATTCGAAATATTTGGTGTCGGTCTGGATCGAACCAGATATTTAAATTTAATTTAATTTTAAGTATTTACATGAATAAAAATTGAATTATACGAGAGATATTGAGTTGGCCACATCAGATTTATATTTAATTATTTACGAAAATAAGAAATTATTAAAAAAAATTATAACTAAAAAAATATTGCATAAACTTTTATTTCAAATACTTTTCGAAAAATGTGAAACAGGTTTATTATCTGTTTGGCTTATATTACATCATACATAATGGTATATAGATTGTAACATATTTATAAAAAATGCAACTAAATATATTCAATTTTTTGATTTAGCATATTTAGGAGCAATTATTACAATCCTAAACTAAAGCGTCATGGGTGATAACGCTGGATGAGTGGATGTGGATGACGCTGAATTGCTGAACCCCTTCGCATAATATTTTATTAAATATTACATTAAAAACAAGACATTCATTGCATACCAAATATTATACGAAGACACATTTAATATACGAAAATTATTTATATTGTGATGTACCTACCTACCTATTTTTTTTTTTAATAATTGTGAAAATGTAACATTTACTGTTACAGTCTATAAAATGTTCATAATAAAAGTTTCCTACGGTAAATACAAAATATTATGTAATTAAGGAATAATATGTTATATGTTACGTACGATTTTTAAAATTTTGTTACTTATTATTCATTCACTTCATCACTTTTCTCTCTTGCAATACATTATTAATATTTCATACAAATAAAATATCTTTACGTTCGTTAATACTTTTAAAATTATTATTATACGTTCAATAAAATGTTCTATTTTCATTTGCTATAGGCAAAGAGTTAATGCCAGACGACATGTTTTACTTTTAGGTTTATAACTTGGAGCAAAGTATGACTATTACCAAATAGATGGAGACTGTTAAATGAACAAATATTTCTACTTTATCGATTCAGCCATAATTATTCATTTCAGCGTACACTAGCGCTCGCTTCGGCGTAGAAACAAAATAAAAGGGAGTATCATTTCACCTTAAGTAAGGGAGCCTGGAGTGAAAACAAAAAGGGCGCCAGTGGCGCTAATGGTGGTGGCAGAATGAGCGGTGGACGCCAGGCCACCGGTGATGCTCGAATGAAAATTGGCAATAAATAAAATCGTAACAAAGGTTTATTTGCCGGCAAAAAGATACAATAAAATTTAGCTAGTGTCAAAAGGACACAAAAAAGGAGTTAGAAAGTGCAAATTTTTAACAGTAACAAAACTTATAAAAAGAATACTCAGCTAAACTATAGGTCGTGCCAAATAGAAATGACCTGTCAATCATTTCTTGCGCATATACTGTGTACCACTATTTTTAGAGCAGGGTAGTCTCTCACTATCCATTTCATAGTGATACATGCACCTTTTCCGTGCGCCGCTTACCCAAAAGGAATTCTAGGGACTGCCCACTAGTCGCTCGTGTAAGTACTGTAATGACATAAATGCAAAACCGATGAAGACACAAGCGTTCAACTGACAATGGATGTAAACACTGTGTTGTGTCAGTGGCGTAGAAATAGTTAGGCAACAATAGTATTTAGAATATTTAAATTAAGCTTAAAAACTAAAATATGTACAAAATACCTAAAAATAAATGAAGATCATTTAATATTATCCATAAATTTGATTACCTTGTACACTAACAACCTACTTTTACTATTTAGTACCATGTTTTCTTGTCAACTTCACTATACACAATAAATTTAAATCTGTAATAATATTATTCGGACGCCACTGAGACAAACCCGCTTAAGTACAGTGCATGTGATTGGCCCTTTAAGAAGAAGGGCGGAGAATGCGTAAATGCGTTTTACGCGTAGGTCATTTCTACTTGGCACGACCTATAGATGGGAGGCTTCAGCTGGGCCGGAGTAGCCTAAGTCCGCCTGGGGTGAGCGGCTGGC
Organism: Harpalus rufipes; assembly: GCA_951394225.1. NCBI lineage: Eukaryota > Metazoa > Arthropoda > Insecta > Coleoptera > Carabidae > Harpalus > Harpalus rufipes. The sequence goes on along the minus strand of OX596281.1, from coordinate 24,976,346 downwards.
GGAGACAGCGGTGACAGACAGCAAGCGCCTAGCCGGCGGAGGACTCGGCAGTGGGAACTCGCTCAGGGGTTCCAGCGGTGGCGTTGGATTTCTGGGGCTCGTGAGCAAAAGAAAGCAGAGCGAGACGTTGTTAAAGAAAGGCCCTAGGTCAGTGGCTCTCAACCTTTTTGGGATCACGGAACACTTTTAAGTGGTCTCGATTTTGGCGGAACACCATTATCATAAAATTTGTAAATCTAATGTAAATCACACAAAATAATTGGAAGATTAATATTTAATTGAAATAAAGATATATATTACATGGTAACTTATTTTAATGAGAAATTTGCGCTTGACGACCTTTACAAATTTCCTCAAGGTTGGGTCTTATGTAAGAGAGCGCTACTCTCATTTCTTCTTCTAAATTGGTAAGTCTTTCTCTTTTTTTGCTTTTAATATTTGTTAGAGTTGAAAATCCAAGTTCGCACAGATAGGACGTCGAAAAGAGCAACAAGATATTCAACGCTCGTTTTGCAATAAATGGATGTTCATTCTCGATGGAAATCCAAAACCTTTCCACTCCTTCTTCTTTGAATTTTAGTTGTAATGTTCGATCCGTTGATATATTAATAAACTCATCTGCTTCCTGAATAGAAAAATCTTGGTTCATTATATCAAATTCACCAAATGGATTTCGCGCCCAATCAAAGTCTTCAATATTAAGAGATGGAAAGTAATGAGTTATTTTGTCTTGCAATATTGACAAATGCTCTGCCACATTTGAAATCATTTCATTAATGTTAACAATATTTTCCGTTGCTAATAACGGAAACATATCAAATTTGCGATTTTGAGCAATACGATTTTTCCAAAGCAAAAGCTTTTTCTGGAAAGCTAGCAATTTGTCTGTGGATGTCAGAATATTTTCATTTTTTCCTTGAAGAGATGTATTGACTGAATTTAAGTAGCTGAAGATATCGGCTAAATATGCTAGCTTAGTACACCATGCATCATTTTCCAAATATTTTACGTATACATCATTACCCTCTTGTCTAAAAAAAACTAGCAATTCCTGTTTCAACTCATGAACTCGGGTTAGCACTTTTCCTCTTGAGAGCCACCTCACTTCAGAGTGCAAAAGCAAACATTCATATTTGGATTCCATGGTGTTACAAAGTTGTTTGAACATACGGGTTTTTAATGGTCTCGATTTAATATAATTCACCATATGTACGACTTGTTCCAAAACAGACTTTAAGTTTGCTGGTAGACTCTTCGAAATCAAAGATTCCCTGTGCAGAAAGCAGTGAGTAGAGACTATATTTGAATTTATTGCTTTAACTCGACTACAAAATCCCTTAATACTGCCACGCATGGCTGGAGCTCCATCAGTACAGATTCCTGCGCAATTTTCCCAGGATAATTTCCATTCTTCCAAATAAGATGATACTGAATTAAATATGTCTTCTCCAGTTGCGTGACCAATAAGTTCCTTGCAGAATAAAAACTGATTTATTATTTCAGTGTCGTCAACAAAGCGAATAAATCCGATTAATTGGGCTTTGCCACTTATGTCAGTGGATTCGTCAATTTGCAGCGCAAAATTTTTTGTACTTAATTTCGCCGTCACTGCGTTCTCTATAAAACCTGACATATCTATAATTCTTCTTTTTATCGTATCGTCCGAAACGGGAATTTTTAGGACGTCTCGCTGCGCTTCATTGCCAAACATAATCTTAACAATTTCTAAACATGCGGGCAAAATTAGCGATTCTGCAATATCATGCGGCTTTTGCTTCAATGCAATTAGTTCTGCCACTTTATAAGAAGCGATTTGCGCTTTATCCGAAATTGTAACGCTCTTTCGAAAGCATGTTGCTTGCACTTCTTGATTTTTCAGCAATCTTTCGAAATAATCTTTACCTTTCGAAGTTAGACAAGAATGTTTTGTTGAAAGGTGTCGCTGTAACTTAGCTGGGACCATTGCACTGTTAGCCAATTTTTCACCACATACAATACATCTCGGAATAGGAACATCTTGACTACCGCTCCATGTAAAACCAAACTTCAGATATTCTTCCGAATAATGCCGAACTGATTCGGATATCTTTTTACGTTTATTTTCGGCATTTTTGTTGCCTTGCATATCTCCTTCAATTGAAGAAGACCTGCTTGTACTCGCCCCAACATTAACCTCACTTTCAGTCTTTCTTTTCAAAAATTTGTCCATATTTCAGATTTAAAAGTCTTGTATAAATGCTAAAATAAGCAACTAAAAAAGATAAGAATACTGTTAAAACTACACAACTTGCATTTCATCTTACCAATTTCCAACAATATAAAATATATATATACAATAAAAAACACACTCACGAAAACTAGATATTTATATTAAATTATGGCTGAACCGCAGATCGAAATTGCGCTTTTGTTATTTACGTACGAAGAAAGAGAAACAGCACGAAATCAACACTACGTAGCGCTCCCTGCGTTATCGAGTACACTAGAAATTTAGTGGTATTCCCCGGAGTAACTCCAAACGACGTAACTGCGTCGTTCGATAATTACACTGTTAATATTATTGACTGTTCCGCGAAAATTTAGAATAATATTGAATATTTTTGCTAAATTTCAAATAATTAACAAAACTATGTAGTATTTATTTTATAGTAATAAAAAAATTTACTGTTTCTTATTATATTATATTCAAAATTTTCGCGGAACACCTGGGACAGCTTCGCGGAACACCAGTGTTCCGCGGAACGGCGGTTGAGAACCACTGCCCTAGGTAGAGGGCCAACTCTTCGCCGAGTGGCTCTCCTAACTCGGGGCGGAGGCCTCTTTGGATCCGCACCTGGGGTTCCTGTGGGCTTAGAGAGTCCGTCTGTCAAAGTCCAGGAAGGCTTCCCACTCAACCACCAGACTCCCTTAACCACTCCAAGCCGGGCAAAAAAGGTAAAAAACACAACGGCAGAGTGCTGATCCTTTTAACAAAAAAATATATTTTCTTGTAAAAGCAGAACAAAAAAACCTAGCTCAAAAGAAACTAGAAAGAAACAACGGTCCAAAATTGACCGCAAAATTTGTATTTAAGTTTTTAACGAATAGCTGCCTTCACAAAAAAAACAACCTACCATTGCTCGGCAAAATTCTTAAATAAAGTTCACAGTGATATATAACACTTAATAGGATGAGATGGATGAACCACAAAGTCATGCAGTCGTAGACTGCCTACCAATACAAAACGGAGCTAAGATGAGAGATGAGGATAACGTGACAATGAGAATGATCTGGGTATGAGATGAACGCAAAGCGCAACCGGGTTATTGATACTCGCTAGTCGCTGGCACGCTGGCAGAGAAAATTCACTCAAACCCACTCCGGTAAGGTTCACTACAGACAAAAGGAGCGCCGAGAAAATATAAATATGTAGTAACCAAAGAAAAGAGTTTAGCAAAAAGATAGTTTTCAAATCAAACAACTGTAGTGAGGTTTGTTACTGAGGTTAACTAAAATTCGCGTACGCGATTGTGAAAATACTGCAAAATTATCTTTGATTAACCCATTCGCCCACCATTCATACCTAGGATTGGGTGTATGAGGGCTTGGTTGTCTTTGTCTGAGTCTGAAGGTGAGAATGGAGAATCCCAAAATAGTTAGTATATGTTAATTATATGAAAGCAGGAGGTTCCAAGCTAATGATGGCGAGACACGGACGAGTAAAGGGGAAGTGAATGCCTGTCTAAACAGGAGTATAGTACTTTACAGTTAAACTGAACTACAAAAAAACTATGGTGTACAAAAAGACAAAATTGAGGTGTCTACGTCGACACAATTACCGGAGGAGGATAGGATGGCTCTCCAGCAAAAATTTAAGCAGTAATTATTATAAAAAAAATTGGCAAAGTTTGAAGTGCCTCTTTATGGACACGGGGAAGATCTAACGAACGCGGTAATGTTCGCTAATAAAATGAATAAAGAAGTTATACTGAACTACTAATAATAAAAAATGCAAAAGTGAAGTGCCTCTATATGGACACGGGCAAAACCTAACGAACGAGGTAATGTTCGCTAATAAGATGAATAAGGAATTTATACTGAACTACTGATAATAAAAATTTGCAAAAGTGAAGTGCCTCTATATATTGGCACGGGCAAAACTTAACGAACGAGGTAATGTTCGCTAATAAAATGGATGCAGAAGTTAAACTGAGTTACTGTGAACAGCCCAACAAAAAATTTATATAAATTTTGAATTAAAAGCCAAAATATGGGGGTAATACCCCGATTTACTACAATTGATATGAATTTAGGAAACAAAAAATATTGAAAGGGCCACAGGCACGGCTAGCCCGGCCTGTGAAAGCACGTGTCCACATCACGCTGTGCCGCAATTACAGTAAACAGACCAAATTTACTAGTAACAAAACTGTGGATGAGAAATTTAAAAAATAAATAAATATTTCATCACGGCATATTACCCATTGCTGGGTGTGCCAATCTGCTATGTACAGATTTCGGTAATGATGGAATATTTGTACTGTGCGGGCGCTTACCAGGCGTCACCTCACAGGCACTCATTGCTGGCGTGGAGAGTGCACCACAGGGGTCAATTTTGTGCCATTAATATGCAATGTAATTTTTGGCGTCGGTCGGGATCGAACCCGGGTCCTCAGGTTCGCGACCAGACACTCAGGCACACGGCCACGAGACCCCCCAAATTGAGAAATTTAGAACGTAAATTACTTACTAAGGACAAAGATAAGTCCTACGACTTCCCCAAAAGCGGTAGAAACCAAAACAAATCGTGAGATTTAAGGAAAATTCACACAGTAGCGCAGCAGCCTAGTCTGGACACTTAAACGCCTTCACCGCCCGGACGGAAGAGCTGGTAAACCCAGCCTACAAAAACGTGGGTGCACGCTATTTCGTTTCCAAGTAAAAACATTAAGTAAAAGTACTGACAATATAAGTCAACGTAAGAAAACAAATCAGAACGTACTTACAGTAGAGTAAAGAATATCTTACGAAATATCTAGAGCGGTAAGACCAAACTTCGTAGAAAATAGACAATAGAGCGTGCACCTCCTCTCGCCTTCGTAGCTGGAAACCGAGAGAGGCTCAAACCGAAAAGACTTGTTCAAAGCCAGCGCTCACGAACCAAATCTCACAAGAAAGTCAGAAAAAGAAACGAACAGGGGTGTACAAAGTAAAAAAAAAAAATAGAAAAGAAACGAGAGTGTAAAAAATAGCCGTTACAAATTATAAACACTAATTTAAGACTAATAATATTATAAATACTTAAACATTAAGAATATTTATTTAAACAATATTTATTTCACTATATATATGTTCACCACTCGTAGACTATTTATTTATATAACCAACTGTTTATTTCACGATGCGTGTCAGCATGTCTATATCAGAATGCCTGGTTATCTTCCCTGACGGGGTTATACATGTAGTTCAGCGTCGTTTCTAGAATGTTCTCCATTATTCCTTACGATAATAACTTCGAATACAAAGGATCAGACGACCGGAAGTTATTAAACAGGTCGAGACGTGTTTGTTTACTATACCGGTTGCTCATCAGATTACGTCATCTCTCAGCGCGGCTGGCGTTCTAGAAACGTTCGACCAGCGGCGTCGGGGCACGCATGCTACATTACATATGTTCGAAGTAGTATTTGTTAACAAATCCCTGCATGAAACATACTATACTTAACTATTTGGCTTGCATACGCATCATATATAATGGAGTCACAATTTTGATGTTATTTAAGGTTTGGTTTCGTTGCGAGTTTCTGTCAGCTGCGTTTGACGGCAGCAGTTGACCGCGACCGTCAAAAGCCGCGTCGGAGTGTTTTGGCTGAAATTAGTACATATTTTGAACGCGCTATAGAAAATTTTTAGAAAAAGATTAAGATGATTTAATTTTAAAATTGTTAGTAAATCAAATAAACGTCATGAGTTATATAAAACTCGTTCCGAAGAAGGCTGCTTTAATATACTATTTATATGGCATTTACAAAACGAATGATGTCAAATTTCGCGGCAGCGAAAACACATAAAGCTGGATTCAGAGATTGCGTAGTAAACACAGCATAGGAATACACAACACAAGAAAACATAGAAACTTAAAACCAATTCAGAGATTGTACAGAAAACATAGAACTGTTGTATGTAGATAACTTCATGTCAGTATTTGTTGCTGCTTTCACAAGTTTTATTTAGCTGTCACTACTTAAATAATTATAATAAACACAACTGTAATACAAAATAACTTAATAGTTGTCTTAACCAAACTTCAAAACAAATGTCAGCTAGTTGTCAACATCAACGCGCTGTAGAAGTAGGCGTGGTTTAACTACGAATACTCACGAAACATAGCGCACATGGCCGAACATGGCAAAACATAGCTTCGAAATAAAATATGACCAATTCCCTATGTTATGCTGTGCTGTGCTGTGTTGTGCTATGCTATGTCTGTAACTGTGAATCAGTACATGCTTTTCCGTATGTTCATTTTCTATGTTTTTCTGTGCTATTCTATGCTATGTATACTACGCAATCTCTGAATCCAGCTTAACTCATAAGAGTAGAAAAGCGCATCGTCGCGTCGAACGCCGACCGCTGGCAGCGGCTGCCTGAAGCCGCAGCGAAACCAAGCTTTCAAACAACGTGCGTACTTATGCCATTCGTTGTCTTGGCGTCTTGCTTTCTACAGACAATTATTGTGTCCAGTCATGTGTAAGCAACGCTAATACTGTATTTCGAAATTGAACTACGCTAATCGCGGTTATTTTTTCAGTAACCGGTTGTATTTTCGAAACGCGGTTACTGAAAGATCTGGTAATTTTTCCGTAACCGAGCATATAGAAGATATGAAATATACTAATTACTAATGTATAGGGTAAAGAAGGTCGTATGAGCACTTGTGAGCACATATTACGTGTTAAGATTTAGTTAGTCTTCATAGATTTCAACTACTTATCTTAAATTTTACAAGTTGAAGTTAGCTGGTTACCAAATGTTACGAGAAAAGCATTCCGTTTTTCCAGCCCGGTGCGAGTAACTTAGTAACCGCGATTAAACCGTAACAATTTTCAGTGGTTATCGTGGTTCAATTTCGGAGTACGCTATAAATACAAGATGGACTTTATTAAAAATTATTAAATTCAAAATTCTAAGTTAACATTCGCAACTTAATTACAAATGACAGATAAATAATTGTTCAAAATAAGTGTAATTTTTATTTTCCACTGTCTATTATTATATTTCAGCGCAAAGTCAATATGGTACAAAAATCAGACTGGTATCATTTTAAAGTTGTTAAAAAAAACAATGAATTATTTTTGTATGACAGTTTGACGTCGGAATTATATGTAAAACGAAATTTGGAAAACAGGAATAAAATAAAATTTATATATTTTTTCACACCCGAAGGAAATGGACAATGGAAAATACATGAAAGTATGAGTTTAATTTTGTGTTTTTCTATACATATTTTAAAAGTGAAATGTTTCAGATTCTTTTTTAAAGTTGACAACTTTTGATACTGCAGTATATTTGAAACCAGTATTTTCAGTAAGTAATTGCGTTTCAATGTTCGTATACATATCTACTGGATGTACTTTGGAAATATGGATTAATAATGAAGAAAAGAAGGTAATAAAATAAATTTATTTTGTTATTATAATAATATTTTCCACCTATTTAAATCATTGGTTGATAATAAGAGGCTATTCCATATTGCACCATTTTCTTTCAAAATATTTTTTCTGATAGTACAAGTAAAACTAAGACATTTGATTAAAATTCGATGAAAAAATCCTATTAATAAGCAAAACCGCCTGAGAAAAAATACGTGTGACGTCACGAGTGCTTTCTTCATACATTTTAGCTCAAACTCATAATAATTCGCCCGGTTTACATTTTCAAAAAATTATAAAACCTACACAAATGGTTAGAAATTTTTACAAAATTCTTTCGGATACTTTAATATAGATTTGAAACTTTAAAAAACTGTAGGCCAAATGACTAGTGATAATAGTTCGACCGCTATTTGAAGGGTTACTTTCTAGTCCAGATTTAGCTTCTACCGAGATCTTTTACCCTTGGCACAATGAAAAGTAATTTCATAAAAATCCAGAGCATACAGTAAAATCTACCTTGCAAGTTATATGGGACAATACTCAGAGATTTTCCGCTATTTGGAATTGTTTACTTTCATTAATAAATATATAATAGGCGGTCTTTTAGTCGCCAATCAAAATATTGAAATTAGTGACGTCACACTATAACTAAAACCCATTTTTTTCCGAAGTATTTTAATTATATTATTTTATTTCTTCATTAATATTCACTATTAAATTTTCGCTTTATTTTTCTAATTTCTTTTAATTCGATTGAACTGAAATAGTGTATTCGGTAATATTTGTAAACTCGTAACTGCTGTATTTACACTGAAATACATAATTTCTATATCGATTTATTTTATATGTTTAGATATATAAGGAAGCAAATAATTCTTGGCAAAGTATAAAATTAATATCTGATACAAAAGATTTTAAAATTTTTGTAAAGGGAACTAAACAAGCTGAATCAGGTACGATAGCAATAGATAATATTCGCTATTGTCAAAAAGACGGTAAATTATAATTTTATGTGTATCTACCTCACATCTATACTCTTATATGTATTTTAGAAATTCGTGTATTAAGTACAAAAATAATATATAATAAACACAATCCACTTAACATAGCCTGTAAAGCATTGAGAAATATAACTATGTATGCTGCTTATTCCACAACCAGAAATGGTAAGAAATTACTTAATTATTTCAGCTTGTTTTACGCGGTCAAAAATTTATTAACTAGCAAAATTAAGAAATAATTATTATTGTGTAAAGCAAAGAAATTGATATATCGATTATAAAAAAAGTTTGACGGTTTGAATCCAATTAATGGCACTTCTACACCGTTTTGGAGCCCACGAGGTGGCGCTTGGTAAAGTCCTCAACGGTACAGAACATGGGTAGAATCCTGTAACTCGTCTGTTATCAAACGGTACCGTTACCACTATAGCAACGTATTTTTTATGAGATAATTGTCAAATAAAATGTCATTTTCTATGTAACCATTGTGATAACGATACCATTTAATAACGGACGAGTTACAGAATCCTACCCTAGAGATGGGATAACGTTAACGACTAATTAGATTATTCCATAACGTTATAAAAAAAATCCTTACGTAACTTTATAAATAACTTAATGAAAAATAAAATAGCGTTATAATAATGTTATTTTTATCGTTAAGGTCACAATAACCGTATTTTTCTCAAGTTTGTAATAAACATTCATTAAAAAGTAAAATTAAAAAAACTTACATACTTACCTTATTCTAGAAATGAAATAAAGTGTTTAAAATTTTAATTTCACCACTAGTGACATCTATTCATTATAAAACACGAAATAAATTATCAGGAAATCATACTTTCAAAAGGCAAAAAATATTGTAAAATTTGTAAACTTGGATAACATTAGAGTGAATCATTTGTTATGTTACGGTACGGTTATATAACGTTATTTTGTAATTGTAACGTTATTAAAAAATAATAATAAATGAAACGTTTTTATAACGTTGTAGGGTATCGCTACGTTGTTTTCCATCCCTGGTACAGACAAATCGTCATTACCAAAATTTGTAATTAAAAGCAAATTGGTACACTCATAAATTGGTAACAAGCCATGTTGACATATTTATTTATTGCTTAAATTACCAAGATTCCAGTGGAAGTAATATGTATTTTGGAAAAATGAATATGGACAAATAATAAAAAAAGTCAAATATTATATTTTTCTTTCAATTTACTGTAATCTATTCACGGTAGCAAGAGAATTTTGAACTAATTCGCAAACAGACAAATCATTCTATTGGTCGAAAGAGGATAATTTTCTCTCGTTATTGTGAATGAATTTAGTCCATGAATCAGTTTTTATAAATTTGTTAATTTCGCTTGATACAAAAGTAAAGTCTTAAGTGTAATAATATAAATATATAAATTTATAGATACGTATAAAATATGCGACGACACCAGTTACATAGGGAGAGATTGTAATATACTTTGTTCTGCAGTTTTTGGCGAAGAAAATGAATTTTGCAATAAAAATTTAATTTGCAAACCATCTAACAACAATCAAAAACCACAATGTGCATGCGCTTCTGGTTATAATGGTACAATTTGCAGTGACCGTAAGTATGAATATATGTAAATAAATTTCGGGTTCATATCAACCCACAGTTTGGGAAATGTCTCATATACATGGTGGTGTAACAGTGGAGGAAATACGACACGCCGGACTCCGTAACGAGGGGGGCCCAAATCTTCTTTGTACTTTCTTTACACTTTGTTTAGAAAATTAAACAAACTTTTTAACGGAAAAAAACAAAAATTATGAAAAGAAATAAATTTTGAATTATGATCACCGTTTTGATAAGTAATGAAGATGGCGTTTGCGTCAATAGGTCAAATTCAGCACACTTCTTCAACTAAAAAAGCGTATCTAAAAATAATTAAATTAAGATAGATATAATAAAAATGATAAGGCAGAAGACGTGCGTCTCAACCTGAAAAAAACTTTAAATGAAATATCTTGTAGAAATTATTGGGTGTTATTTTTAAAAAAGAAAAAACATACATAAGCACGTGCTTAAGGAAGTTGTAATAAAATTGTGTTATTTTTTTGCAATTTTAATATTAAATTTGCAAATAATTTGTATTTGACAGAATTTTGATGTTTACCATTCGCCTAGTGTCAGTACTATAGTTTGGTTCACGAAGATGAATATTCAGTCATTTGTAAACCGTCCGGTATAATATTAATTGCAGATAACTTCACTGTATTTCGTATGCACAGGCTGCGCAACATGAATTATTTATGGATACATTTTAACTGACAAAAATAAGTGTAATTTATTTGAAAATTATATTGCTTTTTAAATATGCTTTTCTCAGATATTTATGTTCTTCACCTATATTTTGCAAAACTCAAAAACATAGACTTGAGATAAATCATGGAATAATAATTTGATTTAAACGTCAATGTCACTGGGTAAACATTAGCCCGAGGGCAGAGTTACATATCTGTAACTCTACGACATACGTCGCTATAATTTGTATATATATATATATATATATATATTCTCGGAAGTTATAAGAGATACAAAAAAAACTTTCAAATAAAATTGTTAGTGTTTCTAGTAAGCTACATAAATTAATGTAAATCAGAAAAAATATATTTTAATTTTCGGAGATATACCTATTTTTGACTTTTTTTAAAATGGTACGATCTGTATATTTCTATACTATTTAGTACAAAATAATTTTTCCTTTAAAAAAGTTTCATAAGTTATACCTTCTAAACTTAATAGTATTCGAGATATTGAAGAAAATATTAAAATAATTTTACTGGAAATTAAAGCTGGCTATGGAAACAAAATTTGACATTTGTATTAGTTTATTGTTATAACCCTGTGAAAAAGTTTATTGAATTGATAACTTAGATTATTATTTGTTGTAAAAATGGAAGAATACTCAATTAACGAGAAGGTAGAAATGTTGAAATGTTTCCATTTATCAAACAATAATTCAAGAGAAGCCCTGCGATTATACCGGCAACAATATCCTGATCGCTTTCATCCAAATCAAACATACTTTTTCAAATTAGAAAGAAAGCTACGTGGAACTAGTTCCCTGAGTATGGCAAATCGCGAAGTTCGTCAAATAAATGAAAATTTGGAAGCTGATGTATTAGCATATTTTAATGTGCATCCGAGAAATTCAGTTAGAAAAGCTACACTAGAATTAAACGTGTCACATACACAGGTACACAGGATTTAAAAAAAGCATAAATCCATAATCTCCATCCTGGCGATTTTGCAAGAAGACTTAACTTTTGCAATTATTTCATTCAGAAATATCGCACAAATTCACATTTTCTAAATAAATTTTTTTGGCCAGATGAAAGCCACTTTTCCAATAATGGTATATTTAATAGGCAAAATACGCATTATTGGCAAACTACCGACATAAATCCACGCGAAACATGTATTACTAATTTTCAAGTACGTTTTTCAACTAATGTGTGGTGCGGAATTGTTAATAATATTATTCTGGGTCCATATTTTTATGAGGGCACTTTAACTTCTCAAAGATATTTGGTTTTTTACAAAATGAACTAAGGAATTTTTTTGATGATATACCATTAGCAGATCGGCGCGGAATGATATTTCAACAAGATGGTACCCCTGCGCACAATTCAATAGATGTAACAAACTATTTAAATCAAGAATTGCCAAATGCCTGGATTGGAACAAGAGGACCTATAATGTGGCCTGCAAGGTCTCCCGATCTATCGCCCTTAGATTTCTTTCTGTGGGGTGGCATCAAAAACAAAGTTTATGTTACGCACGATACTACACTTGAAGAATTAAAACATAGAATAAGACAAGCTGTGAACGAGTTAAATAATATTAATAATACCGTAAATCAACATTTGTTAAAAAGGCTCAATTTTTGTATACAAGAAAACGGTGAAAATTTTTATAGTGTTACCAGTATGACAATAATTTGATGTACATTTGTAAATTAAAATGTTTCGTAACTCAATAATTTTGTTTTCATAGTCAGCTTTAATTTCGAGTAAAACTATTTTAATATTTTCTTCAATATCTCGAATTCTATTAAGTTTAGAAAGTACAACTTAAAAAACTTTTTACAGCAAAAATTATTTCCTACTAAATAGTATAAAAATATATAGGTGTACCATTTAAAAAAAAGTCAAAGAAACGTATATCTCCGAAAAATAAAATATTTTTTTTCTGATTTACTTTAATTTAATTAGCTTGCTAGAAACACTAAAAAATTTATTTGAAATATTTTTTTGTATCTGTAATAACTTCCGAGAAAAATCGCGTTCCCTAGTACCGTTTACACCCTGTATATATATATTACCTCGGCAGGCCCTGGGCTTGGCTAACCACTCTTCTCCACTCCTCGCGGTTGTTGACTTTGGCTTTCCAATTCCTCTGTCCTATTGCAATTAGGTCCTTTTTTACCTCTTCTAGACATCTTCCTTTTGGTCTGCCTATCTTCTTTTTTCCATCTTGTTGTCTGTTAATAATACACTTCGGCGTTTTTTCTTCTGTCATTCTTTCGACATGGCCCAACCACCATATTCTCTGCATTTTAACTCGTGTTGTAATATCCGGTTCTTCATATATCTCTTCCAGTTCTCTATTTGTTCTTTTCCTCCATTGATTTTCTTCTTTAATTCCTCCGTATATTCTCCGCAGTACTTTGCGTTCCCATATTTTCAGCGTTAACTTATCTTGTTTGTTCATTGTCTATATTTCGCTACCGTAAAGTACCGTCGGCAATATAATTGTTTTGTAAATATGTTTTTTTTTGTCTTCTTGGACACGTTTGTACTTGTCAATAACCTGTTCATCCTTCCAAGCGTTCTATTTCCTTTCGTTAATCTTTCTTTGATTTCTTCCGTAATTCTACTTTTTGATGTGATCTTTGACCCCAGATAAGTAAAGCTCTCCACTTTCTCAAATCTGTATTCCTCTCCGCTTTCCATTGTTATTTTTAATTCTCTTTCTGGCATATTTCCTTTTTTGCTCACATACATGTATTTTGTTTTTTCTTTACTGAATTTTAATCCTACTCGTTCTGCTTCTTGTATTAATTTTTTTGTTGTTAGTTGTAATTCCTTCTTCGTTTTTGTAATAATTGTGATGTCATCGGCGAATGCTAGACACGTGTCTCCTGTCATACATTAATGCTCTTCTATTCAGTCCACATGAAAAGGTGAAAAACTACGCTAACAAAAAAAAGAATCAAACAATGAAGATGGCAACGTGGAACGTAAGAGGAACCTATAGTGAAGGAGCACTGAAACAACTGACAGCAGAAATCAACAGGTACCAGATCGACATCGCTATAATTTGTAGTGAGTTAAAAAGTTATGTCACCATTTATGTATATCTGTCCCATATCATAAAATTACATAGACATACGTTAAATAATCTTTCTAACATTAAATGTTGCTAAGCTACTGCTATACAAAGTCTGTATTCTTTCTTCGATTAAGTAACCTTGAATAGTCATCTTTCGTGAACCAAACTATAGGCGATGGGAAATAAGATCCCAGCGCCAAAGTGAAATTTATGTTTACGGGATAATTTGACATTTACTAATTGTATTTATGCATTAAGTGTATCATATTAAGAGATATTACATATGTAAACGTAAATATTATGAACATAATAGATAACACTTGTGTTTATACAATCATGAAAATGTCACGTGCATATATTTATCCCGTCAACTATAGTTTCGCTAAATACCACCAGATGTCATATTGCTTATTTCCCATCGCCTTTGCTATGAACGTGAACGTGGCTATGAATATGTTCTGCGTGAAGTGTGTAACGAGAATAAGATTTTCGTCAACGAGAAGATAAAAAATATACAAAAGACCATAAATATTTTCCAAGTGCACTTTCTATTTAATTCGGTATTTTTTTTTTATTGTATTTTCTTCTATAATTGAGTCATTGAATCATTATTTTCATTAACATACCATGACAATGACATTTTAAAATTAAATTACATATTAATATTTAATTAGGTGTCAAAAACTGTTTGTTATTTAGCAACCTAATGGCATAAGTATATAAGAAATCATGAAGCTAGGAATAATATGGAGAGAGCATAAACTTAAACTATGGGCAAGGGGAGTGTAACCTGGTGGGGACGGACGCAGGTACTGTATCGGTACAGTATAGCGGTCGACCGCTTCGCTTGCTTCTAATCAGTATGTGCGCTCCCTGGTATTTTTGTTACCAAAAAAATTGATTTTGCCGCTCGGAGGCGTGGCCACACGTAGTTATCACTCCGTAAGATGGCTCTAGAAGGACAACTGTACCTACTATCCCTGATTACATAACTAGTTAGTTATGTGATCAGGGCTACTATTAAAGCCACAAGCTGGGATTATATTCAAATTCAAAATAAACTCTGCATTTAGCAAATGGTGAAGGTAAAACTTTGTGATGCCTGTGCTGATTATTTTGTTAGTGTTGTGATATAATTTGCGTTTGTGTAAGAACTTTGTTTTTTAATAAATATTATCATTATTATTGATGTTTTGCATTCGTAATTTTGTAATTATTTATATATATATATATATATATATATATATATATATATATATGTTGTTTTCTCTTTTATTGTTATTGTTCTTTTATATTTTTTATAGTAATTATTTTCATAACACAAATTAAAATGACTGTATCATTCATTAAGTTATAAACGAATAAGAATGCGTGATGTTTCTTAGTTACCACGTATTTCCGCGGTTATTATTAAGTAACCATGGTGAACGAATATACGAACCTTTGTATATTCGAATATACCTACCTTCGTATATTCGAATATACCTACCTTCGTATATTCACTTATAGCTGCGTTTGATTATTTTGTTCTATGTACTCAGAACTGGCAATGTCATTTTTAATTATATTTACGGACATGATCTTTGAGTATATAAATGAATCTGTAGTTAGACTTTGACGAGGAAAATCGTGCTTTGTATGCTTTAAGTAGACATCTAAAAACACACTGACAGCTCCAAGTGCACCGAAACAAAAATTGAACGTATCTATTATTTGACAGTAGGGCATTATTGAAGTAAAAATTTGACATAAACAAATAATTATTTGGATCACAAGTCTAGAAACTGCACTGTTACTAATTTATTTGAAATACAAGTATTTATTATGAAATGCGAGCATTTCAATGTCATATTACATACTACTACAACTATATTTAAAAAGATAGGTTATGTAGCATATAGTTTGACGTTTATGTCAAAATAAAATAGACCACAGGTCTACGCTAAATTTACCATTTACTTTTTAATTAATTTTTATATTCATGAAATAGTCTACCTGTATACAACTCGACAATAGAAAATTCTCGACATACTAAACGAGTTGCCTATTGGAAATACCACTCGACCTGCGGTCTCGTGGTGTTTCCAGGCAACTCGTTTTGTATAATCGAGAATTTTCAATCGTCTTGTATGAAATATGATTATTTATACTTTTCTCGTAAATACTCATTTTTATATTTTTTATTTATTCATTGTACAAAGTTTAACCATTATTATAATACATATTAAGGGAAAGACTTTCCTAAATTTTCTATGCAACTATTTAAGTTTAACATTTAATTGAATATCCTGCGCTCACACGCCAAACTTCAAATCTCAATATAAAATGAAATTTTGTACTTTTATCATAAATAGTTATTTTTATATTTTTAATTTATTTATTGTACAAAGTTCAATCATTATTACAATACGTATCGAGGGCAAAACTTTTGTAATTTTTCTATGCAACTATTTAAAATTTGACGTTTAATTGAATTTCCCGCACTCGACACCAATCGACCTTTTACATGAAAAGAGAGAGATAGAGAAAAAATGACATACAGGATGTCCCATTTTACATTATCTTCTTGAATATCTCGAAATGAAAGCATTTTACCGAAAAGTATGCCGAATCATAATCGTAATGGTTTTGAGGGGGACATCGGATTTTGACAAAATGGCCCTCTTAGCCCCCCAAGGAGGGCCAGGAGGGGGGTCAACTTAAATTTTTTAAATGGGAACCCCTATTTTTTATTGCAGATTATGAAAGAGCGTTAAAAAATATGTAGGTTTTATCCGGATACTTTTTTTTCAATTTCCAACAGGTGGCGCTGTAATCGTGAAAGTATGATTTTTCTGCAAAATATTCGTGAATTAATATTGTGTCAATAACTTTATTAATAATATTTGGAGTTTCAATCATTACCCAAATTTTTGAAAATATTAATCCCTAAAACTGGGGGGGGGGCGAAAACAGGACATTAAATAAACTAATTATGAATGATTTGACATAAATAAATAGTCATTTTTTTCGTTTAAGAGTTAGCGTGCCTTCGGCATTAGCGTTACCCAATGTGCACCGCGAGGAGGTTGCGCGATCGGACTTTGCACATCATTTGGTCCTGAAAAGGACCAATTTCTTCTCGCCTACAACCTACATACTTTCACGATTACAGCGCCACCTGTTGGAAATTGAAAAAAAGTATCCGGATAAAATCTACATATTTTTTAACGCTCTTTCAGAATCTGTAATAAAAAATAGGGGTTCCCGTTTAAAAATTTTAAGTTGACCCCTCTCCCGCCCCCCCTTGGGGTGCTAAGGGGGCCATTTTGTCAAAATCCGATGTCCCCCTCAAAACCATTACGATTATGATTCGACATACTTTTCGGTAAAATGCTTTCATTTCGAGATATTCAAGAAGATAATGTAAAATGGGACAGCTGTATATGTAGTGCGCAGTAGTTTGTTTGCGCATAGAGGAGGCCAGATATATTTGAAACAAAATTTGAAATAAATTCACACAAAGCGTTTGTGATGATAAATATTTCAAGACGAGAGGACGGGTAATTGGGAATCAAAAACGTGGTTATATGTTCTAAAGACGCGAAATAAACACCACATAAAGTGATAGATAATTGCGTAGTTGCCAGTTTGTTATTAAGAAAGTTACAAACAAGAATAAAACTATTGTTATTGTTTTTAAATAATTTGTTTTGTCTTTATTAATAATTTTTTTACAAAGTCAAAATAATTTCAGTTTTTGTGTTGTTTAAATAATTTTTTATCAAAAATAAATGCTTGTCCTTTTAATCATTTTACTTGACAACATGGTGCCTACTCATCTCTAGTTCATAAAAATTTCACTACGTGGTGTATTGAAAAATTACGTCACGATGCAATAAAAATGTAAAAGGTCCATTGGCGGGATGCGCGAAGACCTGACAAGGTTTAAAAAATCAAAGGGGCCGACAGGGAGCGCACACTGGTTACAAGCGAGCGAAGCGGTCAACCGCTATACTGTAGTATTAGTACACATTGTAGTCGGGGTTCGCGAAACATCTAAAGAAAAACTAATATAAAACACGAAATATATCAAAAAGTCGCAGACGGCAAACACTTCTTTAACGAACGTAGACGTACAAAAACATGCAATGCACAATTGGCAGCAGTAACCGTGTAATTTCAAAATGACAAGGGGAATGAGGGGAAACGGCGTCACTAGCGATTGCAAATACTCCCTCCATGTTATTCCTACCTCAATGTAAGAAATAATGTCACCGGGATTCCCCCGGCGTTCCCATTTTAATACTGCGCATACGTCGGACAGTTCCGTACTATTTGGATTGTTGGAACGAACCTTATATTTGAATCAAATAGGTATAGACGGATGCTAAACTTTTTACTTTCTCCGAACCCTGTCCCTTGTCTTGCGGTGTTGCCGTTTCTTTATAACTTAGCATTTTCAACATTGCCCGTGAATTGGCAACATTGTAATCCCCATCTTTTGACGGCAACCATAATAAAAATCATGCATTAATAGGACCAGCGGAAAAATAATTAAGTCCTATCATTAGTTTAGAAAAGTCTGGCCAGGCATGCAGTAGTAGAAGTGAATTGAAAAGCAGGGTCATTATGTACAATGACACCCTCATATACTCGTATTTATTATTTATATTATTTGTTGGATTTCAGTTTGTGTAAATAGATTCGGTTATAATTGCCAAAATCAATGTGGAAAGTGCAAAGATACAGAATTGTGTTTTAAGTCATCAGGACATTGTCCAAATGGATGTGAACCTGACTACATTTCAGATGATTTTTGTTTAAAAGGTAAATAATTATGATTTTGTATGAACTTCAAGATCCAGTACACTCATTAAACTTTATAAGGTGAAATACTCAATAAAAAGAAACAAAAATGTTTTCAAATTTGTTCATTTATTTAGTTTTTTTTTATGAATCAAAGCTCTATGTACAGTACAAACACCTAGAAATGTGACAAATGATTTTTGATCTTTTTTTATATATCAAAGTTAAATTTGCAGATCTATTAAAAATATGTTCGAATTGTTTATAGATAATCCATATTTATAGCAAATTTATCCAAATGATGTTTAAGATTTTTGATTATATTGTATTTGTAGGAAAATATGAACCAACAAATTTACGTTATACAATAAAGGAAAATGAAACACTAAATATAAATTGGGTACATCCTTCTAATATTGATAATCAATTCTTGGAATACACAGTATACGTTAATAAAACTAATGGAACACATTTGGACCATTCCAATTTCATCGAAACTGTTAAATATCCGAATAATTCTTGCCAGGTAAATTTATACTGTGGGTGTGTATCGAATATATCGGAACATAGGAGTTTAACATAGAATTTTAAATAGTGCGGATATTGGCTCTTCTATAATTTTTAGAGCAAAACTAGAAGAATAAAAACTTGTTTAAAATTAAATTTTACATTAAAAATGTTTAAATTGCATGTAATAGCAATTTTCTGCGGCACGAGATATTTCAGAAATAAAATGTTACAATTTCGTCAAGAGTCAGACGGCTATGGAAAAATTACAGTTTAATAAAGTATCACTGTCAATCACTGCGTATAATTGTTGCAGTCATGTTTTCATATAATGGGGTCCTCCACCATAATAGAAAATTGAGTAAAATGTAGTTATATTGAAAGTAGATAAGAAACAAATCACGATTGAGCGAAAAAAGTTAAAAAATGTTAGTTTTTGAAATATTTGAGATTTTAAGCATCTATATTTCTACGTCATACTATTGCTATCTTTCTCGCACAACCTACTATAGAAATTGGTGCGAGAAAGATAGCTATATTGAAAATGATTAGGCAGAAGACGCACGTCATCAACCTGAGAAAAACCATAAAATGAAATACGACTTGTAGAAATTATTAATTTTTTTTAAAAAAAGAAAAAAATATATTAGTATCAAAGAAACGTATATATTAATGAATTTACAATTATTTCTTAGTCAATCCGTATTCCTTTGACGAAATATAAAATTATTTGACACAACATGGTCATTCTCAGTAGTGCCAGCCAACGTAAACTACAATTATTTCAAATAATTTTATATTCCGTAAAAGGAATAATGATTGACTTAGAAATAATAATTGTAATTTAATTAATATATACATTACTTAATACTATTACTTTTTTTTCTTCTTCTTTTAAAAATAAATAACAGCCAATAATTTGTACAAGTTATATTTCATTTTATAAGGTTTTTCTCAGGTTGATGACGTGCGCCTTCTGCCTAATCATTTTCACTATATAAGTTTCGTTGAAAATCAAATGTAGTTAAACTAATAACAATTATGACTTTTTAATACTATGAATTGCTTCAAAATTAAACGAATTTTTATTTAAAATAATAAAAAAATTAGAGCGCCAATGATCAAAGGCGCTGCGGGCCTCGAAGCACCTTTACAAGGATTTTGTTTTTGATCATATCAGAATCTGGGGACCCGGGTTCGATCCCGACTGACGCCAAAAATTAGATCGCATTTTAATGGCACAAAATTGACCCCTGTGGCGCACTCTCCACGCCAGCAATGAGTGCCCGTGAGGTGACGCCTGGTAAGCGCCCACACGGTACAAATATTCCATCATTACCGATATCTGTACGAAGCAGATTGGCACACCCAGCAATGGGTAATATGCCGTGATGAAATATTTATTTATATATACAGTAGAACCCCGGTTAACCGAAATAAAGGGTGCGCAGCCGTTTCGGATAACAATTTATTCGGTTAACCCATTAACATCTAAAAATAGCATGCATATGTACTAAAATGGGTGTGTAGGGGAAATAAACTATTTTGAAACAATGTACATTACATAATATACATATGTAGTTACAGTTTTTAGATACAGTACAGTATGTACATAAATTTTCAACTTCTTTGATAGCAGCTAATTTATCCGCAATAGAAATCACAACAAGCTTCCGCTTAGATGCCATCTCACAACAATACGTAAAGACACACACAAAAAAACCTACGTTCCACTCTACTATTCATTTGCGAGCCCCGTGCGAGCTCCCCGTCGCTACAATCCCGCATGTGGAATGAAGATGCCGGACAGTAAGTGGAGCTACATAATCATTCGTGGAACTGACAATTATACGTGGAATTGTTTCGGTTAACCCGGATTTCGGTTGACCCGAGTTCGGTTAACCGGGGTTCTACTGTATATATATATATATATATACACTCCAGTTATGTGCACGACGACTTTTATCAATTTTTATTAAATCCGTCCCGAGAGCAACCTACTATACGCCAAGGAGGAGTAGAACCATGTAAAAAATATCAGAAAAGTTATTGATTACTTCCCCAAACATTGACAATTTTGTGAACAAAATGGTGTCTTAACCGAGGCGGTTTTTTTCGCCGATTGACTTAAAACTATCATTTAATTTACAGTTAGTGGGGTATAAAGTTCCACTTATACTACCGCTTGTAGAGAAAGTATGATTTTACTGCATAATAACTATCTATAATATCATTGAAATTTGTTTGAATTTTTTTCCTGTATGCAAAATAATGATAACGACATAATATTTAAAATGAATAATCTAAAAAGTCGGGGAAAAAATTATGTGTTCAGTACAGCAAAAATGAAAATTCACAACCTAAATGAAATATTAAAAAAAACTTGCTTCTCCTTGTCTATATAACCCGCCGCGACAGTGAATCTGTTACTTTTTTGCTTTGTTCAACAAAGACCTATTGTTCATATAAGTACTTTAATATAGATTGAAAAGTGACAAATTTATTTTTTGAATGAAAAAAAAAAATCTGTTGTGGTCAGCACAATACCTCTCGCCATTACCATTTTATGTTACATAAATATCGTATAATAATTATATTATATGCGACAATTTTGCCACAAAAAACCTCTTGAACACAAAATTAGAAACAGAAAATAGATTAGAGTCGTCAGGTATATATTCTATGTGCAAAATTTGTAAATCTAAATACATGGGGCAACCAAATGTAAAATTAAAACACGATTCAAGGAACACATGTACCATATTAAGAAAAATATATTTTATTCAGCGTTAGCATTACATCATAACACAGGCCATAATTTCAGCTTAGATGATGTAAAATGTGAAAAAAAAACATGTAGTACAGTACGACCTCTTTAATCCGGACACAGTTTAATCCGGACATCCAGTAATTAGGACACCAACTTCGCCGAGTCATTGTCCGGACGCTCCTAGTTAATCCGGACACATGCACGGACTTGTGAAACGCCATAACAAATCATCACTAGGTTGCGCTTAACGTGCGTCTTTGGTTTGTTGGTTTGTTGCTCCCATTTCCCTATTGCTTTATGATCTTCCTAACAAGGCAGTCAGAGCAGAAATGGATTGTAAAAAACAACAAACCATCACCAGCTTTTTTCCTGTGTTACGAAAGTAATCCAAAATTTTGTTTTGATTTTTCCATAATCCAGTGATCACTCTGTGCCGTTGAGATTATTTTGCCGTTTAAAATCAGGTACGCCAGCGACAATTCAAAGACAGCTGCACGCGCTCACTCCCGTCCGCGCGGCAATTTGTACACATCAGTGTCGCCAACCATAGCAAAAATAAATCTCAACTCCCACAGAATTAAAGAAAACTAATATCAACAATGTCTGAAACCAGCGCGGGCTCATGCGCCACCATTACAATATTCACCAATGTAATGACAACCACATCCGTGACTACTTATCTCGGCACCCCGACAATAAATACTCAAACAACACCAATACCAAGTCCAATGATACTAAGTTACTCTTATAACCAGAATAACATATCAAACACCCAAACTAGAAAAACCGATAACAATGCACTAATCCAGTGGCAAGTAGTGCAAAGGAAAAAAAGAAATAGAGAAAACGAGACAACACCACTTCCTGTGACTAAACGTGCAAACGTAGCTGATAACACAAACCGAGACACAAACAGATATCATATACTAAACAACAATCCACAAGAAGAACCAAATATAGTGCAGGAAACAAACAAAACTAAAGAGCCTAAACCACCACCAGTATACATAGAAGGAGTCACTGAATACTCAAAAATGATTGAAACTTTAACAACATCACTGAATAAATCTGAATTCGTCTGTATAGCAATGGCAGATAACACAGTTAAAGTTAATACGAACAGTATAGATGCCTATCGCAGATTAGTTCATTTGCTAAAGGTAAACCAAGTTTCCATGCACACTTACCAACCCAAACAAGACAGGGCATATAGGGTCGTCATCAAAAATATCCACCACTCGGTCCCAACTGAAGAAATTAAAACAGAACTGGAAAATAATGGTTTTGCAGTCAGAAACATCACAAACATAAAACGTTGGCAAACTAAAGAACCCTTACCACTGTTTTTTGTCGACCTCGAACCAGACCAAAACAACAAATTAATATATGAGACAACACACCTACTCGGCACCAAAATCAATGTAGAACCACCTCGTAAGAAGAGAGATATCCCACAATGCATCCGTTGCCAAGAATATGGGCACACCAAAACATATTGCAATAGACAATATTATTGCGTAAAATGCGCTGGACAACACCTCACTAAGGACTGCACAAAGAAAAAAGAAGAATCGCTTAAATGTATCCATTGTGAAGAAACACACCCTGCAAACTACAAAGGTTGTGCCG
This sequence comes from Harpalus rufipes, assembly GCA_951394225.1. Taxonomy (NCBI): domain Eukaryota; kingdom Metazoa; phylum Arthropoda; class Insecta; order Coleoptera; family Carabidae; genus Harpalus; species Harpalus rufipes. Next base: position 24,952,646 of record OX596281.1, on the reverse strand, counting down.
TATATCGCGAAATACAAAATTCGAGAAACAAACCAGTCAATTAAAAATTATCACAAAACAGAAAACCTGCTGAGCAACAAGTATTAAACAGAGAAAAAAGTTTTAACACAATACCAAATAATGGAGCAAGCTACGCCGAAACGGTTAAATACCCACAAGGTAAAAATAGTACAAAAGAAACATCCTCAAATAATAATGATATAACTCTATCACAATTCCTAAGCAGATTTGAAGCAATGTTTGTACAATTAATGAATCAAAACACAATGATATTAAACATAATATCCACGCTAGTTAAAAATAATTAATGGACAATATAAGAATAGCATTGTGGAACGCGAATGGCTTAGCTCAACATCGACAAGAAGTGGAATACTTTCTAAATGATCAAAAAATCGACATTCTACTAATAAGCGAGACGCACTTTACCGACAAAAATTATTTTAAAGTACCAAAATACAAAACATACCATACCGAACACCCCGACGGAACCGCCCATGGAGGCACTGCTATAATAATCAACGATAAAATACACCATATGAAATAGAAAAATATGAAAAGAACTTTCTCCAAGCCAGTAACATCAAGATAAAAGATGGAAGTGGGGAACTAGCAATTGCCGCCGTATATTGTCCTCCACGACACGCCATCAAACAAAATCAGTTCGAAGAATATTTTGAAACACTTGGTCCAAGATTTATCGCAGGTGGAGACTATAACGCGAAGCACGTACAGTGGGCCTCACGAACCTATAATCCAAAAGGACGGGAATTGCAGAAAGCGATAACAAGCAAACAATATAGACACATAAGTACAGAAGAACCCACATATTGGCCAAGTGACCCTACAAAGATCCCGGATCTATTAGATTTTTTTGTAATGAATAGAATATCCCCAAACTACATGGACATCACCTCTAACTACGATCTCTCATCCGATCACTCGCCCGTAATATTAACACTTAGTTCCACAATTATCACCAAAAATAAAAAACCCTCCCTATATAACGCACGTACAGACTGGGACATCTTTCGACATCATATAAACAAACATGTAACACTAACGAAACATTTAGAAAATGAAAGTGACATTGAAAATGCAGTGGAACATATTACGCAAACAATTCAAAACGCTGCCTGGTACTCTACACCAAACACAGAAGCAAAAATTACAAATGATATAAATTATCCAAAATATGTAAAAGAAAAAATAGCTACGAAAAGAGCAATGAGAAAGAAATGGCAGTTGTCCAGGCATCCAGAAGACAAAAACAAACTAAACAGAATAACAAAAGAAGTCAAAAAACTATTATTTAAAATAAAAAATGAGTCATTAGAAGAACACATAAGAAATCTGTCAAACCACCCTCAAGATGACTACTCGCTATGGAAGGTCACAAGAAAGCTAAAACGACCTCAACAACATATACCACCGATAAGAAAAGAAGCTGGCACCTGGGCAAGGGCAGATCAAGACAAAGCAGAAATATTTGCAAAACATCTCTCAACCGTATTTCAACCACACTCCCCCTTAGCAGCAAACGATATAGAAAATGAAGTATTGCAATTTCTAGAAGCTCCACTACAACTCTCAAAACCAATAAAATACTTCACACCAACAGAAGTCAAAAACGAAATTTCACTACTAAACGATAAAAAAGCACCAGGTTACGACGTGATCACTGCAAAAGTACTAAAAGAAATCCCGAAAAAACTATTAGTACTAATAACCCAAACATATAATGCCATAATAAGAACACAATACTTTCCGATTCAGTGGAAGCTAGCTCACATCATACTTGTACACAAACCAGAAAAACCGGCCCATGAAGTAACTTCCTATAGGCCAATATCGCTGCTCCCAGTCCTGTCGAAGATAGCTGAAAAACTAATACTAAAACGCCTAAAACCAATCATAGAAGAAAGTAGTATAATCCCGCAACACCAGTTCGGGTTTCGATCGCAGCACTCTACAATTGAACAAGTTAACCGAGTGGTCAATAAAATAGAAGAAAGTTTCGAGGAACGTAAAGTGTGCAGCGGAGCATTCTTGGACGTCAGCCAAGCCTTCGATAGGGTCTGGCACTCCGGCCTCCTTTTTAAGATAAAGAACTATCTACCATACCATTTCTACCTACTGATCAAGTCGTATCTTAGTGAAAGATACTTCTATGTAAATCACGAAAACAGTAGATCTAAAACCCGTGAAATTAAAGCAGGAGTACCTCAAGGAAGTGTACTCGGCCCAGTACTATATCAAATATTCACTACTGACCTGCCATGCAGAGACGATGTGCTAACCGCCACCTACGCGGATGACACAGCAATTCTCGCATCACATGAAAACCCACAAGTGGCATCGGAGATTCTCCAAGTTTCCCTAACAGAAATAGAAACCTGGGCAGCAAAATGGAGAATAAAACTGAACGAAAACAAATCAGTACAAGTAGTCTTCACTACAAGACACACCACATGCCCAGAAGTCAAATTAAACAACACGCTAGCTGTGAAAAATGAAACCAGGTACTTAGGAATGCATCTTGATAAACGCCTAACGTGGAAGTACCACATACAAATGAAAAGAAAGCAGCTAGACATGAAGATGAGAAAAATGTACTGGCTGCTAGGAAGAAACTCTAAGCTCTCCATCGAAAACAAGATCCTTCTGTACAAAGTGACCCTAATCCCAATTTGGACGTATGGAATACAGCTCTGGGGCTGTGCAAAACGCTCCAACACAGATATCATCCAGAGATTCCAAAACAAAACATTGAGAACAATAATCAACGCCCCGTGGTACGTCAATAATGAAACAATCCGCAAAGACCTCAAAATAAAATATGTTCAAGAACAAATAAAGGAAATTGCTACCAGGTATGAAAAGCGCCTAAATCTTCACCCAAACGAACTCGCCCTGAAATTACTCGACAATGAAAACCTCACAAGAAGACTGAAAAGGAAGAAAACATCAGAACTAAGTATTTAAACACATTCATCTGTACAGGAGACTGCTAAGCAATCTCCTCACATGACATGTATATTAGCTCAAATTTTCTTGTTGGCCTGGATAAGGCCAGTTGTAAATTTTATCATTGACTGCCAGTCCGACTACACAGTTTTTTTCACCTGTTTTCCATCTATTATTATATTAACCTTATATGTATATACGAACGTCATACACATATAATGTATGTACATAATGTAGTTACATATTTGTTTTATTTATATATTGGTACAAAACTTGCTGTGATTTATTTAATTCGTATATTTTCACATCCCAATAATTGTGTAATCTGTATATCCCATTCTTATATCAATATTTTTTCAAATATTCAGTAATCCGGACAAATCGATCATTCGGACGCACCCCGTGCATTTAATTGTCCGGATTAAAGAGATTGTACTGTAATTATAAATTAAATATGTTAGAAGCCATAGTCATGAAGAAAAATTGTAAACAGTTGTTAAACACAACCTTTCTCCTTTAGATAACAGTTGTTAAACACAACCTTTCTCCTTTAGATAACAGTTGTTAAACACAACCTTTCTCCTTTAGATAACAGTTGTTAAACACAACCTTTCTCCTTTAGATAACAGTTGTTAAACACAACCTTTCTCCTTTAGATAATCCTCTACTCAAATTTGTGAAACCCATTGGTTAATACATCCTCCAATCAATGTAACGTTATAATCTTAGAAATACCGTTTCTTTTGTATAAATACTAGATATTTTTAATTTTAACATTACTGTACAACTGATGATGGCTACAGAGTAGCCGAAATGTACATTTTGTATAAAATAAACATTTTGTGAAGAAAAGGACGTTACATTCCTTATCTTATAAGTAGCATATTTAACATTTATCCTGCGGATATATTTCAAAATTACTATCCGGTCTTCGGTGTTATTGAAGTTGCACTGATATATTATATTGAAGGATATTCAATATCAGATTCTATTTAGCTTGTGGTTTAAAAATGTAAAAGGACACCAAATTTCATTTCTGCCCGGTTCAGTATTTTATGTTGCGCCGGCCCTGATTATAGTCCACTATGTAGTTTAAATGTTATAAAATGGATGTAGATATACAATTCAGAAAAAAAAATCTGTTGTGGCCAGCACAATACCTCTCGCCACTTCCTTTTTCGTTACGTAAGTATAGGGCGCGAACAGTCATGTTACATTATTGGCCTTGACAAGCAGATGTGGGGGCCCGTTTCAGAATGATAATTAGTAATTATGTGCATGAATGTCAATTGTCAATTTTTCATTCAGAATTTCAAGATTTTCTAAATACACGTAGTTAATTTGTCACCAGGAGTGTGGAATTTACTTGTCGAGGAAAATAAACCACAAGGAATTGAAAAATCACTAAATTTAGAATGAGAAATTATGATACTTGACATCTATATACAAAATTACTAGCTATCATTCTTACATGGGCCCTTATATCTGCTTGTCAAGGCCAACAAAATTACATGACTGCTCGCGCCCTATTGTATTTAACATTTCTTGTATACCTACACCCAACACCAAAAATTCTACTTACATATATCTATTCCTTATATTTAGATTGTTTAATTTTAAATTCATTTTATGAAAAAATTTTGTCCTTTTGTAATTTTTCGAAATGTTTCCAATTCATTGTCAGGATTGACAGTAATTTTGAATGATATATGTAATATACCTATAATTTTAACTATTAATACATTAAGAAATAATATAATGTATGTACTTCCGAGAAAAAGTCTTCAGTAATGTCTCCGGATTTCTGACACTGACATTTATCTGTCAGTTACAAACAATTTAAATTTTCAACTATTTTCCATGGCATTCTTTCGACTGTAAAATTTATTATAAGAGATTATTTTATAATATTATATTTCTTTTATCTCTAAATCTGGTCGCGAATGTAGGGGACCCGGGTTCGATCCCGACTGACGCCAAAAATTACATCGCATTTTAATGGCACAAAATTGACCCCTGTGGCGCACTCTCCACGCCAGCAATGAGTGCCCGTGAGGTGACGCCTGGTAAGCGCCCGCACGGTACAAATATTCCATCATTACCGATATCTGTGTATGAAGCAGATTGGCACACACAGCAATGGGTAATATGCCGTGATGAAATATTTATTTATATATATATATATCAGATAGAGAATTTAATTTTCTTTAGTAATACCAAGAAAAATGTTCAAAAAATAATATTTACAAGATTTTTTTTCAAGAATATTCTACTTCAGGTTGTCCAATTGTTACCAAAATCTTTTCAGATCTTCCCATGAATGTCCGATTGGGAAATACGTAGTTAAACAAATTTAAAGTCTTATAGTTTTTGAGTAATCGTCCTTCCAACATCCTACATACATACACACACACACACATACATCTACACACACACATACATCTACACACACACACACACACAGACATCATCGTAAAAATGTTAAAATCGGATTGTAGGGACCTTAAAACGGATATGCAATTTTTAGCATGAATCCAATACCTCTCTTAGCGAGAGGTAAAAATTGTTTATAAAATTGTGCCATAGAGGAATTATTAATTTAACTGGCACATTGATATATTTTATTTCCATGGCCAGCTGATTCTTGACGAAATTGTAACATTTTATTTCTGAAATATCTCATACTGCATAAGTGACGTTACTTAGAATTTAAAGTTTTAGTGTAAAATTTAATTTTAAACAATTTTTTGTTCTGGTTGTTTTACTCTAAAATTTACAGGAGAGCCAATAATTGCACTTAATTAAATACCCATATTAAATTCCGATGTTCCGGTTTTCGGTGCACACCCGTGTACAATATATTTTTTTAAAGATGTCCGATCAAGGTTATCTGTATCATGAACGAATTAACAAATTGGCATACATTTATCTCTTTCCTTTGCATAGGCTATAAGCATGTACGATAAGGATGGATATAACACGCTTGTCTTTCAAAAATTCATATTGCTTCGACTAAGTTAAGACATTCCACTTTAAAACGATACTCGTTATTGATAATACTTTCGCCGTAACGTAAGTTTATTTATTAATTCAGATACATTACCTTCATTCATAGCCGTACGAATAACGTTATTTTCTGTCAGTGTCACTGATACTGACATTGTGTCAGGATCTTATTTATCACATATTTGGTTTTAAATTTGCTAATAAACTTACCAGTTGACTTATTTTTGAATTTTGAATGCTTTTATTGTGATATATATTTTTATAATAATAAAATAACAGTAGTATCTTATGTAATGTAATCTTATGTCATGAAAACTAGGCCAACGACACTACTGAATTTGTCAGAATGGGTGGAGCAAAAATCTGAATTCATACAATTCGTAGATAACCTTGATCGGACATCTTTCAAAATTTTTACTGTATACAGGATGTTTCAATACTTACGGATCAAACTTTTATGTCCGGTTTTTCAGTCACGGTTTAAACCAGAAATTTGGTTTAAGTTCAGGTTCAGGGTTTAAACTATTATTTAGTTCGGTTTAAACCTTGTATTTTATTATCAATTACACTGGTAGGTGAATCTTGAATACGAGGACTACCACTAGTAAATTAAAAAAAAAACATTTTTCGTTTACAATTTTTAAGCATTTCTTTTAATTTTTATGCTTCTTTTTTACAACCACAGAATTTCGACACTTATGTTATTTAACTTGATTAGTAACTTCTTCCCAACGCTTTTCTTTGTTCTGCCAAAATATCTGTATTTCTATGTTTCTTAATAGTTATTTTTTACTCGACTCAAAATAGAGTCGTGAAAGATTTTTTTTTGGGTTGCCATTCATTCTTAAATTAAAACATTTTCGAAATATATAATGTGTAGAAAATTGTTGTTCATATTGTTTTCTTCCAATGTTTAATATTGTCAGATTTAGTGTATAATGGTATTACCTATAGAAAAGAATAAAAAAATGTATTTATGTAATTATTTTCAAAATAATTAAATTCTTCTTCATATTAATATGGGAGTTTCCAATTTTCCATATGAAAATTGCTTGAAGCGTCACATCCCAATAGAGAGAGATAGGTACTATTTGTCCGCTGTGAAACAAAAGTAGAATGACAAAGAGAGTAGAGTGAATATACCAACAAGAACAAGCGCGTGAGAACGTACGTAGTAATCGAAAATGCAGTGGACAGGGGGGCTGATAGGATACAAGTATTATTTTTTTAATACGTAGGAATGAAAAAAAAATGGGGCCTATTAAAAGTTTTACACTCATTGACTTTTTTATTTTTGGTTTACACACGGGCCCATTTGCTTCTAACTACGCTACTGAAATTAACGGAATTGGATACATAACGTCACAATTAATTACAATACAATTTTATTAAAAAAGCGACGGGTCGCAATAGGGTTGTGAAAAGTTTTGTAGGGTCGCGGTGAGTAAAACGTTGAGAAACGCTGATCTAATTTACTAATTTTTCGTCTTTTCCATTAATATCTTAAAAACTATAAGAGTTACGACTTTGGTCAAATGAAGGTTTTTGTTTATCTTCAACAAGTCTTCTCGTATGTGTTTTTAATTTTTCAAAAAAATCTCAAAATATGACAATCAGCTGATTTTTGTCTGATTTTTTTTTTTGAGAATTGGACTTTGGGGTTTAAGAATTTTTGATTTACTTTTAACTGTGCTGTATTATCATTTAAAGTTAGATCCGTATGTATAATGTTTTTATAGGCGCAGAAAATGAGATTTTTTTTTAAATAGGTTACAATATCTGGATGTTCAAAATATAGAGTAGAAGTTTGTGGGAATAAAAATCAATGTACAAGTATGAAAGAAGACATTAGTATTCCTCCACCTGTTCCTGAATTAAATAGCTCTATAAAATTAGAAGATATAGCTAATGAAACAGAAATTATAACTTTAATTATACCAGGAATTAAAAATGGGAAATTATGCGAACAAAGGTAAATATAATTCAAAATGAATAACGCTTACTACTATCAATCATAAAATTAATATTTTACGCTTTCTTTTGAAATGCGAAGAAACCTTTCTAAGTTGTACCCGTATGAGGGTCATGCTTATATACTTAATGGAAAACAGACATTTATTAGGTAGAAAACAGTAAGATAATGGGCGACTTTTCTCGTTAGTAACACAACTGCTTCTATTAAGTAGCTATTGATGTTTTGTTTGTGGTTACTATGAATCGTTTTTATTTTGTCAGATAACTCTGATCAATTTAATAAAAAAACATCACAAAAAATATTAATTTAGTTCTTAAAATTTTCCATTAAGTATACAAAAAATAGCATGCTTTATGCGTAAGAAAAGTGTTTTTTTTTATTTCTCGCTAAGAGAGGTATTGGATTCATGCTAAAAATCGATTATCCAGATAAGCACGTTTTATGATTTCTAGAATTCGATTAAAACATGTTTTACGATGATTGAGTGTGGGTGCGTGCGCGCCTTTTCGTGTCGATCGTTTTGGATGGCATAGCTCTAATACCATAATTCTAAAAATTATAATTTTTTCATTCAAAAGAAGAGGTGATTAAATTTTGGTTATAATTGGTAAAACCGGAAGTATCTTAATTTTATTAAAATACCTATAGCTCAGCTACATTTTATGAGTAGTTTGCCCAGCTGTGACTAATTCCCACTTAAATTTGGATGTGAAGTTATATAACGTATTTATTTTAGCTATATGTATGTGACAGTATGTAAAATTTCGGAAGAATCGAAAATGACGGTAAGTCATGAAGATGATGAAAAAATTCTGTTGAAAATAAACTGTACAGGTACATCGTGGATAGCAGGTAGACTACAGGTAGTACCTATTCATTATTTATACCTATTTGGGTAAAAAAAGTTCAAAAAAATCTAATTACTAATTACGGGATGGTGACCGGCACTGCCGAACATGTAAAATCAGACTATCGTAATTTTCTGCTTCTCTAATTATTTTGGGGAAAAAATATCGAATAAAAGTTGTAGGGCATACAATTCTGCATCTGAATCTATAATAAAATTAATTTTGTGTACCTTGTAACGAGCCTTGTAACGGCAGAAATTAGGTATGAAAATTTCTAAAATCACCCCAAAAATAGCTATTGTCATGGAATTCAACCAACAAATTAACAAATGTTAACGATTTATTTGTCAAGCTAGGTTAATATATTTTTATTATTATTTATAATTTTTGTTGAAGTAAACAAATATCTATTTAAATTAACAGATAATTGTTAACTGGAACAGAAATTACAAATAATATTTAATAAAAATAAATTACCCTAGCATGATAGGTAAACCGTTAGATATTTGTTATTAAACTTTGTATTATTAATTCAACCGTAAATTTGTGATACATTTTTAATCAAGAAATAAATCTATACTTATTACTTTGTAAATATCACTAATTTATTCAATATTTATAACCAGTTTTGACCAGTTTGGTCATTATCAGATAAATGTACAACTTCAAAAATGATAGCAAACAAAGAAAACGATTAGAGCAAAGATATGATTGGCTAAGTACAAAAAGAAAGATGTGTATATTAAGTCGGTCTAGTCATTTGGTAAAGCAGTGCCTGGGTTATTCTTGGATTTTCAAATTTCCAAAGCTTCTAATAAGTTTAATTTGATTCCTTTTTCTACGAAATGAATCGGTATTATTAAAGTGTCGGGCAGAATTTGTTATTTAGTAGGATGGTTAGCAAATGTCGAATCTCAATTTTGGAGTTTATAGGAGCACATAATATGCATATGTACTTTTAGCCTAATGTTGAAATTCCGACTAGTCTGACCAATATATACACCTTCACAATTTTTATAATTTAATTTGTATACCCCAGATTTATCTAAATGATTTGTGGAATCTTTATTATTAAAAATGCAATTTGCTTAAATCATTTTCTTTGTTTGCTGTAATTTTTGTAATTGTACATTTATCTGATGATGACTGAACTGGTCATAACTAATAGTTACAAATATTGAATAAATTAATGATATTTACAAAGTAATAAGTATAGTTTTATTTCTACATTTGTTATTTATTTTATCTTATTTTCATGGCTATTGCTACTTTTGAAGTGATTTTTGATATTTTCATACCTAATTTCTGCCGTTATAAGGCATACAAAATTAATTATTGATACAGATGCAGAATTTTATGCTTTACAACTTTAATTTGAAGTTTTTTACCTAAAACAATTAGGGAAGGAGGAAATTAGAAAACTCTGATTTTACATGTTAAAGTCCTATGTTCGGCTGTGCGGGACACTATCCTGTATATAAAATTATTGTTTTTTTTTTACTCATTGTTGATTTGTGGGTCATTTTATATTTATACAGAGTGTATCAAGACTAGTGTAAAAAATTATTCTTGAGATCATTTTGAGTAAAAAATGTCATATGAACATAGGTCCTATTCCTTTTAATTACAAAATTACAAGCGGTCAAAATTTTATAAATTGAGCAATTTAAAAAAATAATCACGATACCTACCAAAATATGGAAACATTAAATATATTTATTGTATTCCTTATAATATATATTCAAAATGTACCCCAATGCAAGCTAACATTGACGAATCAGAGAATTATTATGAATTTTATAAATTGTATTCAGCGGCACTAAACCCATTCATTTCACAATAAATTTAAAAAAATGAGGAAAAAAATGTCTATTTCAGATTAATTTTGCATTGTTGTTTCATTGTTTATTCTTTTGTTTTTAAAATAGATATTTAGATTATTTTTTTAATTGCTGCTATTTATGAAACTTTGCTTCCGTAATTCCGTAATCAAAAGATTCCTATGGAAGTAGAATGGTGGTAGCATTCTGGGCGATTCTGGGTTCGAATCTCGGGTAAGGTATGGTTGTTTTGTGTCCTTTCATCGTCTCATGTACATCAACGCAATGAAATAAAAATGAAATGTTACAAAGTGTATGTTAAAATATGATTCACCTTCATCAATCAATTATAACAACTTAAGAAAGTTTATATACGATAAAGAATATTATATTATAATTCCGTAAATAAAAGGAATAGGAGCTATGATCATATGACATTTTTTACTCAAAATAATCTCAGGAATACGTTATTATTTTTTTACACTAGTCTTGATACGTACATCCTGTATATTATATGTAAATGTCGGAATATTAATTTAAATTTTTGTAGACGAATACCAACGATGTCAAATTTATTGTTGGAGAAGGTAAAACAAAAACAAATATATACCAAAATCCTCCTTTACTAAGTAACTGTAATATTTGTGTTGTTCTTATGAATGAATACGCAAAAGAATATTCTTACAATGACAATCCATATTGTGTAGGATACCTTCGATACGATCAGAAGACTATTTTAATAGTGGTTATTGCAGTAATAGGAGTAGTTTTTTTATTAATTTTAATTGTAATAGTATACTGTGTCCGTAAGCATTGTAGAAAAAAACAAGAAGATTTAGAGAATCAAAAACGTCTGTATAAAGCGTAAGTATTAGTTCTGGTTCACATTAGTGATACGATAACGATTTATTATCGTTACGATATTATTTGTTTCAGTGTTTTTGCATGATTGAACCTATAGTAATGTACCTATAGTATGTTTTCAGATGCAGAATGAAGTGATTTCACTGTTACATGGGGTTCTCCACTTTTTTTTAAACTTCGTCCAAGTTGAAAGGGATCTGTAGTTCTGGACAGTTTTAATTGTTTCTCGTTAAGCCGTAATAATGTATTTAATATTCTATGACGTAGATGTTAAGCTCATTTTATACTTAAACAGATAGTTAATACTTGGAGTCTTATAAATTGATCTTTTTCAACACTTATAAAAATCGAGACGAAGTCAAGATCTCCAAAACATCCGATATCGATAGAAGAGTACTTACTAATCGCAATGCTTATTACGTTTTTGTACGACCGACACACAATATTAAAAAAATTACATGTGGCAATAATTTTTTGCACGATCGTATTTTTTAATGTTTACGGATAGGTTTCCAAGGCAGTAGATTTTATTTAAAAACTACTGATCGATAAGTAATGTGAATTACTTACTTTAAAAATAACAACTAAAATTTTTAATATGTCAAAATAATTTTCAAATCTTATTTTTTACCTTACGTCACCTTTAGGTAACGAAGGTATTGTCTTTGGTCAAAAAATTCAATGATGAGTTTTTACTGAATAAGCACGTTTTAGGGTCCATATAATACGATTTTATCATTTTTACGATGATGTCTGTATGTATGTGTGTCTGTGTGTGTGTGACAAAAGTTCCGGATTCCATAACTTCAATACCACGATTCCAAAAATTATAATTTTTTCGTATTCCTCAAGTTTACATCCAGAAGAACAACTGATTAGATTTTGGTTATAATTGGTCAACCGGAAGTAGTCTCATTTGAAGATTTAACAGTTAGATTTGATTTATTGACATTTAACGTTATTATAACTTAAAGAATATATTATTCTCTATACGATTTGATTACAATTTATACTTCATATTCAATAGATACAGAGTTATAGAATTTTAAAGAAATTAAATTTTATAATTCAGCCAGCTATGCCAAACTTGGGAACTAGTAATATATTCATATAATTCAATTTGACAGGTGTCAGTATCAATAAAAAGTAAATTAATGTGGCAGATATGAGGATGTTGAAGTAGATATTGGGGAATACAGGGAAAGATACGGTAAGAAAATAACTCTAGTGTTACAAGTTTTTAGAAAGATACAAGAAAGACGATTACATTGGTTTGAACATGTCATGAGGAGAAATGAAGAATTATATTGGAACAAGAATGAATAGTTTAGTAATAGGACGTTAAAGAAACAGAGGAAGACCAAAGATAAGATGGAAGGACTGTATTGCGGAAGATTTGAGAGAAAAGGAACTGAATGAGAACGACATGCAAAAATAGCGACCCCTAACGAATGGGAAAAGCTAAAGAAGAAAAAGAAGATGCCAGTGTCAAGTGCAATTTGAATAGTTTGTTTATGAAATAATTTTACTGGAAATTTAGAATCTTTTGCAAGAAAAATTATGGAATTTATACATTATACACGAGAATGACGGAAGGTATTGTGCTGGCCACAACAGATTTTTTTATTTTTTTGTCGATCGTGCGAAAAGCCTGATAAGCAATGCGGTCAGTAAGTGCTCTCCTACCGGTATCGAATGTATTGGAGATCTCCTCAACATATTAAACAATTAAATATTTTTGGTTGTCATATTTAAAGTAAGCTTTGTTCATTGTTTTTACTCGTATTTATTTACCGCCTCCGTCTCCTGATCGTTAAGTGATTCAAACACTTATCAACACAGCTGGGGAGTAATTAATTACTTTTGTAATTAATTTCTAATTAAATTACTTTTTCCCAAAATGTAATTTCTAATTAAATGCTATGTAAAAAATCTGATGTGGCCAGCACAATACCTTCCGTCAATCCTGTGTATTATGTACAAATTCCATACATAAGTTTTCTTGCAAAAGATTATAAATTTTTGGTATTATGTGATTATTATATATTGATATTATGCCTTTCTCGGCAACTGAATTTCATACTCCTGATACTCCTGATAACAAACAAACCACATGAAATAAGAAAATTATGAAATTTTGATTGAAAAATTATAACACTTGTCAGTTATTGACATAATTAATTGCTGTCATTTTGACATGGGTAAAAGTCATGTTACTGCACGCGCCCCATACATAAATTTTCTTGTAAAAGATCCTATATTTCCAGTAAAGTTATTTCATAAACAAACTATGCAAATTGCACTTGACACTGACATCTTCTTCTTTAGTTTTTCCCATTCGTTAGGGGGACGCTATTTTTTATTTTCTTCTTCCACTCATTTTTGTTTTGCGTGTCGTCCTCATTCAGTTCCTTTTCTCTCAAGTCTTCTACAATACAGTCTTTTCATCTTATATTTGGTCTTCCTATGTTTCTTCCACCTTCTATTAATATATTCATCTCTCCTCATAACATGTTCAAACCAATGTAATCGTCTCTCTTATATTTAGAAACTTCTAACACTAGAGTTACTTCCCTTATTCTTTCATTGATTTACATTTTATGGATACTGACATCTGTCAATTTGAATTACCTGAATATATTAGCAGTTTCCATGGTTAAGTTAGCATAGCTGGCTGAATTATGAAATTTATATCAAATTTATTATCTTTATTCTTCTTTAACTCTATATCTGTTGAATATCAAATATAAAATGCAATCAAATCGTATAGACAATAATATATTCTTTAAGTTATAATAACATATAACTGAGTTTTCCAAGAAAAACTGTTAAAATCTTCAAATGAGGGTACTTCCGGTTGACCAATTATAACCAAAATCTAAACAGATCTGCATATGGTAGTAAGGAAGAGGAATACACAAGAATTGTAATTTTTGGAATTCTAGTATTGGAGATATCGTGCACGAAACGGCGGGGACACACACACACACATACACACACACACACACATACACACACACACACACACACGCACACACACGAACACACACACACACACATACAGACATCATTGTAAAAATAGTAAAATCGTATTGTAAAGACCCTAAAACGTGCTTATTCAATGAAAACTCACCACCGAATTTTTTGACCAAAGACAATACCTTCCTTACCTAGAGGTGACGGAAGGTAAAAAAGTAATTGTAATTTTGAAACAGAATTGAAAAAGTAATAGGTTTTTCAAATATTAATTACTATTTTGAATCAAGAAGTGAAGGAATCCCAGGCGTCGCGAATAGCCTAGTTTATCTTCAGTAACGACGACAGGCTACAGATGCAACTTGTCATGCGCGTTGGGACATACGATGAACTTTACTTGAGTTGTTGTTTATTATTTTTTCCGAACCCTGATAGTAATAATATACGTTTGAAGAAATTTGCAATGTCCTCGTGTAGTGTTCCATATAAATTACCATAAAGCATTTTTAACAACCATATAAGCCTGTTTTGATGTATGGCAGCGAATACTGGGCATGGACTGGGAAGCATAAAAAGAGAGTGACTGCCGTGGAAATGAGGTATTTACGTGGTGTATGTGGGTATGTCAGACGAGATCGCTTGAGGAATAATTTGATGCATGAAGAATGTATGGTTAGGAACAATGTGATGAAGAGAGTTGGTGTGAGTCAGTTGAGATGGTTTGGGCATGTGGAGAGAATGGCGAGTGAACGGCTTGTTAAGCGTATATATCTTGGTGAAGTTGAGGGTTTTCGATTGCGATGAGTAAGTGGATGGATGTGATTGGTAGGGTGCTTAAAGAGAGAGAGAGTTTCCAAGTATGAAGAGAAGAAGAGCATGTATAAATGCAATTATGAGTATGGTGGAGGCGAAACAAGTCTGCTTAGATAGAAATGTGTGGCGAAAGATGATTGTTTCCTAACTATTATTGTGATCCGGATGCGGTATTTCGCTACCGAAAATCGGTCACTTTAATATGTTTAAGAGTGAGAATTATGAGTGTAGCCGTAGCGAAAGAAGTCTGCTTAGATAGGAATGTGTGGCGAAGGATGATTGTTTCCTAACTATTATTGTAATCCGGATGCGGTATTTCGCTACCGAAAATCGGTCACTTTAATATGTTTAAGAGTACGGATTATGAGTGTGGCCGAGGCGAAAGAAGTCTGCTCAGATAGGAATGTGTGGCGAAGGATGATTGTTTCCTAACTATTATTGTGATCCGGATGCGGTATTTCGCTACCGAAAATCGGTCACTTTAATATGTTTAAGAGTACGGATTTGTTGTATGATGTTGTTCTTACTGTTATTGGATTTGTGCGAACCCACTAAGTGGGACACGCGTGATTTTATGTATGTATGTATGTATGTATATAAGTATATGTACATATAGGTAATATGTGTTACGGAAATTCCAAATTACTTTAAAACATTTGCATCACATTATATGAAGGGTCACTTTAGGTGTTTAGCTGTTAGTGAGGCCGGATTTCCTATCCTAAACAGAGATTGGTGCATCGGCCTTTTAAAAAGGAAGAATCGAAGAATTGTTCAACCTTGAGGGTTGCATGTACTTTCAACCCAAAAAGGTAGCTGCGGCAATGTCAAAACTTTACAGTATACGCTACCTGTGTCCGCAATTATTTATAAATTTGTTTTATTACTCTTATTATTTTTATTTGCCCTATCAGTAAACATTAAAAAAAAAACGATTGTGCAAAAAATAATTTAAGGCTTAAAAACAGAAAAGTTTGTGTTTTTGTTTTACATTTATAAATAATATTATATTACTGGCAAAATTTTATCATGTTTGCATCGATATCATATCACTAATATAAATCCAACAATAAATCTCAGCTTTGTAAGACTGAGGAGGAAATTTCCTTGAAATAATTTATTTTTCATTTTTAGTGAACTGAATCTACTAACTCGAGGAGCAGAGAGAGAAACCACCCCGTCCGGTTAGTGATGCCGCGAGACGAGAAATGGTGAGAAACAATCCACTCTCGTCTCGAAAATTCGAGGCAAGATTTCTCTTCATCTTGTTCTATACCCTGTTTTTAAACCAGGAGGAGTGAGTAAATGCAAAAGTCAGATTTAAACTATAGAAAGTTACCAGAAAAAGTTACTAGATTTTTTTCGCGCGAGATACAAAAATTCCGTACACATTTGCACTGTATACTTCGCATGGAACTTATTTTACAATAAAACTAACATTATAAGCTTTTATTTTTAACACCATATATTTGATTTTGTGAATAAAAAATAATCTGTAATCTAAATAAACACTCTTACTTGGCTTATAACTATATTTTTGAATTGAACATAGTGATAATATACACATAACCCATATATAATTTATTTATTTAGAAATTTATACAATAGAATACAATACCAAAAGAACAAAATTCAAAAAAATAAATATTACATTTAATTCGTTTAAAATTGAATATAAATTGGAACTGTATATTATAACATCAATAAGAAAACATTTTGTTTGTCAAGCTGTACAGCAAGGCAAATTCAGTGCACAGACATTATCAATCTTCATCAAAAGAACTCTCCGATGAGCTGGAGTCAATATCATTGCCAATCAAAATAATGAATGGTTCTATTAAATCGTCTATTATTCTGTCGATCTTACACATTTTTTCTTCTTCCCTGGTGACGTGTGTTACACAATTTTTCCAGTCAGCACATATGACATTTTGCACCGCCTGTTGATAAAGATGTTTCACATCATTTAGCTTAAAGTGGTATTTTTTGATGCCACTTCATTCTTTATTTTTGCCCATATCAACTCAATTGGATTGAGTTCACAGTGGTAGGGAGGCAATCTTAACACAATTTTGTTATTTTTCTTTGCCATTTCGTCAATCACATATGAATTGTATTTGTCTTTATGTTGATTGATAAGCCGCCTCGGTGGTCTAGCGTGTTTAGGTAGCGTGTTGCGATGCGACAACGCTCAAAGCGACCATCACCGCTCGGATCCTGAGGTCGTGGGTTCGATTCCCACCATGGGCTTGGATGTTTGCGTGTATCCTTTCATCGTCTCATCTCCATCATCGCAATGTATACAACGCCAATGTAACAAAAACATGTAGCAAAACTGTCTCATCCCTATCAAATCACATTGTAATAAGTTGTAAGACTTGAAATACAATAAAGAATATTATTATTATTATGTTGGTTGATAAGATGAAGAAGTTCTAATCAAACCATGTCGGAATAAAAGGTAATATTTCTTGATTCTAACTATTCCTGCATTCCTTGTTGTCTGGATGATGTTGTTGGTATTTTGTGAATTTGTCGGCTATGGTATGAGGCATTGTCCATGACAATAACAGCATTTTCGGGTAATTTATTATTATTCTTCAAATACAGTTGCATTCATTTCTTCATGATAATCGGAAGATTTTTTACCTTCAAAAAGCAGCAATGCATCATCCATGAATCCATGCTCAGACCCACATTGTAGAGTAATAAATCGTCGTCCTTTCCCTGTCGGATTTTTTAACCCAGTAGATAAACCTTCAATGAAAGCCTGTCTTTGATTTTCGACACCAGTATCTACCGAAGTAGTATGTGGTTACGTACTTGATCAGCCATGGGGTAATTAAAACTCGTTATCTGGCGCCAGTTCAGACTGGCCTGAGGCAATTTGTTGTTGTGGAATTTTGTTTATTAAAATAAATGTTATTTTTAGTCAAAAATGTGAATTCTCAAGGTCATCCGTTAATAAGGTCATTTGAGGTTATTTTTAATTTCTTGGAAAAAATAGGTTATTGTATTTCTGGGTAATTATTTGTTTTGATTGTTGTGTAATTAGATTATTTTATATTAATTTTAATTTGGAAGATATTTGTTTGATTTGATATATGCTTGTAATTAAACTGAGATGTTTATTACTAAATTTAATTATATCGCGAGCATCCGTACCGACACGCAGCGGGACCGCTGAAACGACGCACCGCTGGACCGCGAGCATGACATAGACTATTCTAAATCAATTTTTTTTAACATTATTACTGCTGATCAAAAAGCAATAAATAAATTTCATCATAATTGGCATAGCATAGTAGGCTACATATGTTTACAAATAAAAACAGGCGTAGAAGCGAAGTTAGGACGAAGTTTATATCCATGGAATATACCCAAAGATAAATAAATATTTTAAAATAATATTTATACCATTAGTTTTATTAATAATAATATGTTCAATGTTGTAACAGAATTACTAAGTTACGTACAGTTTAATAATAATAAAATATATAATAAATATATTAGTATAATTTATCAACAAACTGCTTCTGAAATAAAAAAAAAAACATGAAAAGCAAACACCCAAATTTTCAATTTTAAAATGAATCCGAGTATACATACAAGGTTTCAGCAATTTATTAGTCAATGTGACTATATTTTCTGTTCCTGGAATACAAATTTTTGATTCTCATTGAGAAATGTGTATGTTATATTAACGAGTAAGTACAAAAATAAGTGCATGTGAAAATATAATAAACATGAATTTTTTTTGTCATTAATAACCAATTGAGTTATATATATATATATATATATATATATATATATATATATATATATATATATATATATATATATATATATAACTCAATTGGTTATAATGACAAAAAAAATTATATATATAATGTTATTAACTTGATACTTGCTCGTAATTAAACTGAGATGTTTATTACTAAATTTAATTTTCTCGTGGGCCTCGTGTAATTAGGTCAACAATTGTTCATAGTTTTTACCAATAGCAACACGACGGTTTGGCGTACTTCTCCGTATACTAAATGCATGTCGGTGTATTCTTGGTTAGTGAAAGTGACAGGCATTTCTAAATATGAAATTACTACGCCGCTGATTACAAATTCAACGTCGTTATGGCAACTGATAAATATTGCATTTGGAACAACTTGATTTTCAGATTTTAACTTAATAAGAATCTGGTTTGTAATTGGGCGACTTTACAGTCCCATAGCTTTTACAACTCGACAGATAAAGCAAAATAAATTTCAAATACCTTCAACTCCTTAGTAAGAATAACATTTTTCTTGTTTAAAATAATATAAATTTCATGACAATTGAGACAAAGCGTCGGGTTGGATATATTGGAAGTTTTGAAAAAATAATCCATGTTTTAGTTTTCTAATTAGTTCAGAATGTGGTTCAGAAATTAAAATTTAATATCAAATTTCTTAAAATGAGTACGATTATATCTAATCATTGTTTTTGTTCCTCGAATCCGGGGTTTTGAGAGTTCGTTAACTATTCGACGTTGGAGATACGGTTTTAATATGAATTAAATTATTTTTAATTTATTTTTGGAGTATTGACAAATACAATAAACAATAACCACAAACGCAAAATTTAAAAATATTTAAAAAGTGTTATGGCTATTGCTATGAAGATATAGAAATATTGAATTTATTTTTAAAATTGTGAAGTTTTAACGACATTATTACTGCTGATCAAAAAGCAATAAATAAATTTCTTCATGATTGGCGGAAAACGAGAAATTGACACAGCTTAGTAGGCTGCATATGTTGACAAATAAAAACACGCGTGGAAGCGAAGTTAGGGAGAAGTTTATATCCGTGGAATATGCCTAAATAGAAATAAATATTTTTAAATAATGTTTATACCATCAGTTACGTGCAGTTTAATAATAAAAATGTATATAAAAATAATGATATCAGTATACTTTATTAACAAATTGCTCCTAGAAGAAATTAAATTAAACAATGTAAAACCCGTTTATACAATTCTTTCCTAAGGAATTTTTTGTCCTCAGCACTTATGAAAATTTAACTTTCTTTTAAAAATATTTGAAACTCATTCTGTAAATATACAAGATATTTGTGGCTGTCAAAATTAAACGAAATAACTAAAAATATTTGCCTTGTGTCACAGCCTTATAACTTAAAACATACATATACCTGGAACTATCCTTTATCTCATTAGTACCTAAATAATCATTGTTCAGAATTATTATTTACTTTTACTAAGCTAATACAAAATCAAACACATGATGTATTTATTCCATGTTATAGATTCATAATTTCGAAACATGATATAGTTAGTCTATACCATAGCCCATAATTTCTAATATGATTGAAATATTAAACAAATTTAAAAAAAGAAAACTTAAGTATTTCGAAAATATATTTTTAGAAGATTATTACTTTTTCATAATTTTTCTGAAATACTTGACAGTCGTTCAGAAATTTATAAATAAATTTGTTGATAAACATTAAATTTTAATTTCTGAAAGACTTTCTGATGAAGTTTACTGTGTCCCTCAATTAAAAACTTGTATTTATTCGATGTGTCACAGTTTATTAACAATGAGTATTTAATATTTTTCATTACCTGGTGAAAACTAAATTGTAAAGTTAGTAATGTGCATAGTTTGGATAACTATAATTATTTAAATGACGTGATGTTTAAATTTTTTGTATAACGAAAATATTATTCTGCTAATGGCTATTAATTATTATTATGATGTTATATACAAAAAGACAATTCAAAACTTAAAGACAATAGTTTGTTTATTTATTATGACTTTGAAACGCGACAAGAAAAACCTTGTGATAAGAATTTCGAACATGAAGTGAACTTGTATATAGTACGGCAGTCATGTTCTGTTTGTTATAACATTTCGGACATAAAACAATTTTGTACTGTATGTGACATTCGACAACATATTTTTACAGAAGATCCAGTTAGAAAATTTTTAGAATACGTAGTATTACCAAGAAGCTCACTTTCTTCAGTTGTATGCATCGCGCATAATTCAAAATCCTTTGACTGCTAGTTTGTTTTAAATATTTAATAGAAGAGCAAAATATAAAACCAAAATTAATTTTAAACGGGTGCAAAATTATAATGCTACAGTTAAATTTATTTGGATGGAAGAACATTTGTGAACAAGCACAATTCTTGGAAATTTACGTAGGATTATTTTTCGGAAGTACGAGTAGGTATATTTGGATATTACTTTCTCTAGTCATAATGTCATTGTTTGAAATTTTTGAAAGTACCTACATTTATTTTTAGAATCATGACCATCAAAATTTCCACAAAATGTACTTTGTATTATTTTTCGGAAATATGTAACTTTCCACTTGTGATAAACAAATATTTGTTTTAAAAATAGATTGGGAAATATGCTCATAATATAATAATTAGTCAAATTGTGCCGGATGTGATAGAAGAATTTGGCATAGCTTCACCTCCATACTTACTTGTAACATGGAATATGCCAAAAGATTAATAAATATTTTTAAATAATGTTTATATCAGTCTTTATCAAAAACTAGCAGACCATATATACAAGGAGAAACAATTTGTGAGAACTACTTAAATAATAAAATTAATATTATATAGTTTCTTATGAAAATAAAAAATATTGAACTATTGAATGAATTGGATAGCGAAGCTAGTAAATTCTTCGAAGAAGATATTCAATTTTTTTTTAACTTCTTGAAATCAAATTTAAATAAACAATCGAAACAGAACACAAATATTAGTAATCGGGTAAGTTTTTTTCATTTCTTTTTTTTCCAATTTATTGATTTTTATTTTATTCTTATCAGGACGACTCTATTTCAAGGTAAAATGACTCAGCAACAAGTTATATTAAACAATAAATCTCGCTTGCTTACTCAACACTTGTTTACTATAGATGACAAAAATATATTAGCTGTGGATATAAGTCCTCTGAATAGGGTATACTCGCATATTTTTTTTATTTTTCTTAAAGAACAGGTATTTCTAAGAGTACCTGCGAAAACCCGAGTTAAAAATTCCTTTTAATAAGCGAGATATTAATTTTTAAAATTTAATTTTGGTGGGTCACGTAATACGTGACGTACTAGTTGTACGTACCGCGGTGTACAATCAGTGGTTCATGAATTTTCGAAATGGTATTCAGTAAGTATTACAAGAGGTAGGAAATCAAATATATTTAATTGTAATCTTACATATTATTACTAAAAAAAGTAAAGATAATTATAAGAAAACCATTTTAAGTAAATGATTACATTTATTTTCTTGTACTACAAAAACATTTTGACATTCTCAAACTATATTGGTGGCCACTAGGTGGCGCTTGTATCGTAAAAGTTAACTCAGAGATTTTGAATTAGTTTGATTTTATTTCTTATGTTTGTTGCTTTGTTTCTTCTGTTCGTGGAGTTCTATTGTTATTATTTCTTACTGAAATACTCCTGTGCTGCTTAATTCTTTGTGGTAAGTACACATTCAAATCATTTATCAAATTCTGATAAAATTGTATTGCACTTTATTAATGGTTAGATTTTTCTAAATAATTTTGTCACAGTAATTCTTATATTATATTATAATATTATAAATACTACAACTCATACCTTTATTCATCTTTCACAATCGTACAACAAATACTTTACTAATAAATATTTTCTAGTAGATACGCAATGGAGGCAGGATTCATTCAAGCAGATTCAAGCAATTTACCCAAAGTTGATTTATATGTCGGAAAAATCCTGTAAGGCACCCGAAACTAGGAATGTTAAAACGCTAAGGTAAATATCCACTTTATTGAATTCCTTTTTTGTCATTGTTTACATTAGGGCCTAGGGCCAGTTGCATAAAACGTTGGTAGCTGATCATGTGTCAAATGATAGCGAATAACATGCGAATAACGAATAAACGAATAACACCAAAAAAATACAGACCATCCCTACAGCTGTACTACGAATACTCCCGAATGAACCGAAGTAGACCCGAGCATGTACGTACCTAAAGGCCTGGGCCCTTATTCTTGAGCGTTCGTAGTTACATTCGTATTCGTATTCGCTTTCGTTTTCATGTTAGTAGTGATAGTAGTCTGTGATTCAAAAATAATATTATATATATCAGTGTCAGTGTCAATTGTATTGTTACATTTATTCAGATCACTTACAAGTTAAGAGTTCACTTTTATCATATATTTATTAACGATTAATAATTTATATTTTTAACTTGTAAATGATGTGAATAAATGCTGCAATACAGTTG
This sequence comes from Harpalus rufipes, assembly GCA_951394225.1. NCBI lineage: Eukaryota > Metazoa > Arthropoda > Insecta > Coleoptera > Carabidae > Harpalus > Harpalus rufipes. The sequence goes on along the minus strand of OX596281.1, from coordinate 24,929,091 downwards.
ACACTGACAATGACATATCCAATATTGTTTTTGAAACACAGACTACTGTGACTGCTAACATGAAAACGAACGCGAATATGAATACGAACGAAATGACGAACGCTCAAGAATACGGGCCCTGGTCACATAGCTTATGTCATGTCATGTCTGTGTTATGTCCTTATGTTGAGATATGTTAAATCTGATGGAACAAGTCAAATAGCTTATGTCACATATGTCATGTCTTTTGACATAACACAACAGTTGATTTCAACTCAACTTTCAGCGTTATGTCTATGTCTGCGCCGGCGCAGTAGTGCCTGTTTGTGAATGTCTATCAGCTGGTTTGGTCGTCTGGTCATTATTTACGTTTTACTTGTTCTGTTCAAGTGAATTTGTTTTGTTTATTCAATAAGTAATTATGGATGAAAATGTATTAATAAGTTTAGTGGAAAGTGATCCATACTTGTACGATAAAAGTCATGCAGATTATAAAGATAATATTAAAAAAGAAAATATATAACCTCTTTACGTCACAATAATTTTTGAATTTTCTCAAAAGATGGCTCCACAAACCGTTAAATCTATAGACATAACATAATAAAACGACATAACACAGACATAACATAACACAAGCTATGTGACCCTAGCTTAAGATGCGGCGTGTTATCATATTCGAGCATGTAGTAGGGATATCAACTGGTCTCCAATTATAGTACAACTAGTACATCATCAAAATTTTAATGCTCTATATCTTATGCAACAATCAATTTATAACATGTTTTTTTGCTTTTTCTCTCTCGTTTACCAATCAACTTTAGTATTTTAAATAACTTTTTAATATTTGTAATCATGAAAGAATACCCTATTTAGAAATTGTTATTAAACTTATACGTCAAAACTTCACAAAATAATATTATATTTAATATAGCAGAATGGAATAATTTTGTAAAATACAGTATGAAATTCTTGATAACCTAACAGTTTTATTTTTTTTTAATGTCACTAGTAATATTGCCTATTTTTTGGCTTAAAAGATGATTTGATTGGTGGGCAATTTTTTTACACCTAGTCGAAAAGAGAATAGTGAGCCATGACTGTGGCTTGAAATAAAACAATAAACTAAAACAATTATTATTAAACGAAATAATATTTTTTTTCCTTAATAATACAGAAAATAAGAACAAGGGACACTTAATTAATAACAACAAAATGATTTTACAACAAATATTCAAAATGACTCCCAGCCTCTCCAATACATTTTTCACAACGTTTTGAAACAGAATAAGTAGCCCTTTCTATTTGGTCTGCAGATAAAGATTCAATTATTGCCGCTTTAATTTTATTCTTCAGTTCGTTTAATGTGTTTACTGGTTCTTTATAAACAAAATCTTTCACGTAGCCCCATAAAAAAAATCAATTGGGGTCATATCGGGAGAACGAGCAGGCCACCGAATTAAACAATTTGTTCCAATAACATGTCGCTCAAATGTATTATTTAAAATATCAACGCATCTTCTCGCGTTATGCGCAGGCGAACATCTTGTTGAAACCACATACCAAGCCTATTTTCAAGTGGAATCTCTTCAAAAAAATTATATAAAACATTATTTAAAAAATCAGCATATAATGTAGCCGTCAAATTTTCTTCATAAAAGCAAGGTCCAAAAATTTTGTTTTTTAAAATCCCGCACCAAATTTTATACATATACAGAGTGTAACACCAAAACCGACCACCGCCATTATTTTCTTTATTATTATAGTTACAAAAAAATACTACAGAACAAAGTTGTAGGAGACCAAGGGGGACATCCCATTACAGAAGAGAATATTTTTTTAAATCAGTAGTTCTCAAGTTACAATATAAAGTTATATTTTTTTGAATGGGATTATACATATTTTTTATACCTATTCGATAGAGTATTTTTTTTCTGAATTCAACCATGAGATTATTTTATTTCCTTACATAACAAAATGATTAAGTAAAATTCAATTGAAATTTAAATAAATTTTACTTATACAATTATTTTTCAGTAGGCTATGAATGAAAAACAATTGAGCTTAAATTAAAATGAAACAAATATTTTGTTAAAAACGTTATAAACAGTGTTCTATATGATTTCTATCCTAAATAGTTCAAATTCACAAATAGTAGTTTTTGTTTTTCATACATAGCCTACTGGAAAATGACTAGAAAAATCAAATTTACTTAACTTTCAATCGCATTTTTTTCAATATTTTTATTATGTAAGGATATAAAACTAAGACATGGTTGAATTCAAAACAAAATACGCTATCGAGTAGGCATACAAAATATGTATAATCTCATTTGAAAAAACATAACTTTGTGTTGCAAATTAAGAACCACTGGTTTAAAAAATATTTTCTTTTTAAAAGGGATGTCCCCCTAGGTTTTCTACAATTTTGTTCCATGGTATTTTTTTGTAACTATAATAATAAAGAAAATAATGGCGGTGGTCGGTTTTGGTGTTACACCCTGTATACATACATAAAATCACGCGTATCCCACTTGGTGGGTTCGCACAAACCCGAAAACAATAAGAACAACATCAACATCATACAACAAATCCTAACTCTTAAATATATTAAAGTGACCGATTTTTGGTAGCGAAATACCGCATCCGGATCATAATAATAGTTAGAAAACCATCATCCTTCGCCACACATTCCTATCTAAGCACACTTCTTTTGCCTCGGCCACACTCATAATCGCATTTATACATCTTTTTACTTGTAAACTCTCTCTCTTTAAGCACCCTACCAACCACATCCATCCACTTACACACTGGTATGTACACCATCCATTTCACTCAAAGCTCTCCGCAATAACACATTCATATACAAGTTAAACAACCACGGAGACATACCACAACTCTGTTTCACACCAATATTTGTACGAAACCAATCACTCAACCTACCATCTATTCTCACAGCAGCCTCACTACCCTCATACAACGTTCGAATCGCTCCCAACCAGTTTCCATTCACACCGTACTCTTTGACTACATCCCACAAAGTATCTCGAAGAACGCTATCATACGCCTTCTTTAAATCAAGAAAGCCACAGAACACCTTCTTGTTCTTGTCAAGTGACTTCTCAACAATCATACGAAGAACAAACAATTGATCGACACATCCCCTCTCAGGCAAAAAAACCACCCTGAACGTCACTATTTTTTGAAGGTTCGCACCTTATTAATTAAAACCTTACCAAAAAGTTTCCCTACCACACTCAACAAACTTATCGCGCGAAAATTCGTACATTCACTCGAACTGCCTTTGCCTTTGAATAATCGGTAAATAACAGCTTTTTCCCAATCTTCAGGAACCACACAACATTTTAAACAAAATCTAAATAAATAAATTAACCATTCAAAAACTTTCACTCCTCCATACTTTAACATCTCATTTGTAATTCCATTCAAACCCGCAGCCTTACCATTTCTTACACGTGCCAATGCATCACATACATCACTTTCATCTATAATAATCAACTTCATTACCATTTTCATTGCCAGTTTTGTTACTATCATCCCTCACAATCTCACCTCCATACAAACCTTTAAAATACTCGTACCATCTATTCCTCACATTTGATCTACTCCACAATAACTCTCCATTCGCACTTCTCACAGCTTTCACAACTCGACCACTTCCACCCCGCAGTCTCTTCACACTCAACCAAAACAATCGTTTATTCGTATTAAAATCATTTGTCAACCCTTCACTCAAAAAGTCATCAAATCACTTTTTACTTTCTCTCACCACTTGCTTCACCCATTTATTCTTTCTTTTATACTCTAACAAACATTCTTCACGCAAACGCCCAGGCGTATCCTTAACATTTAAAAACTTCAAATATGCCCTCTTTTTCTCAGCAATCGCTTCTTTCACCTGATCATTCCACCATGCATTTCTCGGACAAGAGCCTAATCTGCTTTCACCACAAACTTCTTTTGCACATTTGAGGAGGGAATCCTTAAATTTCGTCCAAACTTCATTTATATTACAATCAAAATTAGACTCAAATTCGGGCAAGGATTCATTCAACCTTTCAACATATTGCATTCTTACATCTTCATTCAAAAGAGCATAGGATTTTATACGAAACATTTTCCCGGAACTTTTCACCTTCATTCTCCAAAATTTATTCAATCGCATTCGCGATACAACCAAATAATGATCATTCGTACCCAATTCTGCGCCTCGTTTCACACGCGTATCTACTACCATACTCCTCAATCGCTCATCATATATAACGAAGTCAATCACACTACGTTTATTCTGAAGCACATTCTCCCAGGTGTATATGTGAGCTAACTTATGTTTAAAAATCTGTTGTGGCCAGCACAATACCTTCCGTCATTCTCGTGTATAATGTATAAATTCCATAATTTTTCTTACAAAAGATTCTAAATTTCCAGTAAAATTATTTCATAAACAAACTATTCAAATTGCACTTGACATTGGAATCTTCTTCTTCTTTAGCTTTTCGCATTCGTTAGGGGTCGCTATTTTTGCATGTCGTTCTCATCATTCAGTTCCTTTTCTCTCAAATCTTCCGCAATACAGTCCTTCCATCTTATCTTTGGTCTTGAGCTGTTTCTTTAACGTCCTTTAATAAACTATTCATTCTTGTTCCAATATAATTCTTCATTTCTCCTCATGACAGGTTCAAACCAATGTAATTGTCTTTTTTGTTTCTTTCTAAAAACTTGTAACACTAGAGTTATTTTCTTACCGTATCTTTCCGTGTATTCCCCAATATCTACTTCAACATTCTCATATCTGCCACATTAATTTACTTTTTATTGATACTGACATCTGTCAATTTGAATTATATGAATATATTACTAGATCCCAAGTTTGGCATAGCTGGCTGAATTATAAAATTTAATTTCTTTAAAATTCTTTAACTCTGTATCTATTGAATATGAAGTATAAATTGTAATCAAATCGTATAGAGAATAATATATTCTTTAAGTTATTATAACGTTAAATTTCAATAAATCAAATTTAACTGTTACATCTTTAAATGAGACTACTTCCGGTTGACCAATTATAACCAAAATCTAATCAGATGTTCTTCTGGATGTAAATTTGAGGAATACGAAAAAATTATAATTTTTGGAATCGTGGTATTGAATTTATTGGATCCGGAACTTTTGTTACACACACACAGACACACAGACACACATACATACAGACATCATCGTAAAAATGGTAAAATCGTATTATATGGACCCTAAAACGTGCTTATTCAATGAAAACTCACCACCGAATTTTTTGACCAAAGACAATACCTTCCTTACCTAAAGGTGACGGAAGGTAAAAATGGAATTCGAAATGAAGAGGTTCCTCTCCAAACAAAATGAAACAATTCTCTCACCACACCATTGCCATTCACTCTGCAATCACCAAATCGTCCCAATACATTCTCAGATATACTTCGTTTAAGCAAGTGGTGAGAGAAAGTAAAAAGCGATTTGATGACATGTTGAGTGAAAGGTTGACAAATGATTTTAGTACGAATAAACGACTATTTTGGTTGAGTGTGAAGAGACTGCGGGGTGGAAGTGGTTGAGTTGTGAAAGCTGTGAGAAGTGCGAATGGTGAGTTATTTTGGAATGAATCAGATGTGAGGAATAGATGGTGCGAGTATTTTAAAGGTTTGTATGGAGGTGAGATTGAGAGGGATGATGGTAACAAAACTGGCAGTGAAACTGATAATGAAGATGATTTTGATATATATGAAAGTGATGTATGTGATGCATTAGCGCGTGTAAGGAATGGTAAGGCTGCGGGTTTGGATGGGATTACAAATGAGATGTTAAAGTTTGGAGGAGAGAAAGTTTTTGAATGGTTAATTTATTTATTTAGATTTTGTTTGAAACGTAGTGTGGTTCCTGAAGATTGGAAAAAAGCTGTTATTTGCCCATTATTCAAAGGCAAAGGCAGTTCGAGTGAATGTACGAATTTTCGCGCGATAAGTTTGTTGAGTGTAGTAGGGAAACTTTTTGGTAAGGTTTTAATTCATAAGGTGCGAACCTTAACTATTACAAAAATTAGTGACGTTCAGGGTGGTTTTTTGCCTGAGAGAGGATGTGTCGATCAATTGTTTGCTCTTCGTATGATTGTTGAGAAGTCACTTGACAAGAACAAGAAGGTGTTCTGTGGCTTTCTCGATTTAAAGAAGGCGTATGATAGCATTCTTCGAGATACTTTGTGGGATGTACTCAGAGAGTACGGTGTGAATGGAAACTGGTTGGGAGCGATTCGAGCGTTGTATGAGGGTAGCGAGGCTGCTGTGAGAATAGATGGTAGGTTGAGTGATTGGTTTCGTATAAATGTTGGTGTGAAACAGGGCTGTGGTGTCTCCGTGGTTGTTCAACTTGTATATGGATGTGTTATTGCGGAGAGCTTTGAATGAAATGGACGGTGTATATATTGGTGAAAGTGTAGTGCCTGCGTTAGCGTATGCTGATGATGTAGTTGTTTTAGGAGAAAATGAAGAGCAACTCAGGAGAATGATAGAGAGAATACATGAAGTTGGAAGAAGTATGAATCTGATGTTGAATGTTGATAAATCCAAAGTGTTAGTATTTGAAAGAAGTAAATTGGTGACTGAGTGCAATGTGTTGGTGGATGGAGTGAAACTGGAGCAGGTAAATGTGTTTGTATATTTGGGTAGCTTGATGTCGAGAGATGGTCGAATTGATCGAGAGATAGAAAGGAGAGTGAGTGCGGGATGTAAGGTAATGGGTGCTCTGGGTACGTTTGCACGAAATGTTAACGTATCAAGGGATGCTCGGTTGAGTGTTTATAATGGAGTGCTAGTGCCTGCTTTGATGTATGGAAGTGAATGCTGGGCATGGACGGGGAAGCATAAAAAGAGAGTGACTGCCGTGGAAATGAGGTATTTACGTGGTGTATGTGGGTATGTCAGACGGGATCGCGTGAGGAATAATTTGGTGTATGAAGAATGTATGGTTAGGAACAATGTGATTAAGAGAGTTGGTGTGAGTCAGTTGAGATGGTTTGGGCATGTGGAGAGAATGGCGAGTGAACGGCTTGTTAAGCGTATATATCTTGGTGAAGTTGAGGGTTTTCGATTGCGTGGCCGACCAGTGTGTAAGTGGATGGATGTGATTGGTAGGGTGCTTCAAGAGATAGCGTTTCCAAGTGTGAAGAGAAGAAGAGCATGTATGAATGCGATTATGAGTGTGGCCGAGGCGAAAGAAGTCTGCTTAGATAGGAATGTGTGGCGAAGGATGATTGTTTCCTAACTATTATTGTGATCCGGATGGGGTATTTCGCTACCGAAAATCGGGCACTTTAATATGTTTAAGAGTAAGTATTTGTTGTATGATGTTGATGTTGTTCTTATTGTTATCGGGTTTGTGCGAACCCACTAAGTGGGACACGCGTGATTTTATGTATGTATGTATGTATGTATCTGGTATCTTTTTTCCCGAATTTCATGAGGATGTTCCATGCTTCAATAATGGCAGTTTTTATTATTAAAAAGTCCATTTCTAGAAAAACTAAACTTCGTCAGTCCAAAAAAATTTTGCGTAGAAGATTGGATCACTACGTGTTTTTTACAAAAACCATTCACTAAAGTCAAGTCTACGTTGATAATCGCCAGGCAATAGTCCTTGTCCTGTTTGTATTTTATATGGTCTGTACTTGTGTTTTCTTAAGATTCTGTGAATTTTAAAAATGTTTACTCCTGTTTCAACACATATGTCGTGAACGGATATTTTGGGATTGGCTTCAAAAAGCGCAAGTACATTAATTTCCACACCATCTTCATTTAGGATATTTCTTTTTCTTCTTTCAAATGAACCTGTGGTTCGTAGTTTATTTACTAGTTTCACAAAAAGCGATTCACTTGGATGACGGCGATGTGGATATTCTTGTCGATAAAGTTCTGCAGCTATTCGTTTAATTTTTAAACTTCGACAACAAACATCTAGCATATCTACTTTTTCTGAGTTAGATAAATTCATTTTATAATAAATTAGTAAGGTACTACAATGAAACTTGCTAATAATAAAGGTTAGAACAATTATTACTGAGTATTTACAGGTTGACTTTTACCGTGTTACAATTGTTTTAGTTAATTGTTTTATTTCAAGCCATAGTCATGCCTCACTATTCTCTTTTCGATTAGGTATATAAAAAAGTGCCCGCCATTTTACTTTTCAATAATGTCACATATGAATTATTTTACATGGTTGTAAAGCAAATTTGTTGTACTTTTCAAATTTGTAAAAAAAATTAGTATGTGTTCCATTTGAAATTTCAATGTTGATATTAATTACTAATAAACCGGAAGTGGTATCATGAATGTACATCCGTCATCAAGTAGCTTACATGTTGCTGTATAAATCATGTTATATGAAAGAAATAACTTAATACATAAGCGAGATATTTGTTGGGTCCATTAAAATATAACACACCTGTATAATATAATATGAACCGGTAATTTTGGTATAACTGAATTTAACAACTTAATGCGTAAGTAAATTTTAAAATATTGGAGAGGCTGGATTATATTGTTTTATAGTGTAACATTTTGTTTCTTTCATAGCAGTAGCACTGAGGATGATTTTATAAAAACCGAAACGTTTGCAAACAAGAAGGTATATTGATTTATTATCTTTTATTTATCATCCGAATTTACATCGAGTTGTCATTACTCTTCCTATAGCATTCCATTTATTGTCATTAAAAATGGATGCGAATTTAAAAGATATCTAGTTGAATTCCATATTCCGAATGACCTTAATTTTAAAGTTGTCCTTTGATATCTACATGAAGCATGGTTTCCAGTTCCAGTTTTATTTCAAAATTGTTGTTCTTATTCTTTCTTGCAGTTTTGGTGAACTCCTCCGGCTGTGCCTTATGATTTCTTTCCGTATTGTTGATGCTGTTAAAATTAGATAGTAAACTTGAAAAGAAAATTAATACCCGAAAGCGAAAAAGGCCTGAAAAGGACTGTAGATAAAATGTACCTGCAATATTAACTTTAATGTTGTCTTTAATTCTTATGTAGTTAAATTTAATGCCGATCATTTCATTAATCTTATGTTAAGGTGAATTGTACCTTTATTCTATTATCTAATTTACCGTTTGGAAATGAATCCTATTCTGTCCTATGTTATTTACTAGAATCTTACCTAAATTCTTTATTTTGGCCAGGAGGTCTATTCGTTGGCTTGGCATGTTCTAATTCACATAGCGTGAGGTAAACATAGTCTAATTCCGCTATACGACTTGAATCCATCTGTTGGATTTTACTGGAACTTATATTAATATAGCGAGATGTGGCTATCCGTAGCGTGAGCTCTAGACTCCAGTTGTACCGCTTCGAGCATGGAGCATAGTGTCGCACTACGAATTGACAGTGAATGACAAGTTGACAAACAGCTTGCATTTTCAATTGTATTTAAAAGTCAAGTGTTATATTATATTTGATTAATACGAGGTCTGTTAGAAAAGTATCCGACCTTATTTTTTGCAAAAACTTGATGGATTTGAATCAAGCGCGCTTGCATGAGCCGACCTTGAATCTTTGTGCGCATGCGTGATTTTTTCTGCCTGTAGATAGCGTCTGTTGCTGGCAAGCAGCATTTGAGTGAGGTAGTGTGTAGTACTCTCGTCGGTTTGTCATTACAAGGAAAATGACGGAACGACTAGAGCAGGGCTATTGCATCAAATTTTGCCTGAAACTGAGCGACAACCAGGTGGAAACCATTCGGAAGATTCAGACGGCTTTCGGTGACGATGCTATGGGCATCACACAGATTATGGAGTGGTATACAACCGGTTTAAAAACAGCCGCACATCGGCGCACAGCGAGCGAGTGATGCTGACTGCTTTCTTTGACTCCCGCGGTATGGTACACCATTAGTACGCACTACAGGATCAAAAAATCACCAAAGAGTACTACAGGGATGTCCTTTGTCGCCTACTTGATGCTGTGCGGCACAACAGATCGAAGTTGTGGTCAACAGGAAATTGACGCCTTCACCACGACAATGCTCCAGCACATTTTACAACGCACCTACGCTCCATGTATGCCATTTTTTTTTCCGGACAAAGGTCGGATATTTTTCTAACAAATCTCGTATGTATATACGAGGGTGGTTTGAAAAGTCCGTGCGAAGTTCGAGAGATGGCAACACTTGTACGTATCGAGGTTATGTTTACTTAGTGACATGTCTTGGAAGAACGTTCACCAAGTTTCAACCAGATCGGTCTATTTCTCTATATTTGACATTCGTTTAAATTGAGAAAGTCGAGTGATTTTCAAAAAATAGAAGAAAAAGAATTTCGTGTGTTGACCAAACATTATTTTATGAAAGGCAATTCGCCTCAGAAGACTAAGGAGAAGCTTGATAAACATTATGGTGAATCTGCACCTTCGATTAGAATAGTTTATAAGTGGTTTCAAAATTTTCGGAGTGGGCATATGAGCACAAGTGACGCTGAACGTCATATCGGGATCACTATTCTAGAATAATGCTCATCGACTATTTGGAGAAGGGTAAAACTAAAACAGAGGTGCATACTATTCATCGTTATTGGATCGTTTGAACACCGAGCTGCAAGAGAAACGTCCACGATTGGTTCACAAAAAAGTTCTTTTTCACCAGGACAACCTACCAGTTCACTCATCTGTGATTGTAGCCGCAAAATCGATGGAATTAAATTTCCAACTCGTTCCACATCCTCCCTGGTCTCTAGATTTGGCTCCTTGGGACTACTACTTATTCCCCAATATGAAGTAATGGTTGGCGGGAAGAAGATTTTATTCAAACACGGAGGTGATTGCAGCGTTGGACGAAGTGTATAAGTCTAAAAGGAGACTACGTTGAAAAATAATAAAAAAGTATCCCGAAAGATTAAGTTTTCATTTTTACACGGACTTTTGAAACCACCCTTGTATTGTATTTTAATTAAAAAAAAATTTATATTACTAACAGGTTTTGTTTTTTTCGGGGTTTTTTAGTGCCAACTGCCACGCAACGCGCTTGTGTAATATCAACATATATAAATAAATTTCCTATAAATAACAATCTCTTCTAACTTCAGAATAACTACGTTACCTTAAAAGCATAAGGTCGTATGTAACATTTTGTCACATACCAAAAAAATTGTTATTTTACGCTCTTTTTAACTATCACAAGGTCTTATGTAAAAAATCTGATGTGGCCAGCACAATACTTTCCGTCAATCCTGTGTATTATGTACAAATTCCATACATAAATTTTCTTGCAAAAGATTCAAAATTTTTGGTATTTTATAAATTCCCTTTCTCGGCAACGGAATTCCATACTCCTGATAACAAAAAAATCACATGAAATAAGAAAATCATGAAATTTTGAATGAAAAATTATGACACTTGTCAGTTATGGACATAATTAATTACTGTCATTTTGATACGGGTCCCCATATCTGCTTGCCAAGGGCAGCAAAGTCATGTCACTGCACGCGCCCTATACATAATTTTTTTGCAGTAAAGTTATTTCATAAACAAATTATGCAAATTGCACTTGACACTGACATCTTCTTCTTCTTTAGTTTTCCCATTCGTTAGGGGGTCGCTATTTTTTATTTTCTTCTTCCACTAATTTTTGTTTTGCGTGTCGTCCTCATTCAGTTCCTTTTCTCTCAAGTTTTCTACAATACAGTCTTTTCATCTTATATTTGGTCTTCCTATGTTTCTTCCACCTTCTATTAATTTATTCATCTCTCCTCATGACATGTTCAAACCAATGTAATCGTCTCTATTATATCTAAAAACTTCTAACACTAGAGTTATTCCCTTATTTTTTCATTCAATTACTTGCTTTTTATTGATACTGATATCTGTCAATATGAATTACCTGAATATATTAGCAGTTTCCATGGTTATGTTAGCATAGCTGGCTGAATTATGAAATTTATACAAATTTTTTATCTTTATTATTCTTTAACTCTATATCTGTTGAATATGAACTATAAAATGCAACTAAATCGTATAGAAAATAAAATATTCTTTAAGTTATAATAACATTTAACTGAGTTTTTCAAGAAAAACTGTTAAAATCTTCAAATGAGGGTACTTCCGGTTGACCAATTATAACCAAAATCTAAACATGTCTGCATATGGTTGTAAGGAAGAGGAATACGCAAGAATTGTAATTTTTGGAATTCTAGTATTGGAGATATCGTGGACGAAACTGCGGTCACATACACACACACACATACACACACACACACACACACACACACACACACACACACACACACACACACGCACATACGAACACACACACATACAGACATCATCGTAAAAATAGTAAAATCGTATTGTAAAGACCCTAAAACGTGCTTATTCAATGAAAACTCACCACCGATTTTTTTGACCAAAGACAATACCTTCCTTACCTATAGGTGACGGAAGGTAAAAAGGACAAATCATGTTGGTATTACTGTTTTTATAAAAGTTGTATGTACGTATTTCAAAATATTTAGTACCACTAAGGTTGTATGTTAATTTTATTCACATATGACATTAAAGTATAAATCACCTTTAAAAGTTATTATCATTAAAAAGTCGTATATTGTTACATACTCCTTTATTCTTGTAAAACATTCAAAAATAATTTAGTATAAAAAGTCGTATGTTCATTTTCCAATGCACTTCCGACATACGAACAAAGTTTATATGTGTATGTTATGCATAAGACCTTCTTCTTTTATAATAAATAAAACATTGAGGATTGAGGTTGGTTTAACGCCTATAATTCGCTAGGTATAAGTTTGTTACAACTCCTTCATTTTGGTTTAAAAAAGAAATAGGATTTATAATTTTGAAGACAATTATTTCCGTAAGTATATACCTACATAATTAATTCAGTCTTGATAAAACATTATTTTTTACTTCCTTGTACGTAAGTAAAGGAAGTATTGTAATCGCGAAAAATTTCGGTTTTCAGATTTCATCGGAAATATCCATTTTGATCATCCCTGAATCCATTTTGACTAATTTCGTCGTGACGTCTGTACGTACGTATCTCGCATAACTCAAAAACGGTAAGCCGTAGAAAGTTGAAATTTTGTATTTAGGGCTGCTATAACATCTAGTTGTGCACCTCCCTTTCTGGTTATTACACAATTTCCAGAAGTGGCACTTTACATGCAGCCTATAATAGATTTTAATGAAAAACTATTTTAAAATATAATCCAAAACTTTTCAAATTATACAAGACTTTTATGTCAATCGAAATAACATAATAGATTTTGGTTAAAATAGGCTAACCGGAAGTGGTATATTACTTGAAGTTGTTAACAGTTTCTCTTGAATAAAATGATTTTATTTTGATTTTAGAAATAAATGCTTCAAATAAAAGTTTTAGAGAATTAATTTCTGCGTCTAGCACATCATTAAATTAGCCCTTTGTATAAGCGAGATATGTAAATTTAAAAATTATATACTTTTTTGTTTTTGTAATAAAGCTTGCTATGGATTAGGACAAAAACATAAAAAAAATGTTCGCAATTTTATGATTCGTACAATAACAAATATTATATTTTTATTGTGAAATTAGTCATATTTATTGTTTAATCAAATATTTCTTTGTTGTAATCAAAACTCTCTTTAAAAACTCCCTTTATGGTCGCTATATATCTTACTGTTTTGAAGTTAAAATTAATATTTTGTAATTTATTTATTAAAAAAAATGTATAGTTTAATAATCGTACAAGGAAGTCGTGTGGTGTCCACATCAGATTTTTTTATTGTAGAATAATAAACTCCAGAACGAAACGCTTATTAGAGCTGTCATTAGCAAATATGAATGTATGGAGTTGCGTGAAGTTGAAAATTAAAATAATAAAAACGAACCTTTTCTTCACAAATTATTTATTGTCACAAAATGTACATTTCGATTGCCAAGCAAGCATCATCAGTTGTACTGACAAATACATCATTGTCTAAGGTTAAATATACAAACTAATTATAGGTGGGGATTCTACTAACCAATTACAAAACAAGTTGGGTTAGAAATTTGAAATTTACAAATCATAATAGGAGCGGGTTAGGGTTGGTGTTGACAATTGGTTTTACAAACTTGAGAATGGAATTTTCTAACGGTAACATATCTGTGTTTAACAAGATTTTGGAATTTTTCTGCATTTCTATGGCTTCTAATGTTGTTAATTTACGACTATTATTACATTTTAGTACAACTCAGGGTACAACTGATGATGCTTGCTTGGCAATCGAAATGTACATTTTGTGACAATAAATAATTTGTGAAGAAAAGATTCGTTTTTATTATTTTTATCATTAGCACAATTTGAAAAACTTGATGGGTTGCAGATTGGCGAAGTGTCGAATAATAATAATAATATTGAACAAGTACGAACTACACCAAATAATACCGAGATGGAAATTTCAATTAATTCATACAACCAAATTGAAATAGCCCTGGAGGACTTAACATACAACTTGTAGATATCTAATATTAGAATATGAAGATACTCATTCGAATTACGATAACATAAATAATTATTTGGCTACAGAACCAATAAAAGTATTGGAAGATATATATGTAGGATCTTATATGTGTCCGGAGCAATCAACTAAAGATCAAAATACTAATCCAGACGAAAAATTATGTAGTATTGCTAATTCAGAGATTCATGAAGAGAAAATTGGAATTTATCAAATGATATAGATCAACATACTATAGAAAATAGCTCAAAAACAATTACTGTTTTAAGTGAAAGATCTACAACCTATATAGTCAAGAAAATAGCAACGAATTATCTGCAGATGAAGAAATACCGGAAGGAAAAGTAAAGAAAAGAACCAGAAAGAGGAATACAATTTTACTTTTACTGTCGGCGGCAGAGAAAGTACAGCTTTGTTCGCCCACCGACGAAAAATGTATATTTTTATTTATTCATTTTAGATAATCGTTAGAAATTTTAGATTATAGAACAAAACAAAAACTTATGAACGTATGTTTTTGTAAATTTATATTATATCTATATACGTTGATTTATATTTAACAATAATAATAATTTCTTTTTAAACAATACTTAGTTAATCATTTTGTAATCTATTAATATTATTGTATATTAACATACTATAAGAATTTTTACAATTGTAATCTCTTTTAAATACATAAAATATTTAAACCTATCTTTATATCTACAATATCCTAAAACAAACTATTCACTATTAGTGCGTAGATAAGATAACAATGATACCGAGCACATTTTGTATTTTTAGCGCAAAGAGAATTTACTATTTATTTATATTTTTATTTTTAAAAAGTGTTCTTAGTGATGTAGAACCAAATATTAAATTTGAACAAAGTTATACACCCGTTAATGTGTCCTATATATTAAAAGAAGACGAGCTAAATATACAATGGTCACACCCACATACTGACACCTTGTTGTTTGAAATATCTGTCAATGATATAGAAAATAAATTTTCCACAAAAGAATATGTGCCACATCCCAACAATACTTTTAAGGTAAGTAGAAAAACTTTGAGGTAAAAGTTTGTATTTTAAAATTAATAATAAATAATTTTTGTTTTATATTATGCTAATACAATAATTGTTTGTTATGATCTCGCTATCTTCATTCAAATTCACTGACCGGCTAATATGTAAGCTGTAAAATACTAAAATAAATGAAATACTATACAGTGTTCATTTTAAATGGGCCACCATTGCTATCTTGAGAACTATAACAGCTACAAAGACGTTTAAATGAGCAAACAATTTCTATTTCACAAGACGACAACTTTAAAGAAAAGAATTTTTTTTCGACCAGTAGTTCTGAAAGTACAATGACTAAACTTTTTTATTTTAAATGAGAGCATATACTTTTTATTTGCTTATTCGTTAGAGAATTTAATTCTGAATTCAGTGATATCATGTTTTTATACCCTTTATAACGATTTTTTTGAGAAAAATGCATATAAAATTTTATATTAATTTGACTAAAATATGTTAATTTTACCTCTCGCTAAGAGAGGTATTGGATTCATGCTCATATCCAGATTTCAATGAATAAGCACGTTTTAAGGTCCCTAGAATCCGATTATAACATTTTTACGATGTGTGTTTAGTTGTTGGAGGTACGATTTCTCAAATTATATAAGACTAAAGACCTGTGTAACTACGGAATCTTCAATCTAACAATAATGGGAAGAGTTGAATAGGTTCTGGTAATAATTGTCAATCGGAAGTGGTAGTTTCTAAAAAAAAAAAAATTCTAAATTTTTTTTTGAACGTTTGTTACTACAAATAATAAAGATAATTAAATTCCCAATCTGACACATTTAATTTTTTTAAATTAGATTAAACCGGTTCAATGTAATTTGTTGTTCACGGTTTTGTTTTTGTTTTCACTGTCTTGGTTAGGGGCAGTAATTAAATACTTCATTGGGACTTAGTTACAGTGTGTGTTATTTATTGTTTGAGTTTGATTTAGCTTGTTCCAAAGTGAATATCTTGAGGTAGACGTTTACGAAGTCTTCTATTGCTGGTAGTCTCCCAGAGTTAAAATGGCTGGATTCTGAGCACTTATTTATATTTGATAAAAAGTTTAATGTATGTTTGTCGGTAAAGTCTTTAAATGCAGGAATTTTTAATTCTTTGTGGATTTGTTTATTACGAATAAACCAGTAGCGATTCTTAGCACTTTATTTTGAAATTTTTGCAATTTGTTAAATTGTTGATTAGATGCCGAGCTCCAGATGGGACAAGCGTATGTTAATATCGGTCTTAGAATTGATTTGTAGATTAATATGGTGCATTTTGTTTTCAGATTTGACTTTTTGTTTATTTAGTGTATTCCTAATCTTCTATTAGCTTCTACTATTTTGGTTTGGATATGTTTTGTCTAAGCCAGTTATTTGTCTAGGTGTGCTCCTAGATATTTAACTGTAGATTGATTAAGATTCCAAGGTACCACGACGTTGTTAATTTGTACCGGATCAAGTTCGTTAGTTCTTCTCAGTGTGAATATTTTAAATTCACATTTTGTCTCATTCAGAGTAATTTTCCATTTTTTCATCCATGCTGTTTATTGAGGTTTGAAGGTCGTTTTTAGCTTTTTCTGGGTCTTGATTTTGAGAAATGATTGCTGTATCATCAGCATACATTGCAGTGCTTGTGTTTGTGAAAGTTGGTATGTCTCTCATATATAAATTATATAATAATGGCCCCAATACAGAGCCTTGTGGAACTCTTGCTAGGAGGTATATCTGGTGGTTGATAGAGTACTATTTATTTTGATTTGAAAGATTCGTTGTGAAATAAATGAAAGAATGATATATATATGTGTGTGTGTGTGTGTGTGTGTGTGTGTGTGTGTGTGTGTATTCGAGAGTTTTAGTTCTTGAAATTTAATTTTTAAGCCATTATGCCAAACTTTATCGATGGCTTGTTGTACATCAATAAATGCTATGGCTGTAATGTTTTTCTTTTCGAAGCCTTTCGTAATGATTTCTGTTAGTCTATGTAGCTGATGATTCGTGGAATGATTGGACTTAAATCTAAATTCAAATGGAGGAATGCTATTATTTGTATCCAAGAAGGATTATAAGTCGTGTTTTAATTACTTTCTCGAATATTTTACTGATAGACGGCAATAGACTAATTGGTCTTTAGCTAGAAACATTATTCTTTGGTTGGTTTGGTTTATGAAAAATTATTATTATAGCATGTTTCTATTTAGTTGGGAAATATCCGATTCTTAGACAATTGCTTAGAATTGATGCTAAGAAGCTTATGTATTTTTTCGGTAAATTTTTGAGTATTGTGTTAGTTATATGATCATTTCCGGGTGACTTCTTGTTACTCAGTTTATTTATGTGTTTTTTACATTCTTGTGTGGTTATAATTGATTTTATTTCTTTGAGATCAGTATTAATATTTATTTGTGTTGCGTCATCCTCTTCTTGTATGTTGAATACATTCTCAAAGTGATCAGCAAAAACTTTGCATTTTTCTTCGTCGCTGCAAAATGTGTTTGTGTTTTAGGGGGTATGACAGTTGGTGTTTTGAGAATTCTTCTTGTGCCTCTCCACATTTGTGTATCTCCCGGATTAATTTCACTTAGTTTAGTAGTTTTGGTATTGTTTGATACTGTGCTCTTCTAGTTTTCTCTGTACTGTATGTGTTAATCTATTGAGTTGCGTTTTAATTGTTTTAATACGAGTATTATGCCAAAGTCTTCTTAGTTTATGTTTCTCTTTGAAAAGTTCTTGAATAGCATGTGGTACTGAGGGTTGTATAAAGCGTCTGTTGCTTTTTTTTATACGTTTTTTCGCTGCTATTATTATTGTATTTGTGTATTTGTCTATGGCTTTGTCTATACTTTCTTGTGTGTTTTGTAGTCTGAGTGCTTTGATAGTGTTATTTATTTTTTGTTGGAATTTTTTCCAGTCAATTTTTCCGGCGAGAATATGTTGATTATTCAGATTTAGATGAGGCTGGCTTGAGAATTGTACCAATACAGGGACATGATCAGACTCTATCTCGATTTTTACTGATTGTTTTATTATCGACGAGAAATTTTTCGTTAGGATAATGTCTAGTATGTCAGGCGTGTGATCTGAATGGTATGGGTAATGTGTTGGTTCATCAGAGGTAATTAGTTCTATGCCTAATTCATTAATATATTATTTTAATCGAATGCCATTAGGATTCGTTTTTGTGCATCCCCACTTTTGGTTTTTACAATTAAGATCGCCTAGCAGTATGACAGAATTTCCTAGTTGAAACAAATTATTGAGATCTTCTTTGCTAATTCTTCTACTGGGTTGACGATATGCTGATGTAATTGTAGTGTGGCGATTATTAAGCAATTTAAGATTTATGGCTGTGGCTTCGATTGTTTGCAGTGTTGAAAGTAATACTTCATGATGTGCTAATTGTTTTTTTTTAAATAATAATTACGCTTCCTCCTGAGGCCCACGTTGCGACTCTGTCATTTATGTATACTTCATATTGAGGGATTTTAAATGATTCGCCTGGGATTAGGTTGATTTTGCTTATGTAATGTCAACATTTTATCTTTATATGAAGTATATAAATATTCGCCTTTTTGTTTTTAAACCCTCTGTATTCCAGTTCATGATGGTTAGATCTTTTATATTGTTTGTGTATATAATTACGGTTGTTGAGAAAATATGTTGGCTATGAATTGTTTTATTTTTGGTATGTTGGCTGCGATTAATTCTGTTATTAGGTTTGTTATGAATGAGAGGATCTGACTTATTGTCTATGAGAAGGGCGAAGTAGAGTTAGTGTTGTCTTCTCGTTGAGAGTGGTTAGGATTGTTTTGGAGGGTAGAGGATTATGTGTGTGTTCTGCATAGAAATCGTTTAGTTGTGTGATTTGTCGATGGTATTTATTGTCGATTTTTTCTTTTATGTTTTTATAGTAGGTACAGCCCCTATAGTTCGCTGAATTTGCCTGCCGCAGTTTATACATGTGCAATTTTCTTCTTTCGATTTTGTGCATTTAGAGTAATGGTGTTGACCGGCACACTTATGACAATTTGATTCCATGTGAAAGTAATTTTTTATGTTCAAATTGTTGGCAGTTTGTGCATTGTGAAGTATCGTTAGTTTTTCGTCTCAATTCTACTGTTACTATGGCATTCATAATACTTTTTAAGTTGAATATATCTTTGGAGTTGTCTGTTTTTGGTAGTTCCACTGCGATTACTGGAATAGGGTCTTTAAATTTATTAAGTAATCTGGTGACTTTGTGGATTGTAAATTTTGTGTTTAATTCTTCTAGTACTTCATCTTCTCCTATTGAAATAGGTACATTTTTGATAACAGCATTTTGTTGTCAGGTGGCTGATATGAGTAGTATTCTACTTTCATGGTGTCATAATATTGTGTTACTCGTTTATGTTACCTGTACTTAAGTTAATTTTTAGTGTTTGTGGTCCTATTAATTTGGTTGTGAAGTTTTGATGTTTTCAGTAGTTCTCTGATGTCAGTGATACATTGTTGGTAATTGTTTGCCTTGATGAATATCGGAGGTATTTTAATTTTGGATCCTGTAAACCTGATGATGTACTTAGTGATTCATTTTGATTATTTAGTATATTAAATCTGTTTTGTATTGTTATATTTATTATGTATTTTTGCTTGGAACATGTGTGTTGTCTTTGGAATTTGTTCGTTTCTTGCTATTTTGTTTCTGTTGCGTTCGATCGATGTGTGTGGATGATGGTGATTGTAACGGTGATTGTGAAGTTAATATTACGTAAGGGTTCCCAATTGGTCCTCTTGAACCCTAGGTGTCGAGGTTATCCTAGTTTCTGTAAACTTTTCTTTTGTACATAGTTCTGCCATTTCTTGCGGTCTCTTGCTAGCTCCTTGGCCGAGTTCCAATTTTCTCCTGCTTCAGTTATTATACTTTCTACTGCATTGTTCCACGTACGTCTTGGCCTACCTCTTCTATTTTTTCCGATTGGTTTGGTTTCCCATATTTTCTTTACTTGTCTCTCATCTTCCATTCTTACAAGGTGTCCGAACCGAACCGAATTTTTCTGTTTTTTAATATTTCTACCACCGATTTAACATCTAATTCTTCTCTTATATCCTTACTTCTTCTTTTATCTACCCTTCTTGCTCCTATCACTTTCCTGAGGAATTTCATCTCAGCCCTTTCTGTCTGTCTGACAATATTCAGTTTTCTCCTCCATATAGGAGCACAGGTAAGTATATGGATTTTAGATTGATATCTTTGTCCTCTGTGTTATTTTTTGATTATCTAGAAACTTCTTTTGTAGTGCGTAGTACATTCTGCTTGCTGTCTGGATTCTTTTATTTAGTTCTTCGTTTATAACACCTCTGATACTGACTGTGCTCCTTAGGTATTTGTAGGCATCAAGTTGTTCGATTCTTTCATTTCCAATTGTCACCTTCATTTCTTTTTCTTTGTTGCTGATGAGCATGGTTTTTGTTTTGTCTGTGTTGAGAGTTAGGTGTTGCGCTGTTAGAACATCAGTCCATATCTTTAGGTTTATTTCTAGGTTCTTTTCCGAATTAGCGAACAAGACAACATCGTCTGCGAATACACATGTTTCCAGGTATATTGTTGCATTCTCCTGTATCCTACTAAGAATTTCTTCATTTTTACTTGGCATTCTTTAATGGCATCATCCATCGCACAGATAAATAATAAGGGGCTTAAGACACTTCCTTGCCTAACTCCTGATATTGTTACGAATTTTGTTGAGAGTCTGTTTTGTGTTCTCACTTAATTATTTGTTTCTTTGTATACACTTTGTATTATCTTTTGTTCCGTAGGCTCTCTCAGATTTTCTGTCTAGTGATGTATCGAATGCTTTTTTCATGTCAATAAAACATACGTATATGTCATGGTTTTTTGCCAGTTTCTTCTCTGAGACTTGTTGAACAGTAAAAACGTGGTCTTGCACTCTATGCTTTGGTCTAAAGGTGCTTTGAGCATCTGCAAGCTGATGTTCTATTTTTTTCCTCAACTTATTTTCCAGTATTCTCTCGTATACTTCGAATGCAATAGTGTAATTCCTCTATAGTTGGAACAATCTGTAGTATCTCCTTTTTTATGCACAGGTACAATTATCCCCGTTTTCCACTCTTCCAGTACATTTCCCTCTTCGTGGCATAGGTTTAGCATTCTTAGCAGTGCTTCTTTTCCCGTCTCTCCCATGAACTTTATCATTTCCGGATATATCTCGTCAGCTCCTGATTCTTTGGCAATTTTTATTTTGGCTATTGCATCTTCTGATTCCTTCATGTTTATGAATTTTGTGCAAGTTTCTTCTTCTATTCTACTTGTAGGTATTTTTGGATTGTTTATTCCTTCTAAATTCGGTTTCATGTCGTCGTTAAGTAGCTCATTGGAATATTCTTTCCATCTATTGACAATACAGTTTTGTCCGTAAGTATTTTACCATCTTTCGTTTTTATTTGTTTTAGTTGGTATTTAGGTTTATTTTTGAAGCACCTTACTATCCTATAGAACATCTTTTGGTTTTCAAGGCTGTTTCTTTCCATTAATCTTGCGAATTCTTTCCAGAATTTTTGTTTTGCTTTTATTACTACCTTCTTTACCTCGTCTCTTTGTATTTTGTATGCTTGGTAGTTTACATCACTTCTTTTCTGTAGGTAGTTTTTCCTTTATTACTTCTTTGACTTCTTCATTCCACCAATACGTTCTCTTTTGATTATTACCTCTTTTACTACAGCCACATACTCTTTTTGCTGCTATTAATAACGCTCCTTTAAACATTATCCACATTTCGTTGATATTGTGGCTTTCCCTTTGGGCATTTTTGTTAATTTCTTTTGTCAGTATATTTTGGTAATTTTCAGTGGCTTCTTTGGTTCTTAATTTATGTATTCTAATTTTTTCTTTGACTTCCATCTTTGCTCTGATGTTTCTTTTTTCTTTGTCCTTATCTTTCAAAATTGATTCTACTAAGAAGTGGTCACTATAAATTTCGTAGCTCCTTTTTACTCTTACATCTTTAACTAATCCTCTGTTAGCTCTCTCTACTATTGTGAAGTCGATTATCGATTTTTCCCCTCTGCTTATCATTTCTCTTGTGTATTTATGTATATCTTTATGATTAAAATGTGTATTCATAATTAATAAGTCGTTGCCCATGCAAAATTCCAGTAATTTTCTACCATTATAATTTAATGTTTTTTCTCCTTCCCATTTGCCAGCTTCGTTTCCCCACTCTGCTATTAAAGTCGCCAGACAAATCAAACTTTCCTTCTTTTCATCGCAAACTTCTTGTAGGCTGTCCCTGAAATTTTCTTTATCCGCTTTTTTTTCATTCTCATCTGGTCCATATGCTACTATTAGTGTAATGATTTCCGTTCCTTTCCCTAATTAAAAATAAATGCAAAATGTCAGTGTCAGATTTTTTTGGGAGTTATGAGTACCTATATTTAATATATATATATATATATATATATATATATATATATATATATATATATATATATATATATACAGGGTGTCCCTTAACTTGGTGCACAAACTTTAAGGGCATATAATACTGATCAAAATGAGTAAAAAAAGCTCAGTCAAAATGTGTCCGATCTTTAATAGTTTCCCAGATATAACGCAGTGAAAAATGAGTTTTTACGAGATTTACCTTTGCTATCTCAAAAACTATAAGAATTACGATTTTGATTAATTGAGACTTTTTGTTTACCTTTGAGAGGTAATCTTAGATGGCCTTTTGTTATTTTATAAAAATCAAAAGTGAAATGTTGTGGCGACCTTGGCCAATATTTAATTTTCATATAACTACGTAACTATAAGAAATTGAGAAAAATGTTTCATATAAAATTTTATTGTTTTTTATATTCTTTTTACTGACATAGACAAAATTTTATTCGATCGTTATCTTTGTCAGTTTTTCTTAGATTTTTCGCTTTTCTCGGAAACAGTTGAAGATCATTCCTATGTTGATGAAGCTTTTTTATTCATTTTGGTCAGTACTATATGCCCTTAAAGTTTTTGCTCGAAGTTAAGGGACACCCTGTATATATATATATATATATATATATATATTATTTATTAAATATGTATTTAAATTATTGGTATGTTAATATTACATATATCCTTAAGAAATACCGTCAATGAATTTGATGAATTTTGAACATATTAGAATAGTAGGACAAAATTTCTCATAGAACGAAAGAAGAGAAACAATTTCAATTATTTGTGTGTACAAGAAATGTTAAATTCATTACTTATAGGGCGCGAGAAGTCATGTGACATTGTCATATGTCATAATTGTTCATTCAAAATTTCATAATATTCTGATGTTTATTTGTCATCCATAGTATGGAACATACTTGTCGAGGAAAATAATCCACATGTATTTGGAAAATCATAATGTTTTGAATGAAAACTTATGATACTTGACACCTATGTACATTACTAGTTGTCATTCTGACACGGGTCCCCATATCTGCATGCCAAGGCTAACAAACTGCTTGCGCCCTATATGCAACATAAAATGAAAATGGCGAGAGGTATTGTGCTGGCCACAACAGATTTTTTTTACATAGAATTAGAGTGCCCTGACAAATAGTGAATATTTTGTTCTTGTAAGTGATCACAAATGTTAACGCAAATAAAATATTCACGTATTTTGTTTTTGCAAATATTAAAGAAGATAAATGTTCTATCTGATACATTTAAATATTTTATTATATCTTCTATAGATTTAGAGATAAAAAATATAATACATAAAATAATCTGTTGTAATAAATCTCACAGCCCAAATAACGCCATGGAAACCAATTGAAAAATTAAAATGTTTGTAATTGACTGATAAATGTCAGTGTCAAACATTACTAATGAATTTCTGGGAATTATGTATATACTTTACATACATATATTATTTCTTATTGTATTAAAAGTTAAATATTTAAAATTATAGGTATATTACATATACCCTTCAGAAATACTGTGAATCCCGGCAATGAATTGGAAATATCTCGAAAAATTAGATGAGTAGGACCAAACTTCGTCATAGAATGAATTTAAAATTAAAAAGCTAAATACAAAGAATATGTATTAGGTATAAGTAGAATTTTAGGTTAGACTTTAGGTATACAAGAAATGTTCATACTTATGTAACCTAAAATGGAAGTGGCAAGAGGTATTGTGTTGACCACAACAGATTTTTTTTTACTGTAAAAGTGCAGCATGCGTTCACGCACGTTAAATAAAATTAGTTCCATTTTTGGCTTTACATTTCAATCACGTCTGAAATTTTATGACGCCAAGTTTTTAAAACATTTATATATTTTAGGTACGTTTACCGCGTTCTGCTTCGTATTCAGTTTCTGTATGTGGAAATGGAAAAATCGACCATTGTACAAAAAAAGATTATCTGGTTATTCCACCTAGTACACCCGAATTAAGGGAAGAATATATAACAATAGAAGATGGAGAAAACAACAGTAAGCTGGTTACCATACCAGGAATAAGAAAGGAAACGCAAAGTAAAAATAGGTAGGTAACCAATTCCCACCTAAATTTAGATGATAAGTTATAAGTTACTATAAACGTATCTATTTTAGCTATATGTATGTGACAGTATGTGACGACTTTTCAGAATCGAAAGTGACGTTAAGTAATGATGATGATGAAATAATTCTGTCAAAAATATACTGTACAGGTACATCGTGGGTAGCTGGTAGACTACAGGTAGTATTCATTATATTCGTAGTTTGATTATTTTTTTTTTAAATCTTAAAATTGGTTGATGCATTCAAAATAATCTAAATGATATTATACAGAAGGTTTTATCTTATAAATAATTCAGCTCTTTAGCTCAAAATTCGAAGTAAATAAAATAAATATTAAAAGAAAATACACGAAAATAAATTTTCTTTCCAAATTTTTGTTTCTAATAAATTGAGTGTTATTAAAAAACGTAACACTCGAATCTCACCCATAAACACCTTATTCAAAAAACAGAACCTGACATATGTAATACATGTAACACCCAAATCACAATACCACATATACTAATACAATGCCCCACATATACACAACAAAGAATTCAACACAATATCCCACCAAACCTAGAAGAAGCACTGGGGAGCAACTCCGACAATTTGAATGAACACCATCCAGTTTTGTAAAGACATTAATATATTTCAACTCCTATAATAGATACATCATGTAATATTACCATAAAATACCCATATTACTATATCTAAACACTGTACCGGGTACTAATAATCGAAGCTGTTGATGTACTCTTCTCTTTTCAATAATAAAAAAAAAACGTAAACTTACATACTTTTGTCCACAAAATCTAAAAATAATAGTTATGTCCATATGTTGACCTATTTTAGAGTTATTTATTGGCTATATTTAGGTTAAAAAAAGTTCAAAATTTTCACACATTCAAAAAAATTCCCAAAAATATTTTTGAGAACCCAAAAATAGATCAATATACAGATTGGCGATATCGTCATTCGATTCTAATTTACATCAATTTTGAACAACTGACACAATTTCTAGAACAATATAATTGAAAATGGCCAAAAATTTTCAAAAACTCTAAGCTCTAAAGGTGACCTTTGTTTTTTTGGTCATTTTTCGAGGTTTTTATTCTTTTACTCACAAAAATTGAACCAGTTATTTGAAAATCATGAAAATTTGTATACAGTCAAATTTTTAAAAGATGTCCGATCGATATCATCTACGAATTGTATGAATTCAGATATTTGCTCCGCCCATTCTGACAAATTTAGTACTGTCGTTCGCTTAGTTTTTATGAGGGTACATAAGATACTACTGTTATTTTATTATTATAAAATATATGTTACAATAAAATTCAAAACTAAGTCAACTGTTAAATTTATTAGCAAATGTAAAACCAAATATATGAAAAATAAGATACAAACACAATGTCAGTGTCAGTGGCTCTAACAGAAAATAACGTTATTCGTACGGCTATGAATCCAGGTAATGTATCTGAATTAATAAATAAACTTACGTTACAGTGAAAGTATTATCAACAACGAGCATCGTTTTAAAGTGGAATGTCTTAACTTAGTCGAAACAATATGAATTTGTGAAAAACAAACGTGTTATATCCATCTTTATCGCACACGCTTGTAGCCTTTGCAAAGGAAAGAGATATATGTATGCCAATTTGTTATTTCGTTCATGATACAGATGAACTTGATCGGACATCTTTAATTTTTTTACTGTACTTATGTAATTTTATCTATACAATCCTTATAGTGATCAAGACCAATTTTGGGCTACAGCTAAAAATGGTCGTTTTTTGGTACAACTTTGAATGTAAATATTTCACGAACAAGAAGAGATATCGACATGCTGTACCAAAATTTACAATAAGCATGTTGGATGGAAAGTATTTAATAATATAAAAATTGGAATTTCTACAATTTTGCTCAAAGTTTAGACTATTTTTTAAGGGTTATATTACTCAAAAATGGGTACAGATACCAACTTGGGTAGAGTTGATTCTACTATCAAAATTACATGAAAATTGAATATAGTAGTTTTTAGAAATTTTAAACAACTATATCAAATTTTAAAATAAAAAAACTGAAAAACTTCGTATGGAAAATGGACTTTTTCTACATTTTTCAATAAAAAATACAATTATGTATATAGGAATTATAATGGTGATGTCGTGGCCGTGAGCCTGAGTGTCTTGTCTCACATCTGGGGAACCAGATTCGATCCCGACCGACGCCAAAATTATTTCGAATTTTAAATAACCCTTGTGATGCACTCTCCACGCCAACAATGAGTGTCCGCACGGTACAAATATGTCATCATTACTGCTCATATCTGCGTACAAAGCAGATTGGCCCACCCAGCAATGGGTAATATGCCGTGATGATATATTTATTTTTTGTTTATTTGTACAACATTATCAAAGTATACAAACTATATAAATACAAATATCATATGTATACATACTATATAAATACTTATGCTTTAACGGCCGGGGTCTATAAAAATCTGATTCTTTTTTGGGTTGTTGGGCCGTAGTCTAAAAGGTGATTTACTATCTAAAGTTTCGCGCAACATTCTTTTAGGCATCTTCAGAGGTTTACTGTCTTATTTAAAGAAAATTTTACTTTTTTGACAGATGACAGATAAAAATGTCAAAAAGGTTTTTTTTTCTTTAAATAAAACAATAAATCTGTGAAGATACCTAATACAATGTTAGGCGAAACGTTAGGTAGTAAATCACCTATTAGTCCTCTGCCCAATAACCCGAAAAAGGATCAGACTTTGTATACACTTTATTTTTTTGCCTACTATTGCTATCTCGAGAACTATAAGAACTACGAGGTCGATTAATTTAGCAAACAATTTCTATTTTACTAGACTATTATAATGAGCAAAATAGTATATTATGTTATTAGGAGTAAAAAGCGGTATTTTGTGTTGAACCCAGATATTGCGGTCGAGGCGCCAGTCGAGGCCAGGCAAGCTGGGTAAAACACAAAAATGGCGTTCTGCTCCGAATAACATATACTATTTTTTCTTCAAGTGTTTCAAAGAAAACTGTTTTTTTTTTATATTTTTCTAGAATTGTTTTAATTATAGCGTTTGCAATTTCAGCCATATTTGGCTGTGTACACTACAAAACTCAAACGATACAACTGTCAAATAACAATTTTTCAATATGGTCTGTGTTGCTGTGACGACTGCTGCCGCCAGCGATGAACTAAGAAGCTAACATTTTTTTACTAGTACAATAATGAACAACATTGTTGTACTAGTAATAAAATGAATATATTCTATAGTGTGTGTATAGTAGCATAATATGAATATTATTGTACACTTGAAGAAAAAATATTTTTTTGTATCAGTGATTCTCAAAATACGGGATAAAACTTTCTTATTTTAAATGAGAACCTATTATTTTATTCGCTTATTCGATTCAGTATTTTTTTTTTAATTCAATATCCATATATAATACCCTAATATTATAAAATATCTGAGAAAAATACAAATGAAAATTATGCTGATTTAATTTAAATCTGATAGTAATACGAATGCTTTGAAAAAAACATTTGAATATTATACAAATATTTTGTATGTTCCTGGAATTTTACTTACGAAAAAAAGCTTGATATGTATGCAGTTTATATTTTGTATTCTTCACAGCATAATTTTCATTTGCATTTTTCTTAAATTTTTGAAATATTAGGGTATTATACAGGGTGGTAACCGGCACAGCCGAACATAGGACTTTAACATGTAAAATCAGTCTTTCCTAATTTCATGCTTTTAGGTAAAAAAGCTTCAAATAAAAGTTGCAGGGAATAAAATTCTGCATCTGAACCAATAAAAAAAATATTTTTTCTTCAAGTGTACAATAATATTCATATTATGCTACTATACACACACTATAGATAAGATATTCATTTTATTACTAGTACAACAATGTTGTTCATTATTGTACTAGTAAAAAAAATGTTAGCTTCTTAGTTCACCGCTGGCGGCAGCAGTCGTCACAGCAACACAGACCATATTGAAAAATTGTTATTTGACAGTTGTATCGTTTGTGTTTTGTAGTGTACACAGCCGACTATGGCTGAAATTACTAACTTTAGAATTAAAACAATTCCAGAAAAATATAAGAAAATCCCCAATTTTCTTTGAAACACTTGAAGAAAAAATAGTATATGTTATTCGGAGCAGAACGCCCTTTTTGTGTTTTACCCAGCTTGCCCAGCCTCGGCTATCGCCTCGGCCGCAAAAGACCGCTTTCTACTCCTAATAACATAATATACTATTGTGTGACTTGTAACGGCAGAAATTAGGTATAAAAATGTCGAAAATCAACCGCAATATAGCTATAGCCATGGAATTGACATAACAAATGTTAACCATTTATGTCAAGCTAGGTTAATTTATTTTTATTATTATTTGTAATTCTGTTCAAATGAACAAATCTAAATTTAAATTAACAGATAATTATTAATTAAGAAATTAGAAATAATACTTAATAAAAATAATTTACCCTAACATGACAAATAAACCCTTAGACATTTGTTATTTATTTTGTCTTAATTCTATGGTTATTGTTATTTTTGAGCTGATTTTCGACATTTTCATACCTAATTTGTGCCGTTACAAGACATACAAAATTAATTTTGCTTATTGATTCAGGTACATCATTTTATGCTGTACAACATTTATTTATTTATTACCTAAAATAATTAGGGAAGCAGGAAATTAAGAAAATCTGATTTTACATGTTAAAGTCCTATATTCGGTTGTGCCGGACATCAGCCTGTATATGGATATCGTTGAATTCAGAAAATAATACTTAATTGAATAAGCGAATAAAAAAAACGTTCTTATTTAAAATAAGTAAATTGTACCCCGTATGTTGAGAACCACCGAAAGAAATATTTTCTTTGCTCATTGTAAATAGTATAGTAAAATAGAAATTGTTTGCTAATTTCACCAACCTCGTAGCTCTTACAGTTCTCGAGATAGCAATAGTGAACAAAATAAAATGACCACTTTGTATACCCAAATATAGGTACAGTATATATTATTTTACATTTTTGTAGACGAATACCAGCGATGTCAAATTTATTGTTGGAGGAGGCAGAGCAGAAACAAATATATATGAAAACCCTCCTTTACTAAGTAACTATTATAATATTTGTGTTGTTCTTATGAACGAATATGCAAAAGAATATTCTTACAATGTATATTGTACAGAAGACGATGGATACGACTACAATACTAATTTAATAGTGGGTACTTCAGCAATAGGAGTAGTTATTTTAGGAACTATTATCACTGTAACAATATGCTGTATTAACCATTGTAGAAAAAAACAAGAAGATTTAGAGAATCAACAACGTCTGAGTATAGCGTAAGAATTAGATCTAGTTCATATTAGTGATACGATAACGATTTATTATCGATCCGATATTATTTGTTTCCATGTTTTTGTATGATTGAACTTAATAGTGATGTACCTATAGTATGTTTTCAGATATAGCAGAATGACGTGACTTCACTGTCGAATGGAGTTCTCCACTATTTTTTTAAACTTCGTTCAAATTGAAAAAGATATGTAGTTCTAGACAGTCTTTATTGTTTTACGTTAAGTCGTAATAATTTATTTAATATTCTATGACGTACGTACATGTTAAGCTCATTTTATACAGATAGTTAGTAAATACTTGAAGTCACATACATTGATCTGTTTCAACACTTATAAATAAAAATAATAGTTATTTAAGAATTAAGGGCAGTAAGTGCTTCCTATCGGTTGAAGATGATTGTGGAAATCGAGACGAAGTCGAGACCTCCAATACATCCCATGGCGATAGAAAAGCATTTACTGGCCACAATGCTTATTACGTTTTTTGTACGATCGATGCACAAAATTAAAAACAATAACGTGGGAACGTTGTTAACAATCACTCGAATTTTCAGTAAAACAGCATTTATTCTTACACTCCGACGTTTCGGTGCACACTTGAACCTTTTTCAGTACAGTAAAAAGTAATATAATAAAATAATACATACAAAATAACATTGAAATTATCACTCCTACAGTAAGGTCTTACAGATTGTTACAATCATGTACACAAACAGTGCTGCTCTGTGGGAAAAGGCACCTTTGTGCAAAATTATATTTCAGCGCCCTCCATAATGCATAATTTGCAAATTAACACACGTTTTGAAGTATAAACTATACTTTTGATTCTTCTAAAAATTCTAGATTATAATATTGATGAAATTTCCTTTTTAGATTCATTTTTGTCTTGTAATCAATATTATTAGGTAATCAACAATTTTAGGGTTATACTCGTAGTTTGCCTTCCAATATAACATCATAACAATGCCAGAAAATTATCCGTTTGGCAGGATATTTATTTTACTTTTTCTGTACTAAATTCTAATAGTAAATCAGGGAAATTCAATATCGACCGAAAAGAAAAATAAAATTATCTTACTAAGATTTCATAATTGTAAATAGTTATAAGCATTTGATTCTTCGCAGAATATTAATATTTAAATATTGGGTTGATTGTCCGATTCAATCTTGTAATCAATATTCTTGTACTAATCAAAATATTCTTTGCTATTGTATTGTTGTAATCTACACCTTTACAGTTATTATTTCAATATAACAATTCTAGAAAAATATCCCTTCCGTAGAATAATTATTTTACTTATAACATAACTAGAGTTCTAATGCAAACAATTTTTTTAAAAATATTGTTTACTTCTATTACCTTATTGTGTAAGTTAAAGTTTTTTTTTCTTTATCGGGAAAAGGATGAAGTATCTGTACGAAAAATTTTGTATTTAAAATACTTACTCTTGGTGACTCACATATTCTATTTTAGATATCTGCTGTGCTCTAATTATCACAAATTAGGAGTTTGATAATAAAACAATATGGTAACATTGCATGTAAATGAAAGATTAAAATAATAATAATAATAATAATAATAATAATAATAATAATAATAATAATAATAATAATAATAATAATAATAATAATAATAATAATAATAATAATAATAATAATAATAATAATAATAATAATAATAATAAATGTAGTAAATTTATTTATAAATTGTACATATTTCACATATAGTATATAATTATATATAGTATGTTTAGTAAAAAAAAACTGCAATATAACTTAACATCAATATAATATTTTTTAGTTTAGTCTGATGAGCAATGAATTTATTTTTGCTTATGGAATGAAATAAAACAATTTCTTTCTTCGGTGAGACAAAGCCTTGTGTTGCATTTCTCACACATCAAACGGTTAGTGCCTTTCTGGCAGTTTCTGCATCTTCCTTAGGATTTGTATCAAATATTACATTTATATTTTTTTGCACTGCCAATTGTGTAATTTGTATATTTTTTTTTTTATAAAAATTTACTATTATTTACTGTCTTGAAATGGCGCCCCATATGGTCAGGCGCCTTTGTGCAGGGCACAACATACCCACCCGCACGGAGCGGCCCTGTACACAAAATACATTCGTACAAAACATTCAGTTAACACATCGTTCAAAAAATTCAAAGAGCATACATACATCCATTTGCTCTCATAATCGACAACAGAATAATTCGAAAAAATATATTTCCGGGTGTTTTCCGAATGTAAATGTGTAAAACTGAATGTTTATTACTGGAAAAATTATATTGTGATTGTATCGATATCGTATCATATAAACCGAACAATAAATCTCAAATTTGTAAGACTGGAAAGGATTTTTTTTTTTTAGTGAACTGAATCCCCTTACCCGAGGAGCAGAGAGAGAAAGACCACCCCGTCCGGTTAATCAAAATAAAAGCGAAAATAGGTTTTTAGAAAGTCCAGAAATTCATAATGAAAATGAAACAAGAATAGAAGAACCCCCTATTCAAAATGACAACGTGCAAAAAGCTCGTGCACCTTTGCAAACATCTCTATAACTACTATTGAGGTACCGCACTATTTTTAATAATTAGCCAAAAATTAATTGCATATATTTCCCATAAAATATATATCATTTGTTAATTAAGAAATTCATGTATTTCTTCAAATAATATCTGAATTTTTTGAGGAGAAATCTTATATCTGTTTTACATGTCATATTTCATTCGTGAGTTACCCATGATAATAAATATATATTATTTATAAATACGAATATTATAATATTCAAATGTAAAAAATGTTAAACCAATAAATATAGTTAAAAATATTTTGCATTGTTTACTATGATCCACTCATGGCCCAAATTTCCAATATATTAACTACTTAACTAGTTACATGTTAGCAAAATTTTTCAGGGGCATAACTAATTATTTTATTGGGTGTACAAATACCTCCCTAATGCCACTATTGCTAAAGTTTGTGGCAAGACGAGTGTAGAGGAATAACAAGTAAATAACCTTTTTGTAAACTTTTCTAAATTAACAGCTTCAATAACAATATTTCAACTCTGTTTACATTTGTAATTATCATTTTTCCTACAACTGTCTGTCAGCAGCCTAGATATTTAGTGTTAACAATTAAGTCTAGTAGTTATTGTAGGGTTGATATTTGATATAGATGCTCAATTTTTGAAACTAAATAAGTATGGACTGATGCTCAACATTTTTCCTTCTCTGCACCCTGTCCTTTGTCCTGCGGTGTTACCACTTCTTCATAATTTAGAATTTTCAGCATGTCCAGTGAATTAGCAACAGTGTAGAAATCTCCAGTCCAAAGTCTTGAAAGTTTTTCATCGTTATTTTATTACTTATTAACATTTTTACTAATAAAATATTACATACATTGCAAAAATACACAAAAAGGTTGTTTTGCTAAAACGCAGTATTTTTTGACATTTTTAAAGGCGAGAAATAGGAATATTATGATACGATAAATCATCGGTTTTACTCAACAAAATCGTAGTTTCTGATTAAATTAAACTAATCTCGCCAAACCTCTATACCCAATATTATTGCATTAGGTTACAATATACTAACTACTAATTAAATTATATTTGCCAGTCATTGAATATGCACATTGTTACAATAAAATGCAAAAATAAAATAAAGTTTCATTAAATAAATTAAATACAGGGTGCTTCATAATGGGTGTGCTAAAATTAAACCATTTATTTGCGGAGTGATTTTAAGTAAAAAAAGTTATATCAAGGTATGTCCGGACACGTTTCGTTACACAGTTACAGCCTTTTGAAGGTGCACCTCACCAAACACATTTTTATTAATTGGGATATTTCAATAATAATGCGAACCTGGTGGCAAAATTTGAATCTAAAAAGGAGCAATTTTATTTTATTCGTATATTTTTACATACGCACGTTCAGTTTATATAATAAATAATAGATAATGGAACTAATATTTACAATTATCTAATATTTATTGTAAATTTGGCCCTAAGAAAAAACTAAACGGTGAACATTACCTAAGAACTACTAACTAAAGTATTTAAAATGAAATATAATTAATCTACTATTACAACTAATAAAACAGGAAACAAGGAAAT
The DNA here is from genome assembly GCA_951394225.1 of Harpalus rufipes. Taxonomy (NCBI): domain Eukaryota; kingdom Metazoa; phylum Arthropoda; class Insecta; order Coleoptera; family Carabidae; genus Harpalus; species Harpalus rufipes. The sequence continues at coordinate 24,894,483 of OX596281.1, read as the reverse complement.
AATATTCTACCTAAAATAATAATAAACACTGAAAGAAACGTCAAAATATACGAAAAATCAAAGAAGAACTACTGACAGCAATGTTACGCTTATGGAAGTTAAACAAAAGTGCTCCCTTGTCGAAGGTTTGACATTGGTGCACAACGTAGTAAAATATCCCAATACGTAACTATAGTACTATTTGCTCTAAAATTTTGAAAGTTGTATGAAGGTACTAGTTATTTAGATGCATGTTTGTACTTTCTTTTGTTTTCATATCTCAAACAAAGGCAGCTCATATGGGGAAGCCTAGAATGTTTTATATCATTATTTTTTTACCTATTCACATTTTTTAATTTTTTCTGATAAAATATTATATACAATGCAAAAATACACAAAAAGGTACTGTTGGTAAAACTTGATAAACGCAGTAGTTTTTGAGTTATTTTAATTTTTAGAAAAAATTAAGTGGGTATTCAAAAACTTTAGTTAACAGTTAATAAACAATCAAGTTACCATAGGAAATAGAACAAAATATAAAAAGAGAAACAAAAAGGGTTTATAACTATTGTTATTTGCCTTATTTTCATTATTGGTATTTTTTTTCTGCTAATGGAAAATGTTAGTGCTGGTGAATATACAGATATCGTATTTATTTATAGATATTGTAACAGTAATGTTGATTGTTTCTTTATTGTTACCTATTTTTTTTTTTTTTGATAGGTACTTGATTTTTTCTAAAAAATTATCAAGTTTAGGAAGAGTACCTTTTTCAGTATTTTTGTATGCATTTTTGTATGTGTTTTTAGTGAAAATAAAACAATGTTAATAGGTAAAAAATGTGGAAAAACGGTCATGACTTCCTCATATGAGTCGTCTCTGGTTGAGATACAGAAACAAAAAAAAAGTATAAACAATAGGCATCTAAATAGGTAATATCGTCATCGTCATACCAAATTTTAAAAAAATTGTTACAGCTTGTACCAGTCATTAAATAAATGTCTAATGAGATGCACCATCAAAAGGCTTAACTTTAGCAAAACGATTCCGGATTTACCTTCATATAATATTTTTTACTTAAAATGGTTTAATTTTGACACACCCATTATGAATCATGCTGTATAATCATATATGAATATAGAGTAAAAAGAAATGTATATAATAAATAAAATACGCTCAAATTAAATACATATGTAAGAATTCTGCATAAATAGTAAATTAATCTTATCATATACTTTTTTCACATAGATATAAATGTTTGTTTATGATATGATTATATTATAAAAATATTATCTAAGGTAGAGGAAAAGTGAAGTAAAGATAAGCCAATCTTTTATAATATTGAATTTCACTTCCAATTAAGTTATTGTTGCAGATAAACTCATCATGAGTAATATTTGGTAAGTCTTTGTATTATAATAATTACGAGTAGCATGAACAAATATATACAAAAAGTTTATAATCCAATAAACATTCATATACAGGGTGGTGACCGGCACAGCCGAACATAGGACTTTAACATTTAAAATCAGACTTTCGTAATTTCCTGCTTTCCTAATTATATTAGATAAAAGAAACTTCAAATAAAAGTTGTTGGGCTTAGCCACGAAATTGAAATAAAAAAATCTGATGTGGTCAGCACAATACCTTCCGTCAATCCTGTGTATTATGTATAAATTCCATCCATAAATTTTCTTGCAAAAGATTCTAAATTTCCAGTAAAATTATTTCATAAACAAACTATGCAAATAGCACTTGACACTGACATCTTCCTCTTCTTTAGCTTTTCCCATTGGTTAGGGGTCGCTGTTTTTTTAATGTCTTCTTCCACTCATTTCTGTTTTGCGTGTCTTTCTCATTCAGTGCCCTTTCTCTTCTTCCGCAAGACAGTCCTTGCATCTTACCTTTTTCGTCTTCTCCTGTTTCTACAACCTTCTATTACTAAGCTATTCATTCTTATTCCAATATTGTAAATTTCTAGAAATTTCTTGCACTAGAGTTATTTCCCTTATTCTTTGATTCCTTACCGTATCTTTCCATGTCTCCCCAACATCTATCTCAACATCTTTATCTTTGCCACATTCATTTACTTTTCATTGATACTGACATCTGTCAATTTGAATTATCTGAATACATTAGCAGTTTCCATGGTTAGCATAGCTGGCTGATTTATGAAATTTAATATCTTTATAATTCTTTAACTCTATATCTATAAAATATGAAGTATAAAATGCAATCAAATCGTATGGAGAATAATACATTATTTAAATTCTAGTAACGTTAAATGTCAATAAATGATATTTAACTGCGTTTTTTCAAGAAAAATTGTTAAAATCTTCAAATGAGGGTACTTTCGGTTGACCAATTATAACCAAAATCTAATCACCCCTTCTTGTGATTCTAAACTTGAGGAGTATGAAAAAAAATTAATTTTTGGAATAGTGGTACTGAAGCTATGCGATCCGAAACTTTCGTCACACACACACAGATACACATACACACACATACACACACACACACACACACACACACACACACAAATAGACACACATACATACACACAGACATCATCGTAAAAATGGTAAAATCGTATTATATGGACCCTAAAACGTGCTTATTCTCTAAAAACTTACCATTGAATTTTTTGACCAAAGACAATACCTTCCTTACCTAAAGGTAAAAATAACAAATGTTAACTATTTACCTGTCAATCTAGGTTAATTTATTTTTATTATTTGTAATTTTCTGTTCAAGTGAACAAATATGACGGATAAACCGTTAAGACATTTGTTATTTATTTTGTCCCAGTTTCATTGCTATTGCTATTTTTGATATGGTTTTCAGGTCGAAAACCTAAAGGTCTTAGGTAAGGAAGGTGTATTGTTTTTGGTCAAAAAATTCAATGATGAGTTTTTAGTGAAGAAGCATGTTTTAGGGTTCCTATAATACGATTCTACCATTTTTACGATGATGTCTGTGTGTGTGTGTGTGTGTGTGTGTGTGTGTGTGTGTGTGTGTGTGTGTGTGTGTGTGTGTGTGTGTGTGTGTGTGTGTGTGTGTGTGTGCGTGTGTGTGTGTCTGTTTGTGTATATGTGACGAAAGTTTCGGATCGCATAACTTCAATACCACGATTCCAAAATTATTTTTTTTCGTATTCTTCAAGTTTACATCCAGAAGAACAACTGATTAGATTTTGGTTATAATTGGTGAACCGTAAGTAGCCTCATTTGAAGATTTAACAGTTAAATTTGATTTATTGACATTTAACGTTATTATAACATAAAGAATATATTATTCTCTATACGATATTTGATTGCATTTTATACTCCATATTCAATAGATATAGAATTAAAGAACTTTAAAGAAATTAAATTTTAAAAATCAGCCAGCTATGCTAAACATGGAAACTACTAATATATTCATATAATTCAAATTGACAGATGTCAGTATAAATAAAAAGTAAATTAATGTGGCAGAGATGAGGATGTTGAAGTAGATATTGGGGAAGACACGGAAAGATAGATAAGGAAATAACTCTTGTGTTACAAGTTTCTAGAAAGATACAAGAGAGATGATTACATGTCATGAGGAGAAATGATGAACATATTGGATAAAGAATGAATAGCTTAGTAATAGAAGGTTGAAGAAACAGAGGAAGAGCAAAGATGAGATGAAAGGACTGTAAAGAAAAGAATGAGAACGACACGTAAAACAGAAATGAGTGCAAGAAGAAAATAAAAAATAGCGACCCTTAACGAATAGGGAAAGCTAAAGAAGAAGATGTTAGTGTCAAGTGTTATTTGCATAGTTTGTTTATGAAATAATTTTACTGGAAATTTAGAATCTTTTGCAAGAAAATTTATGGATGGAATTTATACATAATACACAGGATTGACGGAAGGTATTGTGCAGGTCACAACAGATTTTTTTTATTTAAAATAATTAGAGTAGCAGGAAATTACGAAAGTATGATTTTACAAGTTCGGGAGTTTCAGTCACCAGCCTGTGTACCAACATGTGTTAAATAAAAGCTGGCCATAGTCGTTTAACCAGGTAAATCAGCTTTTCTTTGCACCAAACTCTATGAACGCCGATTCCAAAACCGACCTATACTGTTCCCGGAATAGGGTGTATTTGTAAACAATTTTATTAACAAATTTTCTGAGAAATATGAAAGTGCGGGGCCCCTGTGAGCGCAGAGCCTTGGGCAAAATTCTGAAAACCCAGCCTCTGAGCCGGCCCTGTATTATATCTGGCTAGATATCTCGACGTTTTATAAAATGATAATAATCTAACCTAATGCACAAAACTCGGTCTAAGTTTCCAGTTTTCCACGTGTTACGTGTGCGTAAAGCTGCGTCCCCACTGCGTCGGCTTGCCATTCAATTCGAACGATGTCACATTTCAATTTTATATGTAGATAGTAAAACAATTAGAAATATTATTTTATCATAGTTATCTAAAAATAATATGTTGTTGTAGTTGTCAATCAATGATTTAAAAAATGTCAATATAAAATATAAGTAAATAATAATTTTGTATGAATATTATCTTCTTTAATTATATGTGAATTGTGATTAGAGACACTCTCTAATAAGATTCACCAAAGAAAACCGCAATTTCTGTTAAGCTATCGTGTCCCGTATGCCTATATTTATTATTTTTATTTCTAAAGTCCCAAATAACGATACATTTGTATTAATTTATTTCCGTGCGGTCTTGCCGATCGGAAAAAAGCCAAGGCAGTGGGGACTTGACTTGACTATCCGTAATACTGAATTCTGGATACGCCGGGCCTACCCAGCCAGAGGTTTCTTGGACACATACTCTAGCAGCCAGCTCTGCTCAGGACACGATGCGGACTAGAGAAGAGCACACTAATCAACAAACACAAACATAAAACATAAAAAATCTGATGTGGTCAACACAATACCTCCCATTTAATTTAATTTTTATTCATGTAAAGACTTAAAATTAAATTAAATTTAAATACCAGGTTCGATCCCGACCGACGCCAAATATTTCGAATTTTAAATGGCACAAAAATGACCCCTGTGGTGCACTCTCTAAGCCAGCAATAAGTGCTCGTGAGGTGACACCTGGTAAACACCCGCACGGTACAAATATGTCATCATTGTTACCGAAATTTGTGTACAAAGCAGACTGGCAGACCCAGCAATGGGCAATATGCCGTGATGATATATTTATTTAATTTATTTATATACTTACCTATATTAATTGCTGGCGTGGAGAATGCACCACAGGGTTCAATTTTGTGCCATTTAAAATTCTAAAATATTTGGCCTCGGTCGGAATCGAACCCTGGTAAACGGCTGCACGGAACAAATGTCATCATTATTACCGACGTCTCCGTACAATGCAAAGTGTCTCACTCATCAGTGGGTAATATGCCGTGATGATATATGTTTTTCTTATCTTACCTATATTTTTACATATTTACTCATGCTGGAAACTATATTAAGTTCCTTTCCATATAATTATTGTTCCATTTACTATTTTCTTTTTAAAACGTTAATATTATTAAGGGCGGAATACATATTAATATTATTATTTGTAATGATTAGTTTGTTTACAGTGATATATATCTGTCAGTTACAAACATTTGAGATCTGAATTATAAAACCATGTGTATGACTTGTGTTTAAAGCGTAGGCTCCGGGATTAAAATTATAGTTTTATAAATGTATCCATAAAAGTATTAATACAAGCCTATAGAAAATTTAATAACCTTTAATTTTTATATAACATATATCTCGAAAAATAACATTTAAAGGTATTTTTCGAAGAAAAACTATCTTGAGCTTCCAGTAAAGTGCTATTTTCGGTTATCTGATTTACTCCAAAATCTAATCGCGTCTTTCCATATAAGAGTAAGGTAGAAATACAAGGTTTCAAAATTTTCTGAATGATAGTATTTGAGTTAGAGCGTAAAGAGGATCCACACACATACACACAGACATCATCGTGAAATTATTAAAATTGGTTTGTAGGGACCTTAAAACGTGGTGATTTACCAAAATCTCGATATGCGATTTTTAGCATGATACCTATATCTCCCTTACCAAGGGTAGCGGGAGGTAAAAATTGTTTAACGTGCAGTAGACTTTCCAATTGTTTAAGTGGAAATCTATGTTGGGTGACTTTTTACCTCCCGCTACCCTTGGTAAGGGAGGTATAGAGATCATGCTAAAAATCGAATATCGAGATTTTGGTAAATGATCCTCTTTACGCTCTAACTCAAATACTATCATTCAGAAAGTTTTGAAACCATGTATTTCTAACTTATTCTAATATGGAAAGAAGCCATTAGATTTTGGTGGTAATCGGATAATCAGAAATGGCAGTTTACTTGAAGCTCAAGATAGTTTTTCTTCAAGAAATACCTTTAAATTTAAATTTTTCGCAATTTGTTATTATAAAAATGTTTATTTTAATACTTTTTCTATATATTTTATTGATAAAATAAAATAATGTAGAAATTATATCTCGGAGCTCATGCTTTAAACACATCTCAATAGTTACATAGTTCAGCTCAAATGTATGTAACTGACAGATAAATGTCTCTGTCAAAAAAATAATCATTTCAAATTAATAATAGTAACGTTTTAAAAGGAAAATTGTAAATAGAACAATGGTTTTATGGAGAGGAACTTAATATACATAATTTCTAGCATTAGTAAATATGCAGGTATGTATTTATATAAAGAAATAAATAAATATATTATCACGGCACATTATCCATTGCTGGGTGTGCTAATCTGATTTGTACACACATTTCGGTAATGACGATGACATATTTGTATTGTCCGGGCGTTTACCACAAGGGTTAATTTTATGTCATTTAAAATTCGAATTACCAGGCACGCGGCAACGAGACCCCATAGGTAAATGGCGGGAGGTATTGCGTTGGTCACATCAGATTTTTTAATGTGGGATTCTACACTACCACATGCATGTATTTGAATTCTCTGAAAATGTTATTACTCATCCTATAGTATTCCAAGATGTCCTTTGACATCTACATGAAACACGGTTTTATTAATTATTACTCATTTTTACTTCACATCAGTGTATTTGACTTCACTTTCACACTTTTCTATCATATTATGTATTAATATAATGAAATTACACAATCACTACGGAGCTCAAATAAACACGTCCGTCTCCTACCGTGGTTGGAACAAGACTCCATCGGAAAACACCAAGGCAGTGGGGACATACCTTTCGGCTAGGATTGATATTGTTTCTATATTTTGGCAAATATGTAAGCTAAATACTGTTAGTCGTTTTATAAAACGCCTAAACGACTAGCCAGATTGTAAAACATCACTGTCAACGAAAGTTTGAATAGGTGTTTTATTAAAAGTCTGGCTAGAAGATATATAAATATTTCTAATAATCATTTCTTTTAAAGCTATGTGGTTTTTATATCAACAGTGGTATTCACAAATGCAAAGACAGAAGTACCCGACATCACACTATTGTCCCAAGCAGGTGCATCTAAAGTAAATCACAAATGTATAGCTGGAGAAAATGTAAACAATAGTGCTATAACTTTTATCGGATCTTTTTCCAACAATAACATACCAGGTATTGACTTTAAATTTTAGTTGTCAAGTATAAAATGCTGTCACAAGTGTTTCAAAATAATAATAATATACGTTTTTAGAGTCTCATTTCATATACCAAGGAAAAAGAATACAAGAAACTAGTTTTTCTTGTGATTTTGAAGATATTACTAAATGTTCTTCGGAATGGAATGATGACAAATTCATTTTCCAGTCTTCAGTAAATGAAGAACGATTTAAAGATGTTGTTATCACAGATCAGAGATGGGAAAGTAAGTACAATATTAAAAAAAAGTTATATAATTTATTTTTGAAAAGAGTTTAAAACTTTCAGCACAAGTGATTTTATCTCTTTACCTAGCGGTAACTTCAAGATTGGTATATCAATTAGATCAAAAACACCAGCGTTAATAATATTATGTCCTGAAACTAACGATGAGTTAAGGCAATGTTACTGGATTGAAATAAGTGACAAATATGTTAGTTTAAACGAATGCGAAAATACAAATATTAATAATTTTGACAAAAATGAATCCGGATGTGAAGAATTAGATAAACCAGTATGTATAATTCGTCTAGATGATGAAAGTTGATGGTTAAATTAGTTTAGTAGTCGTTGGAATAGAATTGTAAGAAACTCAAACTAATAATTTTGTAGAGATTTGTAAATCTTATATTTGCATGGATACATTTTATGACAATGTACATACTTACAAATAATTCTTCTAGGTAGCACTATTTACTATTTAGTAAATTCTATCCTTTAACAGGTCTCAACGGAAATGTCTCCAAACCAATGTCTTGCCCCTCTCGCTTCAGTCTCGCGTAATTCTGCCCGTCCTTAATTTCAGTTAACATTTCAAATTATTTTCGTCCTCTTCCTCTTCATCCATGCATTTACTAAATGATGATGAGCTTATTTACTTCAAATAATTTCAGTATTTTTTTTCAAAACAATTTTTATTTTGTTTTAATGTTATTATGAAAAACGTGTTCTACAAGAAACAATAATAATGTCTGTATCTGCTGTTATTAATATTCTTATGAATTTTGATTTTATGCTTCAAGTATGAACTATTTTTTTCCACCTTTCAATCTCTAACCAACCAACCAATATGTATATGTACAATAAATAGTAGTCATTGTTTTAGGCCACCTTAATAGATTTGAAGAAATGGCAGCATTTTAATATAGCTTTAATAGAAAACAAATTACAATTATCAAAGCAAAATTCACCATCAATTTTGTCATATGGTATTGCACAAACTGAGAAACTTGAAAAAGTGCATTGGCTTTCTAATAATAATGTAGCATTCTGTAAATTTCATAAATGTAAGTACATACACCACTTTATTCTATTTTTAACTCTTTAATTGTAAGTACCTAACTCAACTATGCGCTACTTCAAGAATTATTAATTATTGTAATATAAAATTAAAATTTACAGATTCATATTTATCTTTAAAAGATGATAAGGCCAATGGACAATGGTACAATATAGGGCCAAAATTGACACCAAAACATAATATAATTTGTGTAACGCTCTATGTAACTAATTGTTCTACATGTAAAGTGGAATTTGCTATTGGTGATAATGAGCCAATAGAACCAATCATAAAAAAGACAAATCAGGTAATTATTTTGTTTTTTATTAAAAAAATCATTTTAAGTAATATGTTTTTAGGATTGGAATTATCTAAAATTAATTAAAAATACTACAGAAAATAACCATTTACAAATAAAAGCAACAAAATCTGATGTAGGAAATTCTGGATTTTGGTTCATAGACGATGTAAGGCAATGTAATTTGAATGGTAAGTATTATATGTAAATATAAGTTATCGTAAAGAGCACACAAAATTGTGTTTTATTTCAAACTTATTCATCGGAATTATTTAGTTCGTTCTTCTTGGACATATTTTTTGTGATTTTACGTACAAATTAACTATTGTATATTGTACACCAGCCCAAATTATCTTACATGTACAATAATTATCATAAAGTTGGCAACACTACATATGTATGAAATCGTCGTATAATGGTTACTTTAGTGCAGATTTTTGAACTTTTTTTTAATGACGATATCAGTGCACTTTAGTGACGATTTCAATTAAAATTAGTTTTTTTTAAATTAATGACCGAGATTAAAACTCAATTTCTATGTTATCTATATTTAAAAAGAAGTACACCATTTTGCTTCTTGAGGCAAAATGTGAACATTATTTCTCCAGCGGATATTTTATTATTTTGGCAAGTAATGTTATTTAATATTTTGCAGTATCAACTATTAAGCTGTTTTTTGGCGATGAGCCGTATTGAAACCGTATTCATTTATGACGTCATTAATATGTGAGTCGCAAAAATGCACTGTTTTAAATCAGAAATTTGGCAGATATCAAAATGACAAACAAACAAAAATTGGTTTTCTTAAAATTTATAAATTATATGAAAAGAACATAAAACAAATTGAATATAATTTGTTAATATTTTTTTTATTGTACTACGAATAACAGGTATCATGTGAATAATTTCCATAATAAATATATTGGCAAATGTATGAAATAGGATTTTTAAAATTTATTTCGCATCATCACGCACATTTAATTTGTTATTACGTTAAATAAACGTATACAGGGTGTTTGGCGTAAGTCTGGCACCACGAATATTTCGTTTATTTTGAGAAATACAAAAAAATGTCAAATGTCAAAATAAACGAAATAATCGTGGTGCCGGACTTACGCCAAACACCTGTATATATACAGGGTGGAAACGAACTTAATGTCATAAATTTAAGGGTGAGTAGTATGACATATGTGGATTACGAAACAGAAAGAATTTTTTTAAAATTCGCATATTTAAGGGTAGTTTTCATGAAACTAATATTTTTGGTACCACTGGACCACTGGCAACGCATTTGCATTATTTTATCTATTACACAATTATTTTCGTTAAAAATGCTATTTAATTTAATTATTAAGAATAATATCTTATACAACTAATTTTGAATGTATTTTTGATAACCATATTTCTAATGAAATATGAATTAAAACAGCAGTAAAAAAAAGTTTCCTTAAGAAAAGTCGAATTTTCGTTTTTCAAATTTTAAAAAAAATCTTTCAGTTTCGTAATCTACACATGTCATACTACTCACCCTTAAATTTATGATATAAAGTTCGTTTCCATCCTGTATATGTATATAAGCTCTCAGCCGTAATGAAACATATCCCACCTTGGATGTAATACCTACACTATTCTTCACTTAATACTTTATTGTAAAAAGTAAGTGATGATGACTACATAAAATATAGTAGTCGAAATGTACAATTTATAATAAAGTATTATGGGAAGAAAATATTTTACAGTTTATTAATTTAATATACAGCGTGTAGATCGCGACATCGGAACATAAGACATGTAAAATTATGTTTTCAAAATTTCCTGCTTCCCTAAATATTTTGCAAACTCTATAAAGGCCGAAATTAGATATGAAAATGTCAAAAATCACCCCACAAATAGCGATAGCCATGGAATTGAAATTAAAAATTAACAAATGTTAGCGATTTATCTGTCAAGCTAGGTTAATATATTTTTATTATTATTTGTAATTTCCATTAAAGTGAATATTTAGTTATTTAAATTAATAGATAATTGTTCACTTGAATAGGTATTACAAATAAAACCTAATAAAAATATATTAACCTAACTTGCCAGGTAAAACTTCAAACATTTGTCAAATTATCTGTTAATTCCATGGCCATCGCTATTTTTGGGGTGATTTTCATACCTAATTTCTGCCGTTTCAAAACTTGCAAAATAAATTCTATTTATTTATTCAGAAACTTTAACTTTTATTTCAAGCATTTTTACCTAAGCAGGAAATTACATGTTATGCGTAGTCCTATATTCCAATGTTGAAGTCAACACCTTGTGACCACAAGAGGAGAGAATGCCATTTTTCCTTCAGCGGTTTGTTGCCAGAGTGAGAAGGCCGCGGGCTACTAATTACATCTTTGAAAAATTCAAGCATTTCTCTCACTTGCTTTGCGACGAGTAATATATAATATTTATTTTTAGATAAGGGTACTTGAAATGACGGTACAAGAAAAAGAAGAAGTATCTTGTACTGCTCTTACAACACCTGACTACGAGAGTTATTTTGGGAAAATCAATTCTGGTAAGAAAGTTACAAATTATGTATTTGAATATTAAATTGTAATTAAGGACTTAGGAATGAAAACCACAACTAAAACTAATTTCAAAGCAAGGGCGCCGACTTTTTTGTGTGGGTGCTTATTGATCGAAGGGGAGGGGGTTGGGTGGTTTGAAGTTATGGAGAACAGGGGAGTCTACCAGGTGTTGTAAAATCACACTTACACCGTCCTTAGTCACGCAGTCTACATACATATGTAGGCCATGCGTCTTTAAATAGTTTGAACAACATATTAATTGCGCAGGCGTGGTTATGAGTAGCTATTTACGGTCTTCTTTAGCTTTACTATGCTGAATACATTTTATAGGGATAGTACTTTGAGTATATGCAATTTAAATACAAGCGGTCTACGATCGTAGACTGCGCGACTAACCGTGTTATATTTTATTTCCTTTCTAAGATTTTTTATTTCACATAAGAAAATAATAGATAGCGCTTGAGAGCCGACCGTTTTTACACGCATCAAATGTGATTTTTTTAAGTCAAAGAATTTCAACTCACTCTACAACAAATTATGTATTTAAAATAATATCAGGCACGAAAATAATAATTTAACCACAGTTTTTATGAGACAGATCAGCCATTTTCATTATTTTTACGACACAAATGACAGAAAATAAAGCTTGTTTATAATTTATAAATAAACGACTTGACGTCTATCAACGATGATTGTCATTGTCATGCACAGTCTACTAATTGATTAGTTTTTTTATTTTGTTAAAATTAAATATTATGATTTTTGTTATTATTTCGTCATAATTGAATAAAATATTGTATAAACCACGTGAGTTAAGAATGTTAATTCACTCAAAGAATTTAATCCACTCACCCTACGGGTTCGTGGCATATACTCTTTTCATGAGTAAACATTATCTTAACTCACTTAGGGACGGTTGTTCCATCTGTAGTTAAACATTCGATTAAAATTTATTCTATTGATAACTTCAGTTTGCGTTGTTCCACTTACGGTTAAAAGTTACCAGTAAAATAAATTTTCGTTAATGGCTAGATAACTAACAGTCTTTCAAACTACCAGTTAAGAATTTGTATCCAAAGAATATCGTACTGTAACGTGCGCCCCTGACTTAAGAGTATACGAGCGCCGCTACTGGTAGAATATTTCTGAGCGATGACGTAATTCCCGGCGGCAAAACGACCCATACGCCTAGACGCGTTAATTACACCGGTGACCTAAATCTATTGTAATCAATATCTTTGTGGCGTCAGAAAGTTCCAGAAGGACACTGGGCTGTATAAATACCGTCCGAAGGACAGCGAAGGGATAGTCTGATATATAAGAAACGAGCAATACTGGGTGATATAAATAAACATTCTACGAGTTGTAAACATAAATAAATGTAGTTATATAAATAAATATAGTGATATGAATATTGCTTAAATAAATAATCTTAGTTTTAAGAATTCAATAATATTCTTAGTCTTAAATTAGTGTTTAATCATAGTGTTACTTATTTTTATTATTATTTTAATATTTATCCCCTATTATTTATCGTTTAATAAACGGGTTATTTTAACTAATAAGATTTCTCTGATTTTTACACTTCACCCATATAAATAAACGTTACAATTGCTGTCAAGTGTGGGGTTGTGAAAACTGAAAAGCGTTCTACAATCTCGTCTGCGGCAAGCATTAATAGATGCTGGTGAAAATACTGAAGATTACTTATTCGAAATTTCATGTGACCTATGCTTATCCGACGTTGGTAAACTTATGGCAGAAAAATTAGAACAAACTTCTAGAACATTAAAAGAAGAATTAAAACAGGAAATGGCAGAAGGTTCTAGAAAATCAGAAGAAAGTTCTAGAACATTGGAACAAAAATTAATACAAAGTTCTACAAAGGCAAAAGAAAATACTAGAACATTAGAAAATAAATTAAAAGAAAATTCTAGAACATTGGAAAATAAATTGATAGAAAATTCTAGAAGTTTAGAACAAAAATTCGAAGAAAATTCCGGAAGTTTAGAAGAGAGTTCTAGAAAAGTCGAAGAAAATTATAGCAGTTTAAAAGATGAATTGAAATTAACTTCTGAAGAAGCTTTCCTAAAATTCGAAGAGTGACAAGAAGATAGAAGAATTACGAGAAAAATTCTACTGTAGTAAAGGCAAGTGTATTGAAAGGATGGAAAGTAGTAAAACTAGATACCTCAACAATGCATATAAAAACACCAGAATTTTATGGAAAATCTTCGTTGCCGAACTATTTAAAACAATTTGAAGCTGCTGCGAAAGCAAATAACTGGACACCCACGGAGAAGGCTATAGAATCAACCGCCTCGTTGCTTGGAGAAGCTATTGACATCCTACAAACGCTGAAGGGAGAAGAACAAGAGGACTACGACCAACTAGTCAAGAGGCTGGATATGCGATATGGCAATGCGCACCTGGAGCAGGTGTATCAGACGCAACTGAGAAACCGGTACCAGAATTCAAAAGAAAGCCTTCAAGAATTTGAAGCCGGCGTAGCTCGTTTGGTTCGTGTCGCACATCCTACAGCTCCCGATAGCGTTTTGGAGTGCCTGGCTACGCAATCATTTATCTACGGAGATAGAGACAGCGAAACTCAGCAAGCACTGCGATTGGCCCGTCCAAAAAAAAAAATATTGACGCACTCTCGTTTACATTAGAACATGAAGCTGCCATACAAGCTTCACATATAGAAATATGGATGCGAGAGAAAAGAAAACACTGAAGATCTAGAAGAGACCATGCGACGAATTGTAAGTGAAGTGTTTACTGGTAAAAAGAAACTCCGGTGTTTGAATTGCGGTGAACTGGGTCATCCACAGAGACTTTGCAGAAAAATGCAAAAGAAGATGGAATCGACAAAGGAAGAAAAGGAGTTGGAAAAATAAATCGGGTTGATGCGAAGAAGCAATTGTCGACCCGTAATCTAGCAGCCCCACAATCCATCAGTTATGTCGCAACTCTTCATCATAAAGCCAATAACATCTACGTGGATGGCTCTATTAACGGAAGGCCACTGAAAGTGCTACTGGATACGGGTGCGACAAAGACTATAATTAGACTCGACTTGGCGAAGAAAAATGGCAAGACGCATTTTCAACCAACTAAGTGGCGATTATGCACAGCGACGGGAGAACAAGCTACCGCATTAGGAGAAATAGATGTCACCATCTCTATTGGAAACACCTCCTTTAAACATCGTGCGCTGGTAGCTGAAGTTAAAGATAAATTAATACTCGGTATGGACGCAATGACAAAGCACGGTTTTAAGCTTGACCTGAAAAAGGGAGTGAAGATGGTCAATAAAGAAGAACTCGTATTAAACCCACGAGGCGACAAAGCTGTGCGCGCACTAATGGCCGAAGACGTTACTCTCCCATAACGAAGTGAAATTATCCTGGAAGCACATTTAGAGGGTAGTTTCTGCGAGGGAAGGATTGTTATGCTTGAACCCAGGAAGGATGATGCCAAAACTGGCACTGGAGTTGTTGTTAGAAAATCACTGGTTAAAGCCAGCCAGGTAATTCCAGTTCGAATAATGGACATAAATTATTATCCGGTTGTTCTTAAAAGAGGAACAATTGTAGGAGAATGCTTGGCAGTATCTTCGATTATTCGAACTCTAAAGGCCAATGAAAACACATCTCAAGAAGTTCCGGACACTTTAATCAACCAAATATCAACATGCTTTCAAGAATTGACCGCCAACCAGAAAACCAAGGCAAAGAATCTAATTGGAGATTTTCAAGATGTGTTCCAATTTGACAAGAAAACCAAAGGGAGAACTAATAAAATAGACAGCAATAGACGCAAGACCCATCCGTCAGCCAGCAAGAAGACTGCCATTGGCGAAGCGTAAGAAAGCTGAAAAAATTATTGAAGACATGAAGATGGAAGGTGCAATCGAACCTTCAAGCAGTCCTTTGCTTCACCAGTGGTGCTAGTGAAGAAGAAGGATGGCACACGATTTTGCGTCGATTATCGTCAACTCAACAACGTGACGAAGAAGGATAGCTACCCGCTACCTCGAATACACGATACACTGGATACTTTGGCTGAATCGAAAATTATTTCCACTCTAGATCTAAAGAGCGGCTACTGGCAAGTAGGTTTCAACACAAAAGATAAGGAGAAGACAACCTTCATCATCGGTAACGGATTCTGGCGATTTACCGTAATGCCATTTGGGCTCTGAAATGCCCCCGCAACGTTTGAACGAATCTTGGAAACCGCATTGGCTGGGATATCTTAGAAAGCCTGTTTGGTTTATCTCGACGATATTATTGTGGTAGGAAACACGTTCGAGGACCACATGAAGAATTCGGTTGAGGTTTTCCAAAGATTGAGACAGGCTAACTTGAAGCTCAGTCCAAAGAAGTGCCATCTGTTCTAAAAAGAAGTTCATTACTTGGGACACGTGGTTTCTGGTAAGGTTATTGCAGTTGACCCGGAAAAAATAAGGGCCGGTCAGGCCAGTACCTACTTAGAAGCTTCCTTGGTTTGTGTACTTACGAGTATTATCGACGATATTTACCTTGATTTGCCAACATAGCTAAGCCACTGATAAGGCTACCTGAAGAAGGAAGGCGATTCCTCTGAGAAATGGACTGTAAAGTTGCATTTAAAGAACTAAAACATTCCTTGACAAGCGCACCTGTTCTAAGCTATCTTTTACTTGAAGGAGAGTTCATATTAGACACAGATGCCAACAACGTTGGAATTGGTGACGTCCTTTCCCAGAAACTAGACGGACATGAGAAGGTTATTGCCTACATTAGTAAGACCTTGTCAAAACCGGAGAGTAATTACTGTGTCACCAGAAAAGAGCTTTTGGCAGTCGTGAAATCCGTGGAGCATTTCTACAAATACGCTTTAAAATGGTTGCTACAGTTCAAGAATCCAGAAGGTCAGGTGGCCACGTGGATTGAGAGACTACAAGAATACTATTTCAAAATCGAGCATAGGACAGGTACCAGCTATCGTAACGCCGACGCGTTGTTCAGAAGGCCATGCCAAGAGGAATGTAAGCATTGTAGTCGAGTGGAAGAGAAGCATTCCACCACCGCCAGAATAACAGTAGTCGACGATTATTGGCAGCCTGTTGGATTACTCAAGGACCAAGAAAATGACCCGACTTTGAAAATTTTATTGGAATGGAAAGCAGAAGAGAGCAAACCAATATGGGAAGACGTTGCACCACACTCAAAGAGTGTAAAATCGTACTGGGCGCAATGAGACTCCATGGTGATTGAGAATGGCCTGTTAAAGCGTGTGGTACAGAATGCTGATGGAACTGAGAAGAAAACTCAGTTGGTCATTCCTAAGAGTAGAATGCCAGACGTGTTGAAAGAGATCCATGACGGATCTGGGGGAGGCCATTTTGGAGTCAACAAAACATTAGAAAGATTGCGCCAGCGATTTTACTGGATTAACTGTAAAGAAGACGTTAAAGACTGGTGCAAGAAATGTGTGGTTTGTGCTGGAAGCAACGATCCGCATAAAAGACGAAGAGCTCCAATGCGTCAATACAACATTGGCAGTCCATTTGAGCGCATTGTGATTGATGTGGCCGGACCATTTCCGGAAGGTGACGACGGAAATAAATATATCGTTGTTGTCATGGACTACTTCACTAAGTGGGTTGAAGCCTATCCATTACCCAACCAGGAAGCCATCACGGTCGCAGAAACATTAGTTAAAGAGTGTGTATGCCGGTTTGATGTACTACGTGAACTTCAATCCGACCAGGGAAGAAATTTCGAATCTGCCGTTTTCCAAAATATCTGTAAGATATTAGGAATTAATAATACAAGGACAACTGCATTACATCCGCAGTCCGATGGCATGGTTGAACGAATGAACAGAACGATCAACCGATACTTGTCGAAGGTAGTCTCCAACCACCAAAGAAACTGGGACCGACTTCTTCATCTGTTCCTGATGGCTTATCGTTCATCCGTGCATGAAACCACAGGGCAAATTCCTGCGAACATCTTATTCGGGCGTGAGTTGCGCTTGCCATGTGACTTGGTGTTCGGCAGTTAACCCGGGGAAGATCTGGCCGGGGAAGATTACATAACGGACTTACGGAGAAGAATGGACGACATTCAGGAACAAGTCCGCACAAACATTCAAGTTGCCAGCGACCGAATAAAGGACCAGTATGACATGAAGGCAGAAAAAGGTGGATACCAACCTGGGAATTTAGTGTGGCTTTACAATCCACAAAGGCGTCACCAAAGCTGCAAAGAAATTGGGAAGGTCCTTATGAGGTCGTTAAGAGAATAAACGATGTGATATACAAGATTAGAAAAACATCAACAGGGAAACCGAGAGTAGTAAACTTCAATCGGCTAGTCCCTTTTGCTGGTGATCATGAAGACCAGCGTGGAGCAACGGTTCGTCAGATCATAGTTCAGGAACCGACTTTTGAAGACTTCATGGAACAGTATTCCTTTAGTCACAAGAGGCGATATGGTGTGACAAAAGAAGAACATCGACATCTGTTTATCGTGTCTTCAGATTATTCCCTCGGCCACTGCGTATGTGGTATGTTCTGATGAACACTTGATGATGTCACGCGGCATAGCGTCAGTCTTTAAAACGAAATTTGGACGACTACAAGAACAGGTCAACCAAGGTACATCCATCGGCAAAACGCTGCGACTGAGGGATAACAATACAGAACATCAGCGGTATACCTACTACCTGGTAACAAAACCACGCTCGTACCAAAAGCCGTCATAACGCAATCTATGGAATACACTGTGCGATTTAAAGGATCATCTGCTAGAGAATGACATTTTGAAGCTAGCAGTACCGAAGTTAGGCTGTGGACTAGATGGTTTGGATTGTTAGGAACATGTTAGAGATCCTCTTCCGCTATATCGGTATTGAAATTCTCGTCTGCAGCTTTAACCTTAACGGACAGAAAGAAGAACTCCAGCGGACCATCGACTGTCACTTCTTCAAGACTTCTAAATATACCAAGGGTAATTCATGTAGATTTCGTCATCAAGAACTGTTCCGGGACAAAACAGTTTTAAGGAGGGGGCAGTGTAACGTGCGCCCTTGACTTAAGAGTATACGAGCACCGCTACTGGTAGAATATTCCCGAGCGATGACGTAATCCCCGGCGGCGGAACGACCCATACGGATAGACGTGCTAATTACACCGGTGACTAAATCTATTGTATTCAATATCATTGTGGCATCAGAAAGTTCCAGAAGGACACTGAGCTGTATAAATACCGTCCGAAGGACAGCGGAATTATAATCTGATATATAGAAATAACGAGGAATGAAGCTGGTAATATAAGTAAACAGTCTACGAGTTGTTAACATAAATAAATGTAGTTACATAAATAAATTTATTGATATAAATATCGTGTAATAAATAAAAATATGTGTAATTTGACATTAGTGTATTGTTAGTACTTGTTATAATTCTCTGTTTTATATAGTTCTTTATTTTATTTTTTGTGTTACATATAAATAACATACTTTACCATTTTTTACCTAAATAACTTTTATTTTGTATACATGCTGCTATGTAAGTAAGTACAACGCTTAACCCATTGTAGAACTGACCCCATAGATAGTATATATCTGGCAATAATTTTTGTTTTAACATGTTTTCTATAAAAACTGGAGGCCTTTGAAACTTTGTAAAAAAGTAAAAATCAATATGTTCTCTGAAAAAAAATGTTGATTGTCAAAACTAACATTAAACGTTTTTTGCATGATCATTTTATGTTGTATTTTTACGATATTCTCAAAATGCCATTTACCTTCGCCAATCAAGAATATGCAGACATGCATATGGTTTATGGCGAGACATTACAAAATAGTCGTGTTGCTGCAAGACGGTACAGAGAGTTATTTCCAAATAGAAGTATACCGCATCACTCTGTTTTTATCCGAATTTGGAACCTTCCACCAAAATACTTGGGATCTTGGCAAGAATCCTGATGCCAACGCTGTTGATCGTGATGAAGAAATTGTGGAATTATTTCATGAAAATCGTAATATATTAGACAAGTAAGCCGTATGATAGGAACATCTATATTTACATCCTAGAATTTATTTAAAAAAGAAAATTTACATCCTTTCCACGACTATTGCATGCAAACTTTGCAACCAGAAGATTATTTATTCAGAATGAATTTTTGTCAGTGGCTTCTACATAGACATAATCAGTGTTGATAAACATGTAGTTTTTATTATGAAAATTGAAATATTCCACGACGCCAATGATCTTATAATCATTTGTGACACGTGTGACATTCTTTCCAGATTTTTACTTTTTTACAAAATTTTAAACTATGACGTGATTGGTCTGTTTTAAAGGCTTGCAGTTCTTGCAAGAAGCATGTTAAACAAAAATTATTGTCAGATTTGTTATCTATGGGGGGTTGTACATTGACTTATATAATACCCTGCATAAAAAACGTATCTTATCAAATAAATAAATAAATAAATAAATATATATATATATATATATATATATATATATATATATATATATATATAAATACATAAATGTTTAAACGGTCTACTTATGTAGACCACACGACTAAACTCGTCACAAAAGTCCGCGCAACTAACAAAGGGTTATACATAGAAAGTTTAGTACCGTATCTCTGAATCTCTCTGAATTGTATTGGCCGACTTGTTTTAATGATTGCACCATGTGCCTGCATGTTTTTCTATTGTTTTCAATGTGTTTTGAATAAATGATATTGTATGATTACAACTTTTCTGGTTCTGGCGCTTTTCAAGCGATAGGCGTCAGTCGTCATGCTCGCCTACTCTCTGAATTTAAGAAAGTTAACTTCTGAATAATTTCTGTGGGTGCCCCGAACCACCCACGTAGTTGGCGCCCGTGTTTCAAAATCACTTTATCTATACACATACACTATACACATGTGCAAATAATATTACAGTGTGTAATATATTTGTAATTTTAAGAATTCTTTTTTTTAGGATCTCAACCAATATGTAATAATTCATCTAATATTGGTAGAAATTGCGACATATCATGTTCTTCAATTTTTGAAGAAGGAGAAAAATATATTTATTGTAACAATCACAGTATTTGTCTTGCTTCTAATAGTAAAAACCCTAAATGTACGTGTGCCGCTGGTTGTATGGGAGAGAATTGTAACATATGTAAGTATAGTCTTTCAAAATATATAGTAAACTGAAGTAACTTCACTTACGATGAAGCAAGCTTTTCAATTTCAGAAAAAGTAAATTTATAATCAGAAAATTAAATCAATTTCAGAATGTATGTAAAAAAAATTGTTGTGACCAATACATTCCGTCACTTATCATTTCTATGTATTTTATATAAATTCCATACAAAGAGTTTCTTGTATTTTCAATAAAATTACCCATATATTTGGAAACTGTACTTAACATTGACATCTGTCAATTAGTAATATTGAATTATTGAAATTGTTTCCATAGTGACTCAGCAAAGATTACAAGATTTATGAAAAATAATTTCTTTATAAATTTTTATCTTTAAATACATTGAATATGAAGAAAATAATGCAATCAAATAGAGAATAAAATATTCTTTAATATTTATAATAACATTAAATGTTAAAAATGACATTTAACTGTGTTTTTTTAAAAGCTTCATAATAAAGTAATTGCGATTGTTCAATTGTAACCAAAATCTAATCAAGTCTACATTTGGATGTATGAATGAGGAATACGAAAAAATTGAATTTTTTTTGAATTGTAGTATTGGAGTTATCGTGGGGGAATCTGAAACCGAATTTACAATTTCTAAAAATGAATATACTTTTTCTGAAATTAAGTTGAAAAGTTGAATAAGTTTTTACCTCCTATTGTGAGAGTCAACTATTATTTGTCTCCTATATTCTGAAACACAAAAAGAGTTAAATAAAGTATAGTAGAGACCCTTTAACCCGTACCAACGGTAATCCGAACAACCAGTAATCCGAACATCGACTCTTTAATCCGAAATGTGTGATTCTTGGAAAAATCTATGAAATTTTGCTTTAGTTTTCACCCTTGAAGTGGCAGTAAGTGATAACTAAAGCTCGGATTTATATGCAAGGAAAATAGGAAGAATATGCGCATATATACGAGGTGTGTTCAAAAACTATCGCGAATTTTGAATTTTCGCGGGTTACGTATATTCGAATTTCGATCTTTTTGTGGCTTTATGTTGGTACTCATGTCTCTCACTTATGTCGACAAGCTCGGCCATTTTGAATGTTCACTTAATTGTTGACAGCTGCTTTGCTTGCACGTGTTTTGGATAGTCTTCGATTTTTACCTATTCAAAAAAATGGAACAAAGAACCTGTATCAAATTTTGTGTGAAAAACGAAATTAAGTGCGCGGATGCATTCCGAATGTTGACTGTGGCATACGGAGAAGCTACCTTGGACCAAAGCAACGTTTATCGATGCTGTTTTTGGTCGCAATTGAGCAATTTTGGTACAAATTTCGCGGCGACCCGTCTCATGCCCAAATCATTGATAAAAATCGAATGGCACGAGCCAATCGATATGTTTAGGTCCTCAGCAACTTCTCTAACGGTGATTCGACGATTGGCCAATATCATTTTCTCCACTTCATTAATTTTTTCGTCTGTTGTTGAAGTGCTCGGGCGTCCGGCACGCTTTTCGTCGTTCACATCTTCTCGGCCTTCTGAGAACATTTGATCCCCACGTCATCGTTCGTAACCATATGGTTCAAATCGCCAGGGGAGGGAGGGAATTGATGACGTCATGTTGTCGGGTGGAATCCGACCTTGGTAAACAGTTAAAAGAATTAACAGAAAGTTCTAGAACATTAAAAGAAGAATTAAAACAGGAGGTGGCAGAAAGTTCTAGAAAATCAGAAGAAAGTTCTAGAACATTGGAACAAAAATTAATAGAAAGTTCTAGACAAGCAGAAGAAAATTCTCGAACATTAAAAGGATAATTGACAGAAAATTAGAACAAAAATTAGAGGAGACTTCTAGAAAAACTGAAGACAGCCTTCTGGAGTTTGGGGCCGACGAAGCCCGTTTAATTTGACTCGCACGTCCTACAGCTCCTGACAGCGATTAGGAGTACCTGGCCACTCAGGGAGTCATCTCCGGAGTTCGAGATAGCAATACTCAGCAAGCACTGTAATTATGCCGCCCAAAAAATATGGTTAACGCACTCTCATATGTATCAGATCGTGAAGCTTCCAAACGAGTTTCACGTAACCAATCGCGAATGCGTAATATTTATGCTAAGGGAAATGTAAACACCGAAGGCATAGATGAAAAAGTGCGGCGAATTACAAATGATGTGTTTGCAAGAAGAAAGAAACTCCGCGATTACAAAAGAAGACGGGAACGAAAAACAAAGAGAACGCGAAAAAGAAAGAAAGCATGTCTAGTAAGAAATTAAGAAAAAATGTAGGCAGAAATTCTAGAGGTAAAGGAGGAATCCGTTGGTGTCATGGATGGATATGAAGAAAGAAGACGCAAGCGAAAAAAGAAAGAGAACGCGAAAAAGAAAGAGAGCGTGTTCAGCAAGGAATTAAAGAAGAAATCTAGGAAGAAATTCCAGTAGTAGGAAAGCCAACCGGAAATGAATAGTTTTCTTACAAGCAGCTACGATTCCAATCTAAGTGGTTTGAAACGGGGCCTGAAAACAGCGGGGAAATGTGCCCTTGGCGATTCGTATGGACAGCTCGAGTGGGAAACGAAAACTCGAGTTAGATAACGATGACGACGATGACATACCTCTCACCACAAGGAAGAAGAAAGTCAAGACAGAGAGAGGAACTTGAAAGAAAGGGAAGTAACGTCGACGCATTGTTCAGAAGGCCATGCTAAGGGAGGCAAATATGGTAGTCGACTAGAAGAAAAACATTCCACCGTTGCCAGAATAACAGTAGTCAACGATAGTTGGCAGCCCGATGGACTACGCAAGGACCCGATTTTGAAAATATTACTGGAATGGAAAGCGACGAGAGCAAACCAATATGGGAAGATGTTGCACCACAGTCACAGAGTGTAAAATCGTACTGGGCGCAATGGGACTCAATGATGATTGAGGATGGCCTGTTAAAGCGTTTGGTGGAAAATACCGATGGAACTGAGAAGAGAACTCAGTTGGTTATTCCTAAGAATAGAATACCAGACGTGTTGAAAGAGATCCATGACGGATCTTGAGGTGGCCATTTTGGAGTCAATAAAACATTAGAAAGATTGCGCCAGCGATTTTACTGGGTTAACTGCAAAGAAGACGTTATGGACTAGTGCAAGAAATGTGTGGTTTGCGCTGGAAGCAACGGTACGCATAAACGGCGGAAAGCTCCAATGCGTCAATACAACGTGGACAGTCCATTTGAGCGTGTTGCGATTGATGTGGCCGGACCATTTCCAGAAAGCGAAGACGGAAAAAAAATACATCGTGGTTGTCATGGACTACTTCCCCAAATGGGTTGAAGCCTATCCATTACCTAATCAGGAAGCCACCACGGTCGCCGAAACCTTAGTCAAAGAGTGTATATGCCGGTTTGGTGTACCACGTGAACTTCACTCCGACCAGGGAAGAAATTTTGAGTCTGCCGTTTTCCAAAATATCTGCAAGATATTAGGAATTAATAAAACTAGAACAACTGCATTACATCCGTAGTCCGATGGACGATATTCATGAACAAGTCCGCGCAAATATTCAAACTGCCAGCGATCGGATGAAGGACCAGTATGACATGAAGGCAGAAAAAGGTGGATACCAATCAGGGGATTTAGTGTGGCTTTATAATTCACCAAGGCATCGAGGTTTATCACCAAAGCTGCAAAGAAACTGGGAAGGTCCATAAGAGGTCGTTAAGAAAATAAACGACGTGATATACAGGATTAGAAAAAGACCAACAGGGAAACCGAGAGTAGTACACTTCAATCGGCTAGCCCCTTTCGCTGGTGACAACAATGAAGACCATCATGGAGCAACGGTTCGTCGGATCATAGCTCAGGAACCGACTTTCGAAGACTTCATGGAAAAGTATTCCTTCGGTCACAAGGCGCGATATGGCGTGACGACAAAAGAACATAGAGACCTGTTCACCGTGTCCTCAGATTATTCCCTCGGCCACTGCGTATTGGAAGACTTAAAGATGTCACGCGGCATAGCGTCAGTCTTTAAGACAAAATTTGGACGACTACAAGAACTGGCCAACCAAGGTCCATCCGTCGGGAAAACGCTACGACTGAGGGATAACAATATAGAACATCAGCGGTATATCTACTACCTGATCACAAAACCACGCTCGTACCAGAAGTCGTCGTATTGCAATCTATGGATCTCGCTGTGTGACTTGAAGGATTATCTGCTAGAGAATGACATTTTGAAGCTAGTAGTACCGAAGTTAGGCTGTGGATTAGATGGTTTGGATTGGAGGATTGTTAGGAACATGTTAGAGAACTCTTCCGCTATACCGGTATTGAAATTCTCGTCTGCAGCTGTAACCCTAACGGACAGAAAGAAGAACTCCAGCGGACCATTGACTGTCACTTCTGTAACAGGAATACTAGCAATATTTTTATATCACCCCGCTAGCTACCAAAAGTTGTAACACAATTACAAACTATATTTATACATCACATCGGTAACTACTAAAAGTTATAACAGGTACAGTAGGGACAACAGAAATAGGTGATCGAGATGGGTAGCGTTTAACACTGCTTAGTCCTGCACAATAGGAAAATTTATTTGACCCGAAAGTATAACACTAATTTTATTAATGTAAAAACTATTAAGGTCAAAGGTAGCGGAAACGCTGCCACCACTATCCGTATTTTAATAGTCCTCGGATAGAAGGACACGGCCAAAACGGGTTAAAGAAAACAATCAATCAAAATTTGGGTAGTGTCACTAAGTAATTCAATTGATACTCACGCGTTGTTCTACGGGTCACTAAGACACACGCTGAAAATGGGTATGAGGCAGAACAAACACGTATTTCCAACAATAATAAAATTATATAATCTTTAATAATTCTCCCTGAACAAATAAAATTATATATGCCAAATAAAACTACAACGCGATCAATTGAATCTATATAAACTCTAAGTTCGTAATCTCTAATTTACAAAATCAATCTCAAGTCTTTTACATCGATCTACAAATATTTCAAAGCCGATTCACAAAGAATAATAACAAAATCAAATACAATTACTTACATGAGTAAACACACAGTTATACCAAATCACACCACGATGAGAAAGCCCACAGCACAATTTAATTGGTTATTTCACACAGAAATACCAAGCTCAGTCTAAGACAGACAGTCATAGACATGAACAACAAGAACAATCAGACAACAAGCAACAAGCCTACACGAAGTAAGACAACAAGAAGAACAAGTCAAACAAGAAGAAGTCAGAGTCAAAACTCTGACTTTATACTCTGCAAGGGTAGAAACCAGTGACTCTCAAACCCCATAATTTCGGCTCATCTCATCTATAAAACTAGAGATAGTTTACAGTTTCTTACGAAAACTTATTAGTGTGTACTGGGACACCAAGTAACGGACAAATACTTCTAAGAACTCAACAGATCTGCACAAAGCTCTACCCTAGAGACTTTTTGTAACATCCGTCCAGAAACATAATTTTACCCTGTCTCATAAATACTTCAACCTAAAAAAACACAAAACTACAAGTTTTAATTCCTACGAAACAAATACGTAATAGTCGCTACACCGGATTATTACACTTCTTCAATACTTCCAAATGTACCAAGGGTAATACATGTAGATTTCGTCATCAAGAACTGTTCCGGGACGAAACAGTCTTAAGGAGGGGGCAGTGTGACGTACGCCCCTGTGAGAATCCCGGAATTTCCCAGATGTTGAAATCCCCGCGACGCGCCGGCTAGAGGTTAACTACGCCGTGACCCAATTCTTGTGTGTACAGGTCATTGTCGTTTCAGAGGGTTCTAGAATGATATGAGCTGTATAAATACCGGCCGAAAGAAAGCGGAGGGATAGTCTGATAAGCAACGAGCAATGAACTTGGTGATATAAATATACAGTTTACCAATTGTTAACATAAATAAATGTAGTTATATAAATAAGTGTAGTGATATAAATATTGTATAGATAAATAATCGTAGTGTTTAAGCTTTTATTGATATTCTATATAATTCTATAATTATTTAATTATAGTGTTAGTTGTTTTTATTATCTTTTAATATTTAATCCGTAATTAATTATCGTTTAATAAACGTATTTCTTTAGTTAATAATATTTGTCTGTATTTTACACTTCACCCATATAAATAAAAACGTTACATTATTATATACTATATCTCCAAACCTATAACGAGATATAATAAAAAATTTAAATGTGTCAGATTGAGAATTTAATTTTTTTTATTATTTGTAGTAACAAATTTTCAAAAAATAATATTTAGATTTTTTTTAGAAACGACCACTTCCGGTTTCTAATTATTGTTAGCAGAACCTATTCAACTCTTCCTATTACTGTTACATTGAGGACTCCGTAGTTACATAGCTCTTTAGTCTTATAGCATTTGAGAAATCGTACCTCCAACAACCTGACACACATCCACACATAGACACACTTACACACACACACACTTATATACACACACACAGACACACACACACATACATACAGACATCATCGTAAAAATGGTAAAATCGTATTCTAGGGACCCTAAAACATGCTTATTCACTAAAAACTCATCATTGAATTTTTTTGACCCTTCCTTACCTAAAGGTGACGGAAGGTAAAAATAGGTATAAGTACAATTTTTGGTGTAGACATGCAAGAAATGTTAAATACAATACTTACGTAACCAAAAATTGAAGTGGGAGAGTTATTCTGGTAACTGATTTAGTACCTTCTGTTTTATAATATAAGGTCTTAATAATTGATAGCCTCATCTATAAATGAATTTTGTTTGAAAAGCTAGCTCCAGATACATTAGACCTAGCATCAGCAAGCTCCAATGGTAATTGATCTAGCGGAATCTGTTTATAACTCCGACGCCTTTCTAATTGTTATACAAATGAATTTTATTTAAAAAGCTAATCCCGGATACTGCAGACGTAGCACCAGTTGCTCCAATGGTAACAGATCTAGCGCCATCTATTTTATAATTCGAGATCTTAATAATTGTTAGCCCCATCTACAAATAAATTTTGTTTGAAAAGCTAGCTCCGGATACTTTAGACCTGGCATCAGCTAGCTCCAGTGGTAACTGATCTAGCGCCATCTGTTTATAACTCTGACGCCATTGTAATTGTTAGTCCCCCAATCTCAATACAAATCAATTTTATTTGAAAAGCTAGCCCCGGATATTTCAGAATTAACACCAGCTTACAAAAATAAAGATATATCTTGAATCTTTTTACCTCCCGCTAAGCAGAAAAGGTTTTGGTAATAATTGGACAACTGGAAGTAGCAGATTCTTAAAAAAAATCTTCCAAATATTATTTTTTGAAATTTTTTGTTGTTGCTAGTTAGTATTAAAGAAGAGTAAATTCTCTGTCTGATACATAGAAATATTTTATTATATCTTTTATAGATATAAAGATAAAGAAATGTAAGGTATATAATAATCTGTTGTAATAAATATCACAGCCCAAATAACGTCATGGAAACCAATTGAAAATTTAAAGTGTTCGTAACGTACAGGTAAATGAGGAGTTATTTATTGGTGTTATTTTTGTTTATAATTTGTATTCCGGAGTGCATTTTTAAATATGTGAGCGCGCGAAGTAGGAATTTGTATAGGAAAATATACAAAGCTAGGCATGTATAGGGCGAGCTATGTACATTATGACAATAGCCAAATTTATTGAATTGTGTTTCGCTTATTATGTCACTAAAATTACACAAACGAAATTTACTGGGAGAGTACGTCAAGTGGCGCCACGCACGACGTAACATTGTACAATTTTAACAAATTATCTGTCACAAATAAATATTAATATGAATATTTAAATTTTGAAGAATTGTATTTATTTGTAATAAACTGACAACACATTTTCCATATCTAAACTTCAATGAAGTTGGTCATGATTATGACATGGCATTGTATTCCTACTCATGCTTTGACTTGAATAACAATACTACGTTCTTGTTTTAATCTTGTCTTATCTTGAGTACAAAAATCTCTTGTGGTCAGCACAATACCCCTCGTCACTTCCGTTTTTGGTTACATAAATATAGGGCGCGAGCAGTCATGTGACATTGTTGGCCTTGACAAGCAGATTTGAGGGCCCATGTCAGAATGACAATTTATAATTATGTACATAGATGTCAAATGTCAGAATTTTTCATTAAAAATTTCAAGTTTTTCTAAATTCACGTAGTTAATTTGTCACCAGGAGTGTGTGTGGAATTTACTTGTCGAGGAAAAAAAATGCATGTGGAATTGGAAAATCACTAAATTTAGAATAAAAATTATGATATTTGACATCTATATACATAATTTCTAGCTATCATTCTGACATGGGCCCCCATATCTGCTTGTCAAGGCCAACAAAGTCACAGGACAGCTCGCGCCCTATTGTATTTAACATTTCTTGTACACCTACACTCCACACCAAAAATTTTACTTATATCTATTCTTTATATTTAGATTTGTAAAATAAACACTTGGACAATTATGATGTAAATATATTGTAAATATAAAATATATTATAAATATTTGTAACGAAAGGATTATCTTTATTCGATAACCTAATCGTTACAGATTTTTTAAATTTATTTTATGAAGAAATTTTGTCCTACTGTTCTAATTAACAGTATTTCTGAAGGGTATGTGTAATATACGTATAATTTTAAATATTTAACTATTAATACAATAAGAAATAATATAGGTATGTATGTACTTCCCAGAAAAAGTCTTTAGTAATGCCTCCGGATTTATGATACTGACGTTTATCTGTAAGTTTTAAGTTTTCATTTGGTTTCCGTGACATTATTTGGGCTGTGATATTTATTACAACAGATTATTATATACCTTATATTTCTTTATCTCTATAAAAGATATAATAAAATATTTATATGTACCAGATAGAGAATTTACCATTCTTTAATACTAATTAGCAAGAACAAAAATTTTCAAAAAATAATACTAAAAGATTTTTTTTAAGAATCTGCTACTTCCGGTTGTCTAATTATTACCAAAATCTTTTCAGCTCTTCCCCGTAATGTCCGATTGAGAAGTACGTAATTAAACAGATATTAAGTATTATAGTTTTTGAAATTTCGTCGTTCCAACACACACACACACACACACACACATCATCATAAAAATATTAATATCGGATTGTAGGGACCTTAAAACGTGGTTAATCATTAAAATCTGGATATGCGATTTTTAGCATGAATCCAATACCTCTCTTAGCGAGAGGTAAAAAGATTCAAGATATTTCTTGATTCTTGTAAGCTGGTGTTAGTTCTGAAATATCTAGGGCTTGCTGTCAGGTCTGAAGTATTCGAAGCTAGCTTTTCAAACAAAATTCATTTATAGATGAGGCTAACAATTATTAATACGACGAATTATAAACAGATGGCGCTAGACCAGTTACCACTGGAGTTAACTGATGCCAGCTCTGAAGTATCCGGAGCTAGCTTTTCAAACAAAATTCATTTATAGATGCAGCTAACAGTTATGGCGCTAGATCGGTTACCACTGGATCTAGGTCTGCAGTATCCGGTGCTAGCTTTTCAAATAAAATTGATTTGTATTGGGAGGCCAACAATTACAATGGCGTCCGAGTTATAAACAGAGGGCGCTAGATCAGTTACCACTGGAGCTAGCTGATGCCAGGTCTGAAGTATCCGGAGCTAGCTTTTCAAACAAAATTTATTTATAGATGAGGTTATCAATTATTAAGAGCTCATATTATAAAACAGATGGTGCTATATCAGTTACCACTGGAGCTAATTGCTGCTAGGTCTGAAATACCCGGAGCAACCTATTATTAATACACCGAGTTATACACAAATGGCTCTAAATTATTCATTTGTAAAGGAGGTTGACAAGGTTGACAATAAAGCCGTTGGAGTAGTTATAAACATACGGTGCTATATCAGATACCGCTGGAGCTAGCTGATGCTGGATCTAAAGTATCCGGAGCTAGTTTTCCAAATAAAAAAATTATTCTAGAGGGGGGGGGAGGGCTAACATCGACTTAGCCCCCCCCCACGAATGTAAATAATGATATATAGTTAAAAATTAGGTTTTATTTAAATATTTTTGATGGAGCATATTGGTGCGCGTTTAGTAATTATTGAATGTATGTTTTACAATATGGAAAAATATAATGGTGGGGTTAAGTTGTTTTTTTTTCCTTTATTGTATTTCACATAAAATATCTTACATGGAGGGGCTGCCGTGGATCTAGACCCCCTCCCCTGAATAAAAACTTTATTAAATCCGGTAAAAATATAGCGCTAGTTATATAATTAATGTTTTTTTCCTATAATATTATCAACTTGAGGGGCCAACTCGACGGACCAGTGGTTGTACGAGCACGCATGATTCTCTCTATAATATGCACCAGGTCTTAAATTAATATATAAACTTTTGGCAGCTAAAAAACTTTTTTTATGTTATAGCCATATGACCGGTTGAAAAAATTGCAGCCTGTATGTTGTAGGCAGATTTTAAGTTTTTCTAAACATAGCTAAACGTAAACACAAACTTGATTTTAGAATATTAATACTAATAGTACGGCCATTTATAGTTTAATAGACGTTATAGATACGTGTGATTAGCTTCCTATTAAAACTGATTCGTTCCCTAAGAAAATATTTATTCTGGTTTCAAATTTAGTACCTGTGGGATTATACTGTCGGAACTCTACATCGTTGGTGGTAACTTTAACCCTTGTGACTCTTCATTATTTTTCAGATCTACATAAACATAAATTAATAAATAATCTAAATGTTGCTACTAGTCAATATGAAGCTACTGTAAAATGGAAGGCTGTGTGTAATAATAATTTTGAAATTATTATACAGTGTAATAATGAATGGTGCCAAAAAATAAACATTACTGAAAACGTGAACAGTATAGCAGAGTTTTATAGTACAACAAACTTAACACCATATACGAAGTACACATTATATTTTAAAACCATTGAAAAAGAAGAAGTAAAAATTGAAGAATTTAGAACTAAACCAGCAGGTAATGATTTTATTTTATATATTAATAATGAAATACAGTAAAACTTATTATTCAAAATAGAGATATAGTTTATTCTGTTCGGAAAATGTAATTTTATTGTACCAAATAATCAAGCTCACGAATCAACAGTTGGTATTGCTGGTAATATACAGGATGGCGACCGGCACAGCCGAACATAGGAATTTAACATATAAAATGAGAGAAAACTAGAAATACATACTTGGTTGTTCTTTATTTTTTTTGGAATATATGCATATTGTAACTAATTAGTAACATAAAACAAAACACAATGAAGAACTTACTCTACAATAGATAAAATAGTGACGTGATAGTGACAGTTTTATTGACAATTGATTAAAAAATTGTATTTACACACCCGTAAAATAGTAAAAACTCGGTTACTTGATTTTTAAGGTGTACGCGATTTTTTTGCAAGCCAGTGTACAAAAGTTTTAAATAAAAGTTGAAGAGCATACAATTCTACATCTGAATCAATAAACAAAATGTGTGTCTTGTAACGGCAGAAATTAGGTATGAAAATCACTCCAAAAATACTTATAGCCATAGACCGACCCCCGGTGGTGTAGTGGGCAACGTAGCCGACTCACGATCCAAGGGTCCTGGGTTCGAGTCCCGGATAAGGCATGGATATTTGTGTGTGTTTTCATCATCTCATCTCCATCAAGTCAACGTATACGATAGCAAGGTTACAAAATTTTGAAGCAAAAAATGACTCACTCTCATATCAATTGTAATAAGATTGTAAATCTTGAGATACAATAAAAAGAATTATTATTATTAAATACTTATAGCCATAGAATTGAAACAAAAAATTAACAAATATTAACGATTTATCTGTGAAATTACGTTAATTTATTTTTACTATTATTATATTCAACAAGCCATGCGAGACAGAAACCTATAAGACGGAGATTGGGCAGACCGGGACTACTTTACTTGCGCTCAATGTTGCAAAATACTTGGAGCCGTTTAATTTTGTTGCTATATCGTCCACCGTAGGTAGTTTTAAATGTTCTCTTCTAATTGCGTTATTTACATGTTGAGGGTCTAAACAAACACGTGGACTACCATCACTCTTTCCTACTATAAAAGAGAACTCACAAAGTTTGTAGGTTTATCAACTTTACTTATATCTATTTTTTTCCATTTTATGTAATTCAGCTTTTAATTTATTTATCAATTGGCTCTATTTTACCTAAAGCATCATCTTTTAATTCTATTCTATATTCAAAATCTTTAATTTTCTCTATTCCTGTAAAAACGTCTTGATATTCTGTCAAATTGTATTCCATTTATATATTTCTATAGTTGAAACTACTGCTTTTTCTTCTGGTTTTAATCTTTTAATGAAACTAAAAACACAAGAAGTTATGAGACCTATCACAGGTGCAGCATTACCATCAAAAACTTGAAACTCTACCGGTTTCTCAATATTATCTATTTTACAATTCAATGTGACTTTACCTAATATTTTTAATTTTTACCATTATAATTAAATGAAGTGACATAAGATTTTTAAATAATTTTGATCCCTAATTTATATAATACAGTGACAGAAATAACAATGCCTTGTGCACCTGTACCTATTTTAAAATTTATTTTTATGTTATTATAATCTATATAGCACATTTATTGGAGCTAATCTTTTCGTGAATCTATAGTATCAATGTAAATTGAATCTACAAATAATTCTGAAATATCATTAGTTACCTGATCTGCATCTACATCAGTATTTACTACTTTGACATATTTAATTTGTCTACACATTTTGCGAAATGATTAAGTCTACCGCATACTTTCCAATTTTTTCCAAAAGCCGGGCAGTTTCGATAATGGCGTGTCTACCCACACTTCTGACATGCCCGTTTCCTATTTTCTTTCTCTATGTATTGATGACTTGGTTTCTGTTTCTTTCTTCTCTCTGCTTCCGAAGTATGCGTTTCCTGTATAGCCATTACTTCTACATTGTTTTCAAACTTCTTCACTTGTTTCTCAGCCAGTTCTGCAGCTTTACATATCTGAATTGTTTTCTGTAGAGTTAAACAATTTCTCGAAGCAGTCGATCTTTCAATCTCTTGTCTATAATTCCTGCTACTATTCGATCTCGTATTAGCCTATCACGAATGTCACCAAAATTGCAATCTGCACTTAGTCTTTTTAAGTCTGTTATAAATAAGCATCGAATGACTCTCCTTATTGCTCATTACGTGCGAAAAATAAATGAGAATTCACACTTTCATTTTTGACTGATATAAATTAATCTTCAAAATATTGCAATACAGTTTCATAACTTTGTTTTTCTTCTTCTTTAAGATTAAAGATATCTGTACAAGAGTCGCCAATGCTATGCAGAAGTACAGCTACTTGGACATTTTTATCTAACGTTGCCACTCCTGATTGTATGCAATAAATCTGGAAACGTTGTTTCTATCTCTTGAAACCTTCAGCAGTCATATCTGTAAGGTATCCTGGGGATTTAATTCCAACGATCCATACCTGGCAATCTTTTGTTCACCTTGATTATTAGTGTCAGGCATTTTAACTATATTTTCAATATTTAACTTATCTTTTGCGATATTGCGTGTCGCAGCGCCATGTTATGTAGGTACTCACTGGTATAGTTTCAATGTCAGACTTTATTTAGAAGTATTTTATACATATATTTACATGACAGACTTCTAATAACTATTGTTTCCGAATTCTAGGCAGAAGGTCGTAGGTTCCAAAAAAAGTTGACAAAAATAAGTCACTTTATTATATACATAATGGAAGGACGTTTCGGACTAAAATTTGTCCATCATCAGCAGAAATTAAAGAAAAAAAAAATTTTAATGTTACATTTAAAAAGTGCTAATCTTATACATTGTTGAATTACATTTTGAAAAACTACGTAATACACAAGTAGTTAAAGTCCAAATTTTGTCATGAATCACCGCAGAGCCATATGACAAAAATAAACATGATAACTATAGGGCGACAGGTTCAGGCACTGACACAATTGTGTTCTATTACCTCTAGATTTATCATATACAACAATCTTTATTTTATTGAGAAATTGAAAGTTCAATAACTACATGTCAAAAAAAGTATATATATTTTTTCCAAACTGCCTAATGCTATTTTCTTTGTGGAAGTCGAAATGGCCACAATTGATGTAGAATTTTATGCCCTGCAACTTTTATTTGAAGCTTTTTTACCTAAAATAATTAGGGAATAATAAGGAAATTAAAAAGTCTGATTATACATATTAAACTCTTATGTTCGGTTATGCCGGTCACCATCCTATAATAATATATAAAGTAAACAAAAATGACAAATATTGTCATATTTTTAATGAAGATTTTATTTCATTTCAGCTGCACCAAAAGTTAATAACTTACAAATTTATTCTATTGCAAAGGATTCTATTTCTCTAAGGTTCCAAAAACCTTATCCTCCTTATGGGGCATTAGAATATTATTTGGGACAAATAGGACAATGTGGAACCTACAACTACAATGAAAAACAAAGTATCGACGCAAAACCCTGTGAACTTTGGAGTAACTATGATTGTATCCAAATTAGGAATAATAATGATACTTCCTGTTACGAAATACTCGTAAGTTACAAAATATTTTGTAGCAGTTATGTCAGATTGTCAAACCTTTGTTGATTTGGCGTCTTGGCGATGTTTTACAATTTAGCTAATGGTCTAGGCGTTTTATAAAATGACGAATAGCTTACTTATCTCGTATATGTTTCTAGGCGTAATAAAACTACGAATTTTAAAATCTGGCTAATAATTTATTTATAGATTGCAGCAAAAAATAAAGATGTATCAGATGATGAAATTAATTATGAAATGGCAAATATAGAAACTAAAAGAGGTAGGTAGGTGCGAATTGCTTACTCGAAAAAAGTGAAATGAATTTTATTCACAATCATTATAGTAATATGTCGATTCCCACGGGTTAGAAATGTTTATGTAGGGGTTGCCTAGCAACATTGTCATAGATCCCTATAATAAAGTAGGCTATTTTTTTTTTTCGTAATACGATAGCGTTATTATGATTTAATAGAACTGAACATGTAAACGAAAAGGGATCTATAACGGACGCCGGCTATTAAGGATTATATCGGACGCACGAACAAAAAACAAACGTGAAAAGGTGTCTATAACAGTCGGCGGCCGTTAAGATTTATAACGCGCCTGTAATTAAGGATAAAGAATTTCTAAAAAAAAATACTGTATCGTGAAGAGCTTTATGGTATTAAGAAAAATTTTGAATGCCACACGACCAATATGCAAATAACGGACTCGGCTGATTATAAACCTTGGCTATCGCCTCGGTTTACGAACTTCAGCCGCGTCCGTTATTTGCTTTATATCGGCCTATTGAAGTTTAATAACTATAATAGAGTTGTTTTTTGACGACTAACCGTATTCAATAAAGTTTTCAAAACATTTTCGTATCTGACGTCATCGTTTTTTAACTCGACAAAATGTATGGTTTTAAAATAATGACGTCATGACGTTGTATTTGAATTTGAAAGACAGCTGTCAATGTGTATCGTTTTAAAAGTTTATTTGTAACTATGGTTGAAGATCAAGAAGTCTAAATTTTATTGAAATTGATTCACGATGACTAAATACCATTGAGCAAATTAATTTCCTACGTTATTGAATGGATAGTACTGATATAGAGAACAATTCAATAATACAATTTCTATGGAGGAATTTTTTGAAAGCTATATAGCTAGATATTTGAAAAAGATTTGTATTCATTATTGCATAAGAATTGAATGTGTCAAGTTTGTTTACAGTAACCCTGAGCAAATTGTTAATTAAACCTCCTCCCCCCTGCTTCGAAATATTTTTATGATTGTGAATAAAATAGTATACATACCTCAGTGGGAGTTTCATTACAGCCTCGCGCTGTATCTCAGGCTTTGCCTTTCGGTAATATACATAAGCCCTCGGCTGTAATGAAACATACCCCACCTCGGATGTAATATATTAATAATCATTGCATTAGTGGTGTATATATGCATTTTATTTTTTAGAATCTGATAAACCATATAATTTAAAACTAAACAACACTGACATATGTTTTAAACATCCTAATTTTATAAGAGGAAAACTGAAGTCTTTTATTATTACTATTCAATTAAATGATACTGTATTAATAAAACAAAATTTTCAAACAATAACGGAACTTTATGAAGTTATAACTTTGAAGAAAAGTTATTGCCATAAAGTAAGTCTATAAAATTCGTTTCAAATAAAATTGAATAATATTATGTATTTTATATTTAGTTTAGTGGATATCTACGGTCTTCTACTTTCAAAATCTCTGTTCGAACAAAAAATGAAGAAAGTGAATTAGGTTTGCCTGTTGAAGATTTTTTTACCACTGAACCTATTTCTCCTTTATCAAATAATGATATAATGCCAATATATCGAACGAATTATACTCAAAAAATAAGAATACCTCAGATTACTGCCGACACAAAAACAAAAAATAGGTAATTATTCGACTAAAAATATGATATAGTTATGTGAAACATTATATATTATTTTATAGTTTCATATTTGTTGTGGTGTGTGATCCTTCATCAACTCTTAAAGAGCCACCAAAAGCATTTGCAAATGAAAAAAGAATTCCAAAAGACATTCAGTCTTGGTCAAACTGTACTGGTAAACAAAAATACTGGGTCGATGCCATTCTAAATGTAAGTATACATTACTTAACAAACGACTAAACTCATTTTGAAAATATAAAATATCAATTTGTTATATACATATTTTAAATCTGTATATAAAAACAATGGTCCGTATTACGAGCGCACTTCTATAATAAATGCGCTTTTATGGTGCACGCTTTTACATTATATTCTTTGAGAAGTGTGCTCCATAAGTCGCTTTCATTATAAAAATGCGTTCGTAATACTGGTCAATATCTACCAAGCACTATTTTATTTCATAAAATAATTGAAGATTTAAATTTAAAGATATCTAAGTGCAAAAATAAAATAACCGATATGTAGTAGATATTTGTCATCGTTGTTAGAAACATGTCGTGAAAAAAAAATGTTGTGTCGAACACCAGAAGAAAGCGCTTTTTCCACTCTTGCTCGAATTGCCTCATGAACGTAGTACCGTAACTTCGAGCTCGAGTGGGAAAAAGAAGCGCTTTCCTCTCGTGTTAGATACAATATTTTTCTCACGACATGTTTCTAAAAACTATTTGCTCGGATCTTAAATATACTTTAAGAAAAGATTAGTAGAATAAGGGTAATATTTTGTTTATTTGAATCAAAATAGTTTATATTAACATGGTTAGTAGAATAAGGGTTATATTTTATTTATTGGAATCAGTATATATTATTATTTATAACTTATATTTACACTTTGACAGCACAACACACAACTGACACGTCAAAATTTAGGTTATCAGACGCAAGGCGGTGTAACAGTATTCCAAATAAACCAATCTTAAATTTAAATTAAAGCTGTCAAATTGTGATTTAATATAGAAAAAGAAAAATATAAGATATAGTTGTAAGATAATTTAAAGTATGTATGTCACTAAAATAAGGATTTTCAATAAAATTAGGAATTTATTTATAATTTTTACAATATATTTTTTGTAAATAACATTCATGTTTTTAACACTTCTATATTTTCCTCTCTAGAGAGGAAAAACACATTTTCCTCACTATTTCGGAAGAAGACAGTTGAGCTTTCTGTGCATGTCGTGAAAAAAATATTTTCATGAACACATATATACCATGTGTTTGTCGTAAAGGTGTACATAGGAGATTAACATGGGATTTTTTTTGCAATTCCCTGCTCACCTAATTATTTTAAGGAAAAACACGTCAAATAAAAGTTTTATGGCATAAAATTCTGCATCGAAATCAATAAACAGAAATAACTTTGCATGCTTTATAACGACAGAAATTAAATATTAAAATGTCGAAAATTACGTTGAAATATCGATAGCCATGGAATTAAACAAAAAATAAATAACAGCTTGACGTTTTATTTGTCAAATAAGTTATTTGACGTTTCTGACAATTTGGCTTTTGTAGTATAGTTCAACTGTCGAAACAATAATTGTTATTATTTGTATTTGTATTAGTATACGTTACAAATGTCACCGATAGGGCGCAGCATGACACTTGATGTTATATTGTCAAGCAACACCTAGCAACGCACAGTGTAACAGTTAACAACAGGCAATAAATAAACTTTGACAGAACGCGTGTTTTATTACGAAACTAGAAACACATATAATACCACATTTCAACTGGCGACGAGAATAAGTTCAACACGAACAAAAGGCAACAACAACAAACAAACATGCCAAACGATGAGAACACAACGACTACAGAAACAAACAGTTATTTAAAAAACTTCCAGTTTGAGAGGTTTTGTCCAGAAAAAGAACCATGGGAGTACTACATTCAAAGGTTTAAAATGGAGCTGCAAATCCATGAGCTCGTAGGTAGGTACAGATGATAACACACTGAACAAGAGGCGAAATTTACTACTAAGCAAGGTAGGACCCGATGCATTTAGAGTCTTAGTTGACCACTTCAAACCCACAGATATTGAAGCTTCAGCGCTAATCTTGGAACAAGTTACCTTACAGACAAAACGTTTGTCAATGTTGTCATGTGACCAAGTAGATAAACATACAAACAGGGTAAAATTTGACGGAAACAGAAGAAACCCAAATAAAAACAAACAACAGGGTTTTAGACGACAACATAAAACACAAAATAAACAACAAGTGCTCATTTTGGATCATAAGAAGGACTGCTTGATGTGTGGAAACAGAAAACATAAGGAAAAAACAGAATGCCCCGCAAGAGGACAAAAATGTATCCTATGTAACGCTGAAAAACATTTTGCAAAAGTATGTATTGCAAATGGGAAAGCTCAAGTGAAGCCACGTGATAGAGGAGGTACACGACATATACCCGAAAATGGAGAAACAAGTAATTCAGACAGTTGCTCATCAGCCGACACAATGAACGTGAGACAGTTACAGTCGTCAAGTAAAGTTATGATGTCTGTAGTTATTGAAGACCAAGAAGTCGAGATGTTATACGATCCGGGTGCAGCACACTCGGTAGTTGGCGCGAAGTTATGGCAACGTCTTGGAAACCCGCTTTTGCATAAAACTACCAGTTTAGTTGGGTATACAGACGCAAAGATCGAAACCGAAGGCAAGGTTAAAGCATTTAATTCAGACAAGACACTACCACTTTATGTGACAACAGCTGATGATATACTACTTTTTGGGCTAGATTGGTGTCTTTCTTACAACCTAAACTTTCCACCAGGTGCACGGATTTGTCAAATCAAGAATAGTAACTCGCCAAGTCAACAACAAGCTACAAAGTATTTAATAAATACCAACAACCAGGAAGTAACGAAGCACAAGTCAACAAACAGTGGCAACACATCTTCAACACAATTAGATGCCTTACTTCAAGAACACAGAAACTTGTTTAATGGACATATCGGAACAATAAAGGGACATATGGTAAAAATTCATTTAAAAGAAAATGCAACACCTAAAACATTCCGACCACCTCCAGTACCAATCGCTTTGCAAGAACTTGCAGAACTTGAAAGGTTGGTTAAAGAAGATGTTTTACAACCTGTCAACATGAGCAACGAACCAATTGACTGGGCCACACCCATTGTCTTAGCTGTGAAGTCAAACGGAAGTATCAGTATTTGCGGAGATTTCTCAGTCTCTATCAATCCGTATGTACTAAGGACGACTATCCACTTCCGCGTTTCGAAGATCTCGTGTCAAAACTTAACGGAGGCAAGTATTTTTCCAAATTAGGTCTTAAAGACGCATATTTACAGCTAGAAGTACATCCAAACTTCTGGAAGTACCTTACTATCGCTACAAACAAAGGGTATTTCCAATACAAACGTCTACCTTTTAGAGTTAATTTTGCAGCGTCGTTATTCCAGCGGACTATGGTTCAAATTCTATCAGGTATAGATGGAACAGTCTGTTCCCTCGACGATATTCTAATCACAGCACCGACAAAAGAGTTACACTTACAACGACTTAATCAAGTACTTCAGCGACTCGAAAACATCGGAATACACACTCTGAAATCGAAATGTATATTTCTACAAAACAGTATTTCATTTTTGGGACACGTAATTGATGAAGAAGGATTGCATCCGACAACTGAACATCTAAAAGCAATTTTAGATATGCCACGCCCCAGTAACGTCACTGAACTCAGATCATTTTTGGGCTATAGCCGGTTTATAGAAAATTTGCATGTAACTTGCGTTCCTCTTTATCGTCACCTGAAAAATAATACAAACTTTGCATGGACTCATGAAGATGAAAACCTTTTTCAAGAACTCAAGAAAAACTGACTTCTTCTGACACTTTAGTTCACTATAACCCGGACATGCTACTTATGGTAACCAGCTTCAAAGGTGCAGGAGCTGTCTTATTCCATATACATATAGTCCCAGATGGTAACCTTAAACCGATCACTTTCGCGTCTCGCACATTTAGCGAAGTAGAAACAAGCTATTCAACCATTGATAAAAAAGCGCTCGGAATTGTTTTTGCTATCACGCGTTTTCACCACTATCTATATGGAAGGCATTTTACTGTACTGTGCGATCACAAGCCGTTAGAGAGAATATTCAGTAAAAATCGAGAAACACCAAAAATCGCAAGCAACAGACATTTACGTTGGGCTATGCTCTTAAATAGCTATGATTTTAATATAAGATACCTGCCAGGGAAAACGCACCTGCTGATGCACTCTCTCGTCTACCTTTGAACGACTCAACTAAATCACCACAAGAATAAGCTGGGTTACCGAAATGAAGCCAATTATTAAATTTAAGATTACATCAACTTCCTGTAACAAAATCAAGACTTCAGTCTGAAACATCACGGGATAAATTGTTTTTGAATATTATAAAATTTGTGCAGACCTATTAGCCTGATAAAAAGCAACTTTCCGATGAAATTATCCCTTACTACGAAAAGCGTGAAGAATTATCATATGAGGAGAAAATACTTTATGGAAAGGAAGAATTTGCTTTCTCGAATCTTTAAAACCTGATATATTAAATATGCTTCACGATGGTCATCCTGGTGTAACAGCAATGTAATCGTGTGCGAGACTACATGTATATTGGACAAATATAGACACTGACATCAATAACTTTGTTAAATCGTGCGTACAGTGTCAAGAATCGCGTCAAACTCAAACTAAAGTTCCACTTTATCCGTGAAGTACACCGTCTGAACCATGGTCGCGAATACACTTTGACTTTACCGGACCTTTCGAGAAGAAAATGTGGTTAATTGTGATCGACGCGTATTCGCTATGGTTGGAGATAATTTCGGTTAAAGACATTACAACATCAGTTACTATCTCAGCCTTGTTACAATATTGTTTCTGATAATGGGCCGCAGCTGACGTCAGAAGAATTTGCAAAATTTTGCAAATCCAATGGAATTGTTCACATTCGAACGACTCCGTACCATCCAAAAACGAATGGACTCGCGGAAAGAGCCGTTAAAACCTTCAAATAGCGAATGTCAGCTAGTGCATCACTTAGTAAATCACAAGAAGAATTTTATTCGCTTATCGAAATATTCCACAACGATCTACAGGAAGAACACCCATTGAAATTATTTTTGGAAGACCATTAAGATCAATTTTCGACCTTATGAAACCGGACATCTTTAAGAATACAGATAAAGAAAAGCAAATTCAGAAGAATTACCACGACAAACAAGCCAAGTTTAAATATTTTCAAAAGGAAGAGAAAGTGTGGGTGAACAAACCTGTTGGAAAAGGCTCATCTCCAGGACAAGTCGTTGAACAAACCGGACCATATTCGTATCTGGTCGATGTAAACGGAACCATTAAACGAAAACATGCTGACCAAATGAGACCTCCAGTCGAAGCATCGTTTGTTCCTAGAGACATTCCTCGAGATTTTCCACCAACTAATTTATTTAAAGAATTTTCAGGTATTTCAGATGATACTGAAACTTTTCATCCCATCTTTGACAAGAAAGAAACTGAGAAGGTCGAGATTCCCTTACGTTGTACCGAAGTAGAACAAGATCCTAGTACTCAACTAGAAGTGAAGAAGTACGACCAGAAGCCGACCCGCCAAGAAAATTAACAGGGATCCGCAAAGGGCCAGCACTAGTAACGGCAGTCCAACACCGAGACGAAATCCTCCAAGAGAGAGAAGACCGCCTGCTCGATATAGGCTATAAACTATTTCAAGTAGAGGAGGAATGTAGTATAGTTCAACTGTCGAAACAATAATTATTGTTATTATTTGTATTAGTATAAGTTACAAATGTCACTCATAGGGCGCAGCATGACACTTGATGTTATATTGTCAAGCAACACCTAGCAACGCAGAGTGTAACATTTAACAACAGGCAATAAATAAACTTTGACAGAACGCATGTTTTATTTGTTGTCTGATATTACTAAAAAATGAATATTTATACTTGTTCGGACCACTTGCGGCATCTGGCGATAGTTTCGAGAGTCAGTGCTTTGCGCAACAAGCCTACGAAATAACGTCATATCCTCTCGCCATCATGCTCGCAGTCTTTTCCAACACGCAAAGTCGCTGTCGATCTGTTTAAAGTATCACACATATTCTGCATTTTTATTTGCACCTTCGCGCAATAATTCTTATAGTTATTGTTATATTGAACCAATTTATACTTTTATTTTTACGCTAAAGTGTTCTTATAGTGCCTTTTTTGTATATTTACGCTACGCTGGCGTGTTTCTTTCCAGTGCTTTACGCATGTGGTTTTCTCACATCAATATATTTTATTCATATTTTCTTTCAGTACATATATGTTATTATATACAGCACGTACATTTAATTTCTACGCATCTGGAGTCCTCTTTGACATACGGCAAACATATCTGCATATTTGACTACACGTGGAACTGCATTACACATTCTTCACAACTTGACATGTTGCAAGTACACACACAATCATTACACGAATATCAGGTATTCTTTAAACACTTTTTCACATCTACAACAGTAAGTACTTACTCTTATACACTATAAAAACCAATTTTACATGTGCACTATTCTAACCAAATTTTGTAGTATAAAATATTCTACTTTACGTTCGTCTTAGTTATCAATTGCATTGTGAATATAATCTTTAATCTTTGTCAATAGCTCACATATTTATTACCTTTTACATTAGGTGCGTTCAATGAAGCTAGCAAATGGAGCAAAGCGGAAGTAAAATGTATTGAACGGCTAGCATTTGCTCGTTTTGCTAAGTAAGCAAAGCAAGCGACTATTTCCTCGCTTGTTTTGCTGCATGTAAAAATATAGCGCACAATTTCAAATATCATTTGTAATATTTGAATATATTTTCAATGAAAATTACGTAAAAATAACATAAGATATTTGTACTTGAGTTCACTT
Source organism: Harpalus rufipes (assembly GCA_951394225.1). Taxonomy (NCBI): domain Eukaryota; kingdom Metazoa; phylum Arthropoda; class Insecta; order Coleoptera; family Carabidae; genus Harpalus; species Harpalus rufipes. The sequence goes on along the minus strand of OX596281.1, from coordinate 24,850,009 downwards.
GCGTGAAATATCCTACTAAAATTAAATTATGCATGTAATTAATACCATTGAGAGTTTATTTTCTATTTATTATTTATCTGACACTGCATTCAATATAACAGTATTATATTCTATGCAAAATTCAATATTTGAAAGTTTTCAATTTTCGTAACCTCACTGACTGACATTCATCTGACAGTTCGATCGTAGCAAAACAAGCAGATCGTTCAATACACACCCTAGCAGATAGCAAATGCTAAGTAAGCATTTGCTAGATTTGCTAGCTTCATTGAACGCACCTATTATGTGCTGGCGATATTTTAGTTCAGAGTAGTGTATTTCCATTTGACACGCATTTTTACTCTTGTTAATTCATTTCCTTTTCTTTTACAAACGCTTATATTTATTCCCTGTATTGTTATTTATTTAGTCTCATTTTGGCACAATTAATAAGGCATTTTGTTCGCTATATTTGCACTTTTAGTTAGGAATTATAACTTAACTATAAACAATATATAATCACTCGATTGTATTTAAATTGTCGTTTATTTGCTTGTGGGTTAATCTTAAGGTATTAAGTGCACATATTATCCTTATAATTCTTCGCTTATTTGTGCAACTTTGTTATTTAATTTTGGATTATTTTTTAGTATTTATTAACCCTTTACTTGTTACAATTTATTTATAAATTCACATATAATAAATCGACGTTCATTTGTTAATACGCGACACTTTATATTTTACTGTATTTAATTTTCAATTAGTATAGGAGTCAACTTCATTACTAAGTCTACCATATTTACAACTCTGTTTTGTAAGAGCTAGTTCTGCTATATATATATATATATATATATATATATATATATATATATATATATATATATATATATATATATATATATATATATATATATACATAAAGACTACCAAAATAAACTACAGGCTTTAGAAATGGACTACTTAAGAAGATCGGCCAGAGTTTCCAGATTAGAAAGAGTCAGAAACGACACAATTCGAACCAGGATGCAGGCGGAACAGACCATTTTGCATAGAATTGAAATACGAAGTTTAAAATGGTTCGGACACTTGTTGCGCATGGACGAGAATAGATGGCCAAATAGATTATTTAACTGGAAACCACCTGGTAGAAGAAAGGTAGGAAGACCGAGATTATCGTGGAATGAAAGAATGAGAGAAGCTATGTCAACCAGAGAACTTGAAATAGAAGATGCTGAGGATAGAGAAGGCTGGCGTTTGGGAGCGGAGAGATGGCAGTAGCTGTATGAATCCGGATATATATATATATATATATATATATATATATATATATATATATATATATATATATATATATATATACAGGGTGAGTCACCGAAATAGCCGTCTTCGATATCTCCCTTGTCGTTAAAAATACAGCATAAGTTTATCAACAGAATTTATTCGTCTACTCAAGGAGCATAACGTATAATTATTTTCACATATACAGGGTGTTGCACTACGGCTCGGCGAGAATAGTTTCTCTTTTTTTAAATGGTACACCCTATATATTTTTATATATTTTGAATTGTATTTTATTCACCTATACGAACATATGAATTTTGTTTTACTTTTCCACGGCGTTGCCAAGTTATTCCGTTTTTCTCTAAAAAAGACCGAATACACGCATTTCTTTATAAAGACTTACTGAAGTTATTTTAATAGTTTTAATAGTAAGAATTAAGAATTTTCGTTTCTGTATAACTGTAATTATACTCTGTATTCTGACTTTTTTTTTAAATGTAATTATACAGGCTGTTCAATAAAGCGAATCAAATGTGCTCAATTTCAAATGACTATAACTCGTCATTTTCAAATGGAACACCCTGTATTTTATTATTCAGTTGTGTGTATTTTTGTATTATCTTCATATGTTATTAAGGGTATCCCATGCCTAAAACCAATAATTTCGGAGATTTTCACCATTTTTCTCTAAATTTATATATTTAACTAAAAATTAAATCTAGTATACCATTGATATTGTTTTTTGAATAAGAAACAATTGCAGTAATGATAGTATTTTCATTAGCCGGGTTATTATTACTAACAGAGGGATTAAGTAAATTAATTTATTAATATGTCTCTCGCAAGAAGAACTTATGAATATGGTGTACGCACTTGGAGAAGCGGAAAGAAACCCTCTTTTGTCGTACTGAACATGACCAGTTCTTTCAAACCTTTCCCTTAGTTTTTCAAAAGAACGCGGATTTGGATGTCGTCTTCCTGGAAACCGTTATGCATAAATTCTTGATGCCAAAAAAGGGTTTGTTTCCGCTGCTTCAAGTGCGTACACCATATTCGTAAGTTCTTCCTGCGCACTCTCCACGCCAGCATTGAGTGCCCGTGAGGTGACGCCTGGCCTGACCAGCATACACCATATTCGTAAGTTCTTCTTGCGAGAGACTCATATTAATAAACTAATTTACTCTTAATCCCTCTGTTATTAATAATAACCTAGAAAATGAAAATACTATCATTACTGCAATTCTTTCTTATTCAAAAAACAATATCCATGATATACTAGATTTAATTTTTAGTTAAATATATAAATTTAGAAAAAAATGGTGAAAATCTCCGAAATTATTGGTTTCAGGCATGGGATACCCTTTATAACATATGAAGATAATACAAAAATACACACAACTGAATAATAAAATATAGGGTGTTCCATTTGAAAATGACGAGTTACAATCATTTGAAATTGAGCACATTTGATTCGCTTTATTGAACAGCCTGTATAATTACATTTAAAAAGAAATATGTCAGAACATAGAGTATAATTACAGTTATACAGAAAAGAAAATTATTAATTCTTACTATTAACATAACTTCAGTAAGCCTTTATAAAGCAATACGTGTATTCGGTCTTTTTTAGAGAGAAAACGGAATAACTTGGCAACGCCGTGTAAAACTAAAACAGAATTCATATTTTCGTATAGGTGAATAAAATACAATTCAAAATATATAAAAATATATAGGGTGTTCCATTTAAAAAAAGAGAAACTATTCTCGCCGAGCCGTAATGCAACATCCTGTATATGTGAAACTAATTTTACGTTATGCTCCTTGAGTAGACGAATAAATTATGTTAATAAACTTATGCTGTATTTCTAACGACAAGGGAGATATCGAAGACGGCGATTTCGGTGACTCATCCTGTATATATATATATATATATATATATATATATATATATATATATATATATATATATATATTTGTTTTATTTGTTGCTTCGTTTTCTGTGCTGTTGTTAGGAATAAGAGTTTGGTTTTAGCTTCGATATCCTAATCAACCTTTTGGCCCTTTGTGTTTATATCCTATCGCTCCTAAGGGCTACTGTCTTATGTAAGTCCTGCATATCGCTCGTGCAGGTGAAGAATGTCTAACCTTATCTATTCCTCCTCGTATTTATTTTCTGTTCGCTTTGGATACATCTTTATTTTCGCACACGCTTAACTATATTCAAACCATCGCTTTCACTGTAAACCACCGCATCACTTACCAGCAATTGTCCAAATCTACCGACACGTCACTGAACCAGCGCACATTTCACAGTTCCTATATCAATTTACCATCAACAGTAGACGCATCAGAGGATAACACTATTAACTGTTGGGGATTAGGGCTCTCACGCATCATTGGTCCTTCGAGTTATTTTTTGAGAGCCGAACTCTGTAGGCCCCAACCTGTTCTCGCACAGTGTTTCAACAATACTAATGAAGAGCGTGTTTTCATAATAAAATGTTTTTATGGAGGTAATAGTTACCGCAAAGTGCGTGATTTATTTTCTGTTAAGTTTATGGATCGGCCGATTTCCAGTGCCACTACAATTGCTAAATTGGTGACAAAATTTGAAAAGACTGCTAGTGTGTCTTCAAAAAATACACGTGAGCCGCGTTATCAGAATTTAGGACGAGCAGAAGAGCGTGCCTTGCTGGAAGAAAGAGTGTTAGGAATGATAAGTGTAAACCCCTTCTGTAGTAATAGATGTATTGGAAATGAGCTGGGAGTTCATCACAGCATCATACATAATATTTTAAAAAAAATTCGTACTATTCTTACAAAATGCAGTGTCACCAAGAACTTTTCCCATACGATGAAGAAAGTAGAAGAGTGTTTTGCGAAGATATGCAGAACCGGGCTAATAATGATCAAACTTTTTTATCGTCCATTTTTTTACCGACGAATGCACTTTCACGTTAAATAATGCATCCAATACCCAAAATACACGTTGTTGGGCAACAGAAAATCCTAGAATTAATATTTCAACAAGGACACAATATCCCCAGAAAGTTAATATGTGGGCTGGAATTTTAGATCACCACATAATTGGTCCTTTTGAAATATTTGGCAATCTAAATATGGAAAATTATTTGGAGATGCTACAAAACGAAATTGGTCCTGCAATAGACGATGTTGTGCGCTCAGATCGAGAGGTCTGGTTCCAACACGATGGATATCCTGCACACTATGGCAAAAACGTTAGGGAATATTTGGATCTGGTATTTCCTGGGCGCTGGATTGGACGAGGGTGTATTATTAATTGGCCTGCTAGATCTCCAGATCTTGCTTCATGTGACTTCTTTTTATGGGGTCACTTAAAAAATCAAATTTATAAACAAAGCCACGAAAACATAAATGATTTGAGAGATGCCATATTTAATGAATGTCATCGTATAACTCAGCGGCAACTATTTAATGTACAAAGGTCGTTTTACAATAGCTTAGGTTATTGTCTTATCCAAAATAGTGCTGCATTTGAATATTTATTGTAACTATTATCTTTAAATTATAATTACTTGTTATTAGTTTACTAATTATAAAACTTTTCTTGCTTGAAAATATTATGTTACAAAATATTGAACTTTTAATAAATTCATATTATTTAAAACAAAACTGTATTTTTTAACTTTATTTATTAATCTAATATTTCTCTTATTGTCATACTTAACGATATTTGTCCAAAACAAATTGTTATAAATGTCAAATAAGTTAACTTACGTTGTGACAGATAAAACGTCAAGCATTTATTTATTTTTTGTTCAATTCCATGGCTATCGATATTTTCAACGTAATTTTCGACATTTTCATATTTAATTTCTGTCGTTAAAAAGCATGTAAAAGTAATTCTGTTTATTGATTTAGATGCAGAATTTTATGCCCTAAAACTTTTATTTGACGCGTTTTTGCTTAAAATAATTAGGTGAGCAGGGAATTGCAAAAAACTGCCCATGTTAATCTCCTATGTACACAAAAATATTAAACGTTGAAATTTGGTACATTAAAACAATGGATCGAAGTAGCCTGAAATCTTGGTTTACGTAGAAAATCAATAAAAATTGCCTTATTTTTTGAATTGAGGAGGCCTGATTTTCTTTTAGATGATCATAATTATGCAAGTATAAGTGTTGCCAAATATGTAAGTAACTACTTAAAAAAAAACTAATATTCCTAACTAGACCAATGTGAAGTCCGTACACAATTGTTGCCAAACATGTCATAAGTAACTAAATAAAAAATATTCCTAACTGTATTAATGTCCATTAATTTCTATAATGCCAATAAAAATATTGTAAAATTCAAATATAGCTAGATGAAAAGAAGACATGTTGGCAACCTCAAAAAGTTACAAAATTTTATAACTCGCTGGGCTTCTCTTTTGTACATAAAGTTGTTAGAAATATGTCGTGTTCGGTATCAAATAAAATGTTCTCACAATGGATGACAGGCAGAAATGTCAAAAATTTGGCAACTTGATTGGCTTTTGTTTTTTGCATAAAATTGTCAGAAATATGACGTATTTGGTCTCTAATGAAATGTTTCCTGAAGGGTTAATAAGCAAAAATGTCAAATTTGACAACAAGATTGGCTTTTGTTTTTTCCATAAAATTGTCAGAAATATGTCGTGTTTGGTATCAAATGTGAAGTCTTGTTAAGGGCTGTTAGTCACCAGTGTCAAAAATTTGACCGGTCGATTGACTTGTTTTTTGCATAAAGTTGTTAGAAATATGTCATGTTTGGTATCAAATGAAATGTTTTCTGAAGAGCTAACAGGCAGAAATTTCAAAATACATATTGATTGGATTTTGTTTTTTTAAAAAGTCGTCAGAAATATGTCATGTTTGAGAGGTCTCGTTCAGTTAGCAGACAGTTTAATCAGAGATGAATATACTTTAACGTAACATAGCCTAACTCACAAAAAATAGGCCCAAGATTAACAGGCTTGAATTTTGTGCCTTAGGTTAGGTTACATTGAAGTAAGTTTAGAAATTAATAATGAAGATTTGAAAACTTGTCTGCGTTTTATAAAATGACTAGGCGTTTCATGAAAAGACGGGTTTTACAATCTGGCTAGGAGATACACTTTCATATACTCGTATACAGGGTAACACTGAAAAACGGGCAACTCAAAATAACTTTTTTATTTATAATTATTTTTTAATTATCTTGATATATTTGTAGATAAACTAGCCGTAGGGGCTTACAAATCATAGTATTTAGCATGATGGGAGCTCTTCCGGTTTAACCGGAAGTGACATTAACTTTTATATTTCAAATGGGACATTTATATATTTAACCTGGTACTGTTAGGTCATATTAGGTAGGCTGCGATAACAAATTGATCATTTTTATCTCTCGCTAAGAGCTGTATTGGATTCATGCTAAAAACGCATATCCAAATTTTAGTGTATAAGCACCTTTTAAGATTCCAGAGTCACCAAAATCGCCGTCTTCGATATCTCCCTTGTCGTTAGAAATACAGCATAAGTTTATTAACAGAATTTATTCGTTTACTCAAGGAGCATAACGTAAAATTATTTTCACATATACAGGGTGTTGCATTACGGCTCGGCGAGAATAGTTTCTCTTTTTTTAAATGGAACACCCTATATATTTTTATATATTTTGAATTGTATTTTATTCACCTATACGAACATATAAATTTTGTTTTAGTTTTCCACGGCGTTGCCAAGTTATTCCGTTTTTCCTCTAAAAAAGACCGAATACAGCATTGCTTTATAAAGGCTTACTGAAGTTATTTTAATAGTAAGAATTACGAATTTTCTTTTCTGTATAACTGTAATTATACTCTATGTTTTCACATATTTGTTTTTAAATGTAATTATACAGGCTGTTCAATAAAGCGAATCAAATGTGCTCAATTTCAAATGACTATAACTCGTCATTTTCAACTGGAACACCCTATATTTTATTATTCAGTTGTGTGTATTTTTGTACTATCTTCATATGTTATTAAGGGTATCCCATGCCTTAAACCAATAATTTTGGAGATTTTCACCATTTTTCTCTAAATTTAAATATATTTAACTAAAAATTAAATCTAATATACCATGGATATTGTTTTGTGTATAAGAAACAAATATTCATATACAAATACAAAATAAGAAGAGATTAACATTAAGAGAGATTGTGCAAGCTACTGCCGTAAGCAAAGCTACTGTAGACAGACTATTTCAAAAGGAGCATTACAGATCATACCATTTCCAAAATCGCCAGGAGTTAGTTATTGACGACACGAGACGAAGAAAAAATTTTTGTGAAAGAATGTTTGAAAACGTTAATAACAATTCAGATTTGATGCAAAATATACTTTTTACGGACGAAGCAACTTTTTATTTATATGGCGAGGTAGATTCACAAAATTGCCGGTATTGGTCAAGGGAAAATCTACATTTGTATCATAGTACGAGGACTCAACGACCCGAGAAAGTTAACGTTTGGGCTGGCATAGTAGGAACCCACATTATTGGGCATTTTTTATTAACGGGAATATTACTGCTTAATATTTAAATATAATACTTCTGTCAAATTCATCCACAATGTTTCATTTTAAATGAGACAGGCAAATACATTGCTGTCAATCAAATGTCAAGTAGTAACCATGAATATGCCAAATCTCATATTTCATGTTAATATATATATATATATATATATATATATATATATATATATATATATATATATATATATATATATATTGTGAGAGACTCATATTAATAAACTAATTTACTTAATCCCTCTGTTATTAATAATAACCTGGCTAATGAAAATACTATCTTTACTGCAATTGTTTCTTATTCAGAAACAATATCCATGGTGTACTAGATTTAATTTTTAGTTAAATATATAAATTTAGAGAAAAATTGTGAAAATCTCCAAAATTATTGGTTTTAGACATGGGTTACCCTTAATAACATATGAAGATAATACAAAAATACACACAACTGAATAATAAAATATAGGGTGTTCCATTTGAAAATGACGAGTTATAGTCATTTGAAATTGAGCACATTTGATTCGCTTTATTGAACAGCCTGTATAATTACATTTAAAAAAAAATATGTCAGAATATAGAGTATAATTACAGTTATACAGAAAAGAAAATTCTTAATTCTTACTATTAAAATAACTTCAGTAAGCCTTTATAAAGCAATGCATGTATTCGGTCTTTTTTAGAGAAAAACCGGAATAACTTGGCAACGCCGTGGAGAACTAAAACAAAATTCATATGTTCGTATAGGTGAATAAAATACAATTCAAAATTTATAAAAATATATAGGGTGTTCCATTTAAAAAAAGAGAAACTATTCTCGCCGAGCCGTAATGCAACACCCTGTATATGTGAAAATAATTTCACGTTATGCTCCTTGAGTAGACGAATAAGTTCTGTTAATAAACTTATGCTGTATTTATAACGACAAGGGAGATATCGAAGACGGCGATTTCGGTGACTCACCCTGTATATATATATATATATATATATATATATATATATATATATATATATATATATATATATATATATATACAGGTGTCCCATTTTACATTATCTTCTTGAATATCTCGAAATGAAAGCATTTTACCGAAAAGTATGCCGGGAGGGGGGTCAACTTAAAAAATTTAAATGGAAACCCCTATTTATTATTGCATATTCTGAAAGAGCGTTAAAAAATATGTAGGTTTTATCCGAATACTTTTTTTCAATTTCCAACAGGTGGCGCTGTAATCGTGAAAGTATGTAGGTTGTAGGCGAGAAGAAATTGGTCCTTTTCAGGACCAAATGATGTGCAAAGTCCGATCGCGCAACCTCCTCGCGGTGAAAATATTAATCCCTAAAACTGGGGGGGGGGGCGAAAACAGGACATTAAATAAACTAATTATGAATGATTTGACATAAATAAATAAAGTCATTTTTTTCGTTTAAGAGTTAGCGTGCCTTCGGCATTAGCGTTACCCAATGTGCACCGAGAGGAGGTTGCGCGATCGGACTTTGCACATCATTTGGTTCTGAAAAGGACCAATTTCTTCTCGCCTACAACCTACATACTTTCACGATTACAGCGCCACCTGTTGGAAATTGAAAAAAAGTATCCGGATAAAACCTACATATTTTTTAACGCTCTTTCAGAATCTGCAATAAAAAATAAAGGTTCCCATTTAAAAAATTTAAGTTGACCCCCCTCCCGGCCCCCCTTGGGGGGCTAAGGGGGCCAAAATCCGATGTCCCCCTCAAAACCATTACGATTATGATTCGGCATACTTTTCGGTAAAATGCTTTCATTTCGAGATATTCAAGAAGATAATGTAAAATGGGACACCCTGTATATATTGTGACGTAAAGGTAAAAAAATAATAGAAAATTTTAAATAAAAAAATTTTTGCCGTAATTTTCGGAAGGAAAATCACGAGTCACACACTTACTTCGGCAGCTCTATGGTTGGTGGTGGTTTCGCGAGGTTGTGGGTTGCTGAAAGAGAGAGAATTTAAAAAGGAAGGAACAGGGCGCCAGTTATGTCGAAAGCAAAAAGTGGACGTAACACACTGAAGAAAAAAATGTTATATAAATCTTCAATAAGTTTAACACAAAAAAACGGTTATGGCCTTTACAAACATTTATGCCTAAAAGAAGGGTACAAATGTGGTGGGTCCTAGATTGACCGGCCGTCGGATGGGGGAGACCTGGTGGACTACAAAAGCGTCGTCCTGACTGGCCTCGAAGACCCTGCCTCGCTGAGTGACGGTGACCACTGCTGCCAGGACCTCGTTCTTAGGGCGTGGTAGTGCAGCGCCCGGGAGCTAGGGCAGCTTCGCTGGTAGTACCGGCTTAGCAGCCTAAGAAATACAGCTAGCCCGACCTCCAGTTAGTGGAGAGGCTTCATGCCAGGGATACTGAACTCTACCAGAGGCAGTGAGTGGATGAAGCGAGCGGTAACAGACGGCGGCGTCTCGACGCTAACTTCAACGGTGATTGTCTCCACCACCAACGGATCGACCAACCCAGGACCAGGGCGGAGTAGGCAAACGAAACAGGCCATAAACCTTTTCACAAAATGTAAAAAATCTGTTGTGGCCAGCACAATACCTTCCGTCATTCTCGTGCATAATGTATAAATTCCATAATTTTTCTTACAAAAGATTCTAAATTTCCAGTAAAATTATTTCATAAACAAACTATTCAAATTGCACTTGACACTGGCATTTTCTTCTTTTTTAGCTTTTCCCGTTCGTTAGGAGTCGCTATTTTTGCATGTCGTTCTCATTCAGTTCCTTTTCTCTCAAATCTTCCGCAATACAGTTTCCTCTGTTTCTTTAACGTCCTATTACTAAACTATTCATTCTTGTTCCAATATAATTCTTCATTTCTCCTCATGACATGTTCAAACCAATGTAATCGTCTTTCTTGTATCTTTCTAAAAACTTGTAACACTAGAGTTATTTTCTTACCGTATCTTTCCGTGTATTCCCCAATATCTACTTCAACATCCTCATATCTGCCACATTAATTTACTTTTTATTGATACTGACATCTGTCAATTTGAATTATATGAATATATTACTAGTTCCCAAGTTTGGCATAGCTGGCTGAATTATAAAATTTAATTTCTTTAAAATTCTTTAACTCTGTATCTATTGAATATGAAGTATAAATTGTAATCAAATCGTATAGAGAATAATATATTCTTTAAGTTATAATAACGTTAAATGTCAATAAATCAAATTTAACTGTTAAATCTTCAAATGAGGCTACTTCTGGTTGACCAATTATAACCAAAATCTAATCAGTTGTTCTTCTGGATGTAAACTTGAGGAATACGAAAAAAATATAATTTTTGGAATCATGGTATTGAAGTTATTGGATCCGGAACTTTTGTCACACACACAGACACACGGACACACAGACACACAGACACACAGACACACAGACACACATACATACAGACATCATCGTAAAAATGGTAAAATCGTATTATATGGACCCTAAAACGTGCTTATTCAGTAAAAACTCATCATTGAATTTTTTGACCAAAGACAATACCTTCCTTACCTAAAGGTGACGGAAGGTAAAAATGGGTTACACAACTTTTACCAAAACCAAAATTTAATAAAAAAAATGATACAAAACCTTAGTGCACTTTATAAGAAACAGCTGGCCAAGCTGAAGAACAGGAAAGAGAGAAAATAAAGAAAAAGTTAGTAGCTCGAAGTTCTTTTGAGACTTGATTCTCAAGCAGAATTTTTTTATAAAAAAGTTGCAATACAGCAGCCCAAAAAATCTGTTGTGGCCAGCACAATACCTCTCGCCACTTCCTTTTTTTGGTTACATAAGTATAAGGCGCGAACAGTAATGTTACATTTTTGGGCTGGACAAGCAGATGTGTGGGTCCGTTTCAGAATGATAATTAGTAATTATGTACATAGATGTCAAATGTTAGAATTTTTCATTAAAAATTTCAAGATTTTCTAAATTTACGTAGTTAATTTATCACCAGGAGTTTAAAGTTTATTTGTATGCCTTAGATATTTAACATTTAATTCTGCTCCACATGGAATTGGAAAATCACTAAACTTAGAATGAGAAATTATGATATTTGACATCTATATACATAATTACTAGCTATCATTCTCACATGGGCCCCCATATCTGCTTGTCAAGGCCAACAAAATCATATGACTGCTCGCTCCCTATTGTATTTAACATTTCTTCTATATCTACTCCCTACCCAAAAATTCTACTTACGCATATATCTATTCCACATATATTTAGATTGTTCAATTTTAAATTCATTTTTGATGAAGAAATTTTGTCCTCTTCTAATTTTTCGAAATGTTTCCAATTCTATTAATACATTAAAAAATAATATAATGTATGTACTTCCCAGAAAAAGTCTTCAGTAATGTCTATGGATTTCTGACACTGACATTTATCTATCAGTTACAAACAATTTAAATTTTCAACTATTTTCCATGGCCATTCTTTCGGCTGTGAAATTTATTAAAACAGATTATTTTACATATTATATTTCTTTTATCTCTAAATCTATAGAATATATTGTAAAATATTTAAATGTATCAGAAAGAGAATTTATTTTTCTTTAATATTATCAAGAAAAAATTTCAAAAAATATTATTTAAAAGATTTTTTTTCAAGAATCTTCTACTTCCAGTTGTCCAATTGTTACCAAAACCTTTTCAGGTCTTCCCATGAATGTCCGATTGGGAAATACGTAGTTAAAAAAATTAAAGTCTTATAGTTTTTGAGTAACCGTCCTTCCAACACCCCCCCCCCACACACACACACACACACACACACACACACACATACACACACATCCACACACACACGCAGACATCATCGTAAAAATGTTAAAATCGGATTGTAGGGACCTTAAAACGTGCTTATTCAATAAAATCTGGATATGCGATTTTTAGCATGAATGCAATACCTCTCTTAGCGAGAGGTAAAAAATAGTTACCTAAGATAATATTTTGGGCTTACCAAGATAAAGTAAGATAAGTTAAGATAAACTAATATGCCAAGATAAAGTAAGATAAGTTAAGATAACAATCTAATATAATTGCAAAAAAAATTTAAACAAACAAATACAACCTTTTACTATGACGTCGAAACAGCCTTGGCTACGTCTTCAAATTCCGCCGTACAAACAAACAAATAGAGCTAGCTAAAAGTACAATTAATTAAGAAACTAAATTTAAATAGAAAAGAATTCTTATAAATATGAAATAATTTATATAAATTTTGACCGAGAAATTTTGAGAAAATTATTGGACAAAAAGATAAATAATTTATATAATTTTTTAGATAAAATGACACAAAAAAATGTTAGAGTTTTGACCCGTACTAGAATTGAAACAGATTTACTAAAAAGTGGTATACTAACAACTTTGAATGTATTAACGTCACGCAAAAAATCCGTGAAGTGGAAGATTGCCACTTTCTCTAAAATTTACACAGAAATTACTATAACAAAAGGGACTATAACAAGTTTGAAAGCGCTTAGCGCTGGGAACCAGTGAACTGTAAGGTTAAAAGTTCACAAAAAAATAAGAAAAATTTATGCTATGGAAGTTAAACCATCGCCTCGCTATAAAAAAACCTTAATTTAGATATTGAGGGCCAAAAAGAGGCGAGACACCCCGAGAGATAGTCTTACCCTCGCAGCTACGCCATGTGCTTGGGCATGATACAACTTATTTAACAAAAAATACAGATAAATCTTACACCAATAGGTGTTACATAAGCCAAGAAATGTATCATAAACCAGAAAATCTTTAACAAAACTTTGATGATAAACGATAATTAATTTTAACCAAAATTTGGAAAAAACAAACACAAGCACATGTGCGTTGCTCCGAGTGCAAAAACCAACTCAACAAAACTGTCCCGTCTCCCGCTTTGTGCGGAACTACCACGCTAATCTTCATTCTCGGCTAGTAAAGAAAAAAACTAAATAAAATTTTGAATAAAACCGCGACACGAAAATTGAAATCGTTTCAATATCCTGTATATTGAAACGATTTCAATTAATATTTTCAGAAATTTGGGTAATGATTGAAACTCCAAATGTTATTATTAATAAAGTTATTGACACAATATTAATTCACGAATATTTTGCAGAAAAATCATACTTTCACGATTACAGCGCCACCTGTTGGAAATTGAAAAAAAGTATCCGGATAAAACCTACATATTTTTTAACGCTCTTTCAGAATCTGCAATAAAAAATAGGGGTTCCCATTTAAAAATTTTAAGTTGACCCCCTCCCGGCCCCCCTTGGGGGGCTAAGGGGGTCATTTTGTCAAAATCCGATGTCCCCCTCAAAACCATGACGATTATGATTCGGCATACTTTTCGGTAAAATGCTTTCATTTCGAGATATTCAAGAAGATAATGTAAAATGGGACACCTGTATATATATATATATATATATATATATATATATATATATATATATATATATATATATATATATATATATATATATATATATAGTATAAGAACGTGCGAATGGGAATACACGATATTACAAAACAAACTTAAGCTGGTTTAATTAGCAGGGCTGTATAAAATCGGGACCCGCGATTAAAAGATAGTTGTTGACGGTGAGTAATCCTCTCAAAAACTAAAGTCGATTGCGAATATTCCATCAACTCTTGATTGCAAGTAATCCGTCAAGACATCGAAGCCGATCTCCAAGTGAGCAAAGTTTCCGTTTTTCTTTAAAATCCGTACCGTGAGCTCTCAGTTCGAGTTTTTTAGTTGTTTACTGAAAGTCAGTCTTAGTGTCTCGTTGTGAGCTTCAGATGCCCGACGTCGCAACGCATGTTGAGCGTAGGCCAAAGCATCTTCGAAAGGCGTATTAGAAAACATCTAGAGACACTACGACTGACACCGTTCGTAATAATCTCCGTGGATTAAATTCACCAGTTGCGCGTTTCTAGCCATTTTACAGTGAGTCGCCGGCATGTAAACCCGGGCGTTACAGACGTCAAGTCCGCGTGTTTATCCAGACGTACTGTAAAACGGCCCGTTATTCCAAGTCGAGTATTTTAGCGTGCATCGGCCCAAGTGCGTTTTTCCGAATCTGCGCCGCGACGCCCCAGTGAGTAAGCCGGGGAACACAAGGCCTAGAGTCTGTGAGGTTTACCTGGGTCGACTTTCTCGTCGTGCTACCTTTGATCTCCACGTACTCCGCGAACATGCGGTAACGAGCGTCGCCGTCGAGACACCCGGCGTCGATCTGCCGATTATTGCAGAAACGCGTAGCTACACCTCTTCCGTAATAACTGCCGTTAATCGCTGAACCAACGCGACATCAACGTCGTGACGCCCAGCGTCGATTGGCGAATTATTGCAGAAACGCGTAGCTACACCTCTTTCGTCATTACTGCCGTTAGCCGCCGAACCAACGCGACATCAACGTCGCGAGGCCTGGCGACGATTACGCCAAAACCATCTGAACATGTTTCTATACAGATCCTTAAGATCACCGTACACCGCTTGCCCACCGCCGTCACCGCCGTCGCGACGCCTAGCGTGGGTCACGCCGAAACCTTCCGAACACATTTCTATCTACATTTTTAGATATCCGTGCATCTACCGTTCATCCACCGACATCACCGCCGTCGCGAAAACCAGTAATTCGTCTAATTTGCATACCTAGCATCTTATTTTACCCATCAGCGACCACCATACTATTTTGTACAACGAATTACCGTACAATAAAGTTGTTTTGTACCTTTTATTGTAATTGTGTTCTTCATATTTCACCCTATCTCCAAACCTGCTATCTGAGCGTTGGCGCCCGAGCAATTTCACTCCAACTTTCTGCTCGCTATCCCCAAAATAGCGTTACAGATTTTGGCGCCCGAGCAGGGACTCTTAATAGAAGAACACAATGGCTACAAGCTGGGTGTACTCTTTAAAGAAAGAGGAGTTGCAAATAGAACTGCAGCGTTTCGGCCTCAACGACGAATGTAAGAAATGCGTAAAAGGATGACCGAATTGGAAAAACAGGGCAAGATTATATTACCGCACTACAGACCCTGATGCGGAGACATAAAGGTTTCAGCGAAGAACAGCAATTATACCGGCTGTACAAGAACCTCCGCCCCGAATACCGCCAGTGAATCCGCCGCCAGGACTGCACCACCGTTCACGTCCTCCTGGAGGAAGTCCGGGAGCTGGAGGAACTTCAACGAGAGCTAAAGGCACATAATAGGCGCTCTCAAGAGTCGGCGCCTGCACAGCAGATGCCGACTAGCCACGCCGTTTAAATAATAAGTTATTTTTGTAAGATTCTTTATTTAATTACAAAAAAAAATCTGTTGTGGAGCTCCAGTAGTCTCGATCTTTTGTTAGTATTCACCTGAAGACGATTGCAAATACAACATTATCTACTTCATTCAAACGGACGTTAGATTATTCTGTATTAAAAAATATAACAAAAAAAATTAATTGTTTCATATTGGGAATTTAATGATCTTTATTATTATTTGGGAAATCGTCCTTCCAACATCCATACATACATATACATAAATATACATGGTATATTTCATACAATCATCAGTCTAACAACCGTTAGTATTCACCTGAAGACGATTGCAGATACTTAGCAATTGAAACGTTGTGTGTTTTTATTATATATATACCTATATATATATATATATATATATATATATATATATATATATATATATATATATATGTAAATTTAAAATTTAGCGCCTTTTCTATTGTTATTTAGTTTTGTTTTGTTATGTCATTGCTGACATTAAATAATACAAACCGTGATAAAAGGACAGTTATTCAATTCTAGTTTTTAGTTTTTAGCAATCGTATAATTGTCCACCTTATTTAAGAATTACAAATTGAATAACACGTCAAAATGATGACTTCACAGAAGAAATTACATGTGCACATCGTTAAGAGAGGTGAAGATAAATATGAATTAGCTGCATTGTCTACTGATAAATTGGTATGGTTTGGAATACCAATCATGAAAGAAGGATTTAAACTAAAATTAGTGAAATGTGGTTTTGCCAAACATTCAGTTAAATATTTAGGCCATGTAATTGAAAATGGTAAAGTTTATCCACTTAAAGATAATTTAATTGCAATTAAAGATTTTACACGTCCTAAAACAAAAAAGATGGTTCGTCAATTGTTGGGAAAGATTAATTTTTATCATAAATTTGTAGATCATTGTACACAAAGATTAGCACCATTACACAATCTATTAAAGAAAAATGAAAGTTGTGAAAATTGTTTCAATGAAATTAAACAGTATCTATGTTCAACACCAATTTTAGCTATTTATGATACAGATAAGGATATAGTAATAGAAGTGGATGCAAGTCGTTCAGGTTTAGGTGCAGTTCTTAAACAAACTCAAGAGGATGGAGTTCTACACCCAGTAGCTTACTTTTCAAAGAAATTAACACCAGGTCAAATGAAAAAAGAAATAATGTATTTAGAATGTCTAGCAATTAAAGAGGCAATTTTATATTGGCAACATTATTTGATAGGCAAAGAGTTTATAGTAACATCAGATCATAAACCACTTATGAATTTAAAATCAAAATCAAGAACAGACGAAGCATTAGGCGATTTAATGTTGTATTTGTCTCAATACAATTTTAAAGTAATTTATAAGGAAGGTAAAGATAATATTGAAGCTGATTCGTTGTCAATAAATCCAGTTCTAGAGAGTTTTGAAAACGATGATGATTGTTTGAAGGTAGTGAATATGATTCAATTAGAAGATATAATTAAAGATCAAAAATCTATCAAAGAAGAAATTCAGAAATCAAAGAAGATTTTAAGGGTGATATTAGTTTTAAAATGTTAAGAAACAGAAAAAGAATATATGTATCAGAATAATTTGGTTCACATTTAATAGACAAAATACATAAATTTTATGGACACATTGGTAGTAGTCAGATAGCTTACAAATTAAGATCATTTTACTATTTCAAAAATATGGATAAAAGGATAAATCAATTTTGTAGAGATTGTGAGATATGTATAAAAAATAAAACTAGATCATGTAGAGCATTTGGGTTGCTATCAAAATTGGGTCCAGCACAGTATCCATTTCACATTATGTCCATAGATACAATTGGTGGTTTTGGTGGTAATAAATCTATAAAAAAATATATGCATTTGCTAGTGGATCATTTTAGTCGATACGCGTGGATTTTAACATCGAGAAGACAAATTGCAGATGATTTTATTAAATTAATTAATCTAATAATAAAAAAAATGAGATTAAAATGTTGTTGGTAGACCAGTATAGTGCATTAAATTCCACTAAATTTAAAGAATACTTAAAAAGGAAGAAAATTCAGATAATTTTACGTCAGTGGATAACCCACAATCAAATGGATTGAATGAACGTTTAAACCAAACATTGGTCAATAGAATACGTTGCAAAATAAATGATAATAATGATAATAGACCATGGACAAGAATTGCTGAATTATGTATTAAGGAATATAATAATACTGTACATAGTACAACAAAATTTTCACCTGCTTATCTATTATATGGAGAGAAATCTGAAATTGTACCAATTACATTAGACAGAGAATATGATTTAGAAGAAGACAGGAAGGAAGCACTGCAAAATTCAGAAAGAAGTTTTAAAAAAAATAAGGAGAGAATAGATCAAGATAGAAAAGATCATGAATTTAAAGAAGGTGATTTAGTTTACGTATCAAATGGTAATAAAATAAACAGAAATAAATTAGATGAAGTTAGAAAAGGACCATTTGTTATAAAAAAAAGAATTTCTAAATCAATATATGAAGTAGAATGTAACAAAAAACGTAAAGAAGCAAATTTATTCCATAGTTGTAAATTACTGCCTTACCCTTTTTTACCTGGAAAAAAGAGTCTCCGACCATCGGAAGTGTAAATTTAAAATTTAGCGCCTTTTCTATTGTTATTTAGTTTTGTTTTGTTATGTCATTGCTGACATTAAATAATACAAACCGTGATAAAAGGACAGTTATTCAATTCTAGTTTTTAGTTTTTAGCAATCGTATAATTGTCCACCTTATTTAGGAATTACATATATATATATATATATATATATATATATATATATATATATATATATATATATATATATATATACACACGCCTGGTAAGCGCCCAGACGGTACAAATATTCCATCATTACCGATACCTGTACGAAGCAGATTGGCACACCCAGCAATGGCTAATATGCCGTGATGAAATATTTATTTATTTATTTGATTTATATATATATATATATATATATATATATATATATATATATATATATATATATATGTAACAAAATACTTGTAGTATAATAACGTGCGAATAGGGATACACGATATTTTTTAGACCATTACAAAAATAAAGTATTTTCAAGAATTTGGTTCAATTGACAATACTTATTGTTTCTTTTTTTCAATTAAACTACCATAGTACGTGTGACGAGCTTAAAAGCACGACACAAAGCGTAGTGTCGTTTTTACGACATTAATGTTTTGTAAGCACTTATGCCCGTATACTATACGATATTCTCTTATACCTGCATATTTATACCAGATTTGCGAATCCGGACAATAATTTAATCACTCTAATAATTATTTTACATCTGTTAAATTAAAAAACTCGAAATTACCTTCCGGCATAATGAAAATTACTTAAAAATTGTTTAAATTGTTTAGAATTTTTTAAGATCCAAAAATAATTTCATATTTTGCGTTTACAAAGTTTCATGTACTGAATGAAGAAAATCTAATGTGGCCAACACATAACCTGCCGTCAATTTTATATATTTTTAAATCCTTCTTTCAAAAGATTATATTTTCAGTAAAATTATTGACCCTGACATCTTTCAATTAGTATAATTTGAATATCGAAATTGTTTCCATTGTGATGCTGCATAGACTGCAAGATTTATGAAACTTAATTTCTTTCTAATTATTTTTCTCTTCCAACTATAGCAAATATAATGAAATCTGTTATCATGTAATATAATATTCTTTAATGTTTATAATAAAAATTAAGTACATCCGGTCGGGTTGACCAATTATAACCAAAATCTTATCAGCTCTTCATATGGATATACAAATGAGGTGTACGAAAAAAATTGTAATTTTTGGAGTTTGTAGTTATCGAATAAGGATCGTCACATACACACATATACAGATATCATCGTAAAAGTTGTAAAATTGTGTTCTACGGACTCTAAAATGGGCTTATTCTTTAAAAACGGACTATGAATTTTTTGACCAAAGACAATATCTTCCTTATCTAAAGGCAACGAAACGTAGAAAAAATAATTCATTTAAAATTTGTCATTTTCATAAAATATTTTTTACAAAGAAATAATTGAATTCGTATGTGACATGGTAACAAAATATCGGAAAAATAAATTAATATAAAATTATTTTTCTGTTTTAATGAATAAACTTTGGTGTTTCTATGTAGAATTTTTAATTGAGAAAAGACGTTCTTATCCTTCGGGTTCTCAAAAAATAATTATTTTATTAAAGTACATTATTTCTGCAAATTATCTTATGAAAAAAAAATATATATTTGCTTATGCTATCATAACCAATTCAGGTTTATATTCTTTAAACATTTAAAGTGAGGAAATACTAAAAATTAAACGCACGAGTTACACATGCCATGTTGCCAAGTGTATAGACGTCAAATTGGCGGTGATTTTCGGTTTTCAATATACGGTGGCGTATATTATGATGCGACGAAAGCGCCACACATTGTATTTCGATGAACTAAATATACGGCTGTTAACAAGAAAACAGTCATTTGACGTAACAAATTAAAATTTGCAGGTGGACCCCCCACATCACGTAGATGATAAAAATGTGAGAAACACTGACTTATAATTTGGTGTCCATATTCGGACGTCAGTTTACGAAGGACGTCAAATTGTTGAGGATCTGGCAATGTTATACTGATGAATGTATATATATATATATATATATATATATATATATATATATATATATATATATGTATGGATGTTGGAAGGACGGTTTCCCAAATACAATAAGACTTGCTCATTCTGACTGTAATGGTAACAGCTGATAAGGTTTTGGCAAAAATTAGACAACCGGAACTATAATATTATTTTTTGAAAATTTATGTTATTACAAATAATAAAGATCATTAAATTCCCAATATGAAACAATTTTTTTTTTTGTTATATCTGTGAATACAGAATAACCTAACGTTCGTTTGAATGAAGTAGATAATGTTGTATCTGCAATCGTCTTCAGGTGAATACTAACAAAAGATCGAGACTACTGGAGCTCCACAACAGATTTTTTTTGTAATTAAATAAAGAATCTTACAAAAATAACTTATTATTTAAACGGCGTGGCTAGTCGGCATCTGCTGTGGAGGCGCCGACTCTTGAGAGCACCTATTATGTGCCTTTAGCTCTCGTTGAAGTTCCTCCAGCTCCCGGACTTCCTCTAGGAGGACGTGAACGATGTTGCAGTCCTGGCGGCGGATTCACTGGCGGTATTCGGGGCGGAGGTTCTTATACAGCCGGTATAATTGCTGTTCTTCGCTGAAACCTTTATGTCTCCGCATCAGGGTCTGTAGTGCGGTAATATAATCTTGCCCTGTTTCTCCAATTCGGTCATCCTTTTACGCATTTCTTACATTCGTCGTTGAGGCCGAAACGCTGCAGTTCTATTTGCAACTCCTCTTTCTTTAAAGAGTACACCCAGCTTGTAGCCATTGTGTCCCTGCTCGGGCGCCAAAATCTGTAACGCTATTTTGGGGTAGCGAGTAGAAAGTAGGAGTGAAATTGCTCGGGCGCCAACGCTCAGATAGCATGTTTGGAGATAGGGTGAAATATGAAGAACACAATTACAATAAAAGGTACAAGACAACTTTATTGTATGGTAATTCGTTGTACAAAATAGTATGATGGTCGCTGATGGGTAAAATAAGATGCTAGGTATGCAAATTAGACGAATTACTGGTTTTCGGAAAAACGACGCCGGGCGTCGCGACGGCGGTGATGTCGGTGGATGAACGGTTGATGCACGGATATCCAAAAATGTAGATAGAAATGTGTTCGGACGGTTTCGGCGTGACCCACGCTAGGCGTCGCGACGGCGGTGAGCAAGCGGTAGGTACGGTGATCTTAAGGATCTGTATAGAAACGTGTTCAGATGGTTTTGGCGTAATCGACGCCAGGCGTCGCGACGTTGATGTCGCGTTGGTTCGGCGGCTAACGGCAGTAATGACGAAAGACTGGGGTGTCGCGGCGCAGAGTCGGAAAAACGCACTTGGGCCGATGCACGCTAAAATACTCGACTTGGAATAACGGGCCGTTTTACAGTACGTCTGGATAAACACGCGGACTTGACGTCTGTAACGCCCGGGTTTACATGCCGGCGACTCACTGTAAAATGGCTAGAAACGCGCAACTGGTGAATTTAATCCACGGAGATTATTACGAACGGTGTCAGTCGTAGTGTCTCTGGATGTTTTCTAATACGTCTTTCGAAGATGCTTTGGCCTGCGCTCAACATGCGTTGCGACGTCGGGCATCTGAAACTCACAACGAGACACTAAGACTGACTTTCAGTAAACAACTAAAAAACTCGAACGGAGAGTTCACGGTACGGGTTTTAAGGAAAAACGGAAACTTTGCTCACTTGGAGATCGGCTTCGATGTCTTGACGGATTACTCGCAATCAAGAGTTGATGGAATATTCGCAATTGGCTTTAGTTTTTTAGAGGAATACTCACTATCAACAACTATCTTCTACAATCGCGGGCCCCGATTTTATACAGCCCTTCTAATTAAACCAGCTTAAGTTTATTTACTGATAGCAAGAACTGCATAAAAGAACAGGGAAAATGGGTTATAAAATGGCACACGATGTTGACGACCCTTTATGTGGTTTATTTCCCGGTCAAATTACGCTCCTTATTCCAATTTTCGGGAAGAAAAGTTTTCACGGTTCGCGAATTTATAAGAACTGAGTGACACGGCTTTGAACTATTTAACCCGTAAAACTTGTGACATATCCACATCGTCACATAACTTATATTACCCAATATTATCTCAACTGTTTTCACACTCTGTCTGATATCATGGCTTATTAGGTTAATTATTCATAATTTTGTCCTACGTTTTTATAATTTTTTATTTCTTCAATAAAATTGCACTTCAAGCATATAGTTGAATTCATAATTTTCCGTAGATTCTAAATATATATAAAAAAATATACATATAGTGTCCTATTCGAAATATAAAAGTTGATGTCACTTTGTCACTTCTGGTTAAGCCGGAAGCACTACCATCATGCCAAATACCTTGATTTGTGAACCCCTAAGTCCAGCTTACAAATATATCAAGAAAATTAAAAAATAATTAAAAATAAAAAAAATATTTTCAGTGTCCCGTTTTTCAGTTTCACCATGTATAAGTATTTTGAATATTTTTTTTTTATATATTTCAAGATTAAAATATATTTTCTATTTAGAAATGAAAGGATTTGGAAAATTATTTTATACGAGAAAAAAATGTTTTTAGGATACCATAACAGAATATACAATTGGTGACAAAAATGAAAAATTACGACCCGATGTGAACTATATTATAAGCGTAATAATAGTAAACGAATATAAAAATAAATATAATTATAAAACATATTCTGTAACGACAGCGTACGAATATTCTACTGTAAATCCAGCAATATATTCTCTGTTTTTAATATTTTTGATATTGCCTGTTATTGTATATTTTATTCACAGGTAAGTTAATTTTTTTTAATAATTAAATGACTGTAGCTATATTCCTTAACTCATTTATTTTTTAGAACTATCAATAAACCCAAAAATGTTCAAAAAAGACCACAGGCCATGGTGAAAAATTTTACAGAGGTCGAAGAATTATTATATGCATCATTAATAAACATAAATTCAGCATCTTCGGACGAACATTCAAAATTAGTTAAAGTTAAAGATCTTTCTCAATACGTTAAGGAATCGATTGAAAATAAATATTTGGCAGGACAACACGCTGTAAGATATTAAAGATGGTTCAAAACTAATAATTTCATGTACGAGTATTCTTTCGTTTTATGAGGAATTTTGTCATACTCTTCTAATATGTTCAAAATACTTCTTTTTTAAGGATACGTATTGATTTGTGTGATCCGGGTGAGAAAGTGATAGTGTGTGGTGATTTAAATTTCCTTTTGTTTGTAGAGGAACCTCTTCATTTCGAATTCCATTTTTAAACATAAGTTAGCTCACATATACACCTGGGAGAATGTGGTTCAGAATAAACGAAGTGTGATTGACTTCGTTATATATGATGAGCGCTTGTGGAGTATGGTAGTAGATACGCGTGTGCAACGAGGCGCTGAATTGGGTACGAATGATCATTATTTGGTTGTATCGTAAAAGGATCCGCCTGGGCGTTTGCGTGAAGAATGTTTGTTAGAGTATAAAAGAAAGAATAAATGGGTGAAGCAAGTGGTGAGAGAAAATAAAAAGCAATTTGATGACTTGTTGAGTGAAAGATTGACAAATGATTTTAGTACGAATAAACGACTGCTTTGGTTGAGTGTGAAAAGACTGCGGGGTGGAAGTGGTCGAGTTGTGAAAGCTGTGAGAAGTGCGAATGGAGAGTTATTGTGGAATGAATCAGATGTGAGGAATAGATGATGCGAGTATTTTAAAGGTCTATATGAAGGTGAGATTGAGAGGGATGGCGGTAATAAAACTGGCAGTGAAAACGATAATGAAGATAATTATGATATAGATGAAAGTGATGTATGTGATGCATTGGCGCGTGTAACAAATGGTAAGGCTGCGGGTTTGGATGGGATTACAAATGAGATGTTAAAGTATGGAGGAGAGAAAGTTTTTGAATGGTTAATTTATTTATTCAGATTTTGTTTGAAACGTAGTGTGGTTCCTGAAGATTGGAAAAAAGCTGTTATTTGCCCATTATTAAATGGCAAAGGCAGTTCGAGTGGATGTACGAATTTTCGCGCGAAAAGTTTGTTGAGTGTAGTAGGGAAACTTTTTGGTAAGGTTTTAATTCATAAGGTGCGAACCTTAACAATTTGAAAAATTAGTGACGTTCAAGGTGGTTTTTGCCTGAGAGGGGATGTGTCGATCAATTGTTGGCTCTTCGTATGATTGTTGAAAAGTCACTTGACAATAACAAGAAGGTGTTCTGTGGCTTTCTTGATTTAAAGAAGGCGTATGATAGCATTCTTCGAGATACTTTGTGGGATCTACTCAGAGAGTACGGTGTGAATGGAAACTGGTTGGGAGCGATTCGAGCGTTGTATGTGGGTAGTGAGGCTGCTGTGAGAATAGATGGTAGGCTGAGCGATTGGTTTCGTATAAATGTTGGTGTGAAACAGGACTGTGGTATTTCTCCGTGGTTGTTTAACTTGTATATGGATGTGTTATTGCGGAGAGCTTCGAGTGAAATGGATGGTGTAAATATTGGTGAAAGTGTAGTGCCTGAGTTAGCGTATGCTGATGATGTAGTTGTTTTAGGAGAAAATGAAGAGCAATTCAGGAGAATGATAAGAGAGAATACATGTAGTTGGAAGAAGTATGAATCTGATGTTGAATGTTGATAAATCCAGAGTGTTAGTATTTGAAAGGAGTAAATTGGTGACTGAGTGCAATGTGTTGGTGAATGGAGCGAAACTGGAGCAAAATGAGTTTGTAAATTTGGGTAGCATGATGTCTAGGGATGGTCGAATCGATTGAGAGATAGAACGGAGAGTGAGTGCGGGATGTAAGGTAATGAGTGCTCTGGATACGTTTTTACAAAACGTTAACGTAACAAGGGATGCTCGGTTAAGTGTATATAATGGTGTGCTAGTGCCTGCTTTGATGTATGGATGCGAATGCTGGGCATGGACGGGGAAGCATAAAAAGAGAGTGACTGCCGTGGAAATGAGGTATTTACGTGGTGTATGTGGGTATGTCAGACGGGATCGCGTGAGGAATAATTTAGTGCATGAAGAATGTATGGTTAGGAACAATGTGATTAAGAGAGTTGGTGTGAGTCAGTTGAGATGGTTTCGGCATGTGGAGAGAAAGGCGAATGAACAGCTTGTTAAGCGTATATATTTTGGTGAAGTTGAGAGTTTCCGATTGCGTGGCCGACCAGTGTGTAAGTGGGTGGATGTGATTGGTAGGGTGCTTAAAGAGAGAGAGAGTTTCCAAGTATGAAGAGAAGAAGAGCATGTATAAATGCAATTATGAGTGTGGAGGAGGCGAAACAAGTCTGCTTAGATAGGAATGTGTGGCGAAGGATGATTGTTTCCTAACTATTATTGTGATCTGGATGCAGAATTTCACTACTGAAAATCGGTCACTTTAATATGTTTAAGAGTAAGGATTATGAGTGTAGCCGAGGCGAAAGAAGTCTGCTTAGATAGAGATATGTTTAAGAGTAAGGATTTGTTGTATGATGTTAATGTTGTTCTTATTGTTATCGGGTTTGTGCGAATCCACTGAGTGGGACACGCGTGATTTTATGTATGTATGTATGTATGTATGTATGTATGTATGTATATATATATATATATATATATATATATATATATATATATATATATAATTTTAAATATTTAATTATTAATAAAATAAATATTAAATGTAATTCCCATAAAAATCTTTCGGCAACGTCAGCAACACTATGTAAAGATGCACATGTTTACTGCCCAATGAACCATGCAGTAAGCATATGTAAAACGACGCCAGAGTCAGCCGTATTCACGAAACACCATTTGTTGAATATACAGTCGGAATAGGCCACGGAACTCTAATACTTATAAGTATTAGAGTTCATTGGAGTAGGCCATGAAATAAGAAACGTGTCTTAATATAATAGTATGGTAACGTCGCCGCTCCGTAGCCCCCGCCGCCGTCGCGCCATAGCAGGCGTCGCTGTGTCGCGCCCGAATGTCCGCGCGTAACCGACCTGTTCGTACTTGTTAAGTATTGCGATGACGTGATCTATTGTGCACTGTTTTTGTCTGGCGGACGTTCTAGTAGGTTCTAGAACTAAAGTCGCCGGGTATATAACCCGTCGCCAAAGCCAGCGAACACGGTCTGTGATATAGAAGCAACGAGTAATGAAGTCGGTGATATAAATAAGTAGTCTACGAGTTGTTAACATAAATAAATGTAGTTATATAAATAAATGCAGTGATATAAATATTGATTAAATAAATAATAATAGTGTTTGAGCATTTAATAATATTTTTAGTCTTTAAATTAGTGTTAATATTTATTTAATCATAGTGTTAATAATTTTTATTATCTTTTAATATTTAATCTTAATTATTTATCGTTTAATAAACGCATTATTTTAACTAATATTTGTCAGAGTTTTACACTTCACCCATATAAATAAAACGTTACAATTGGTGTCAGGTGTGGGGTTGTTAATATCTGTGAATTGTAAATAAAAATATATAAAATGCCTAAACTATTAAAATTAAGTGAATTGAAAGTACGTGATCTCAAGACGGAACTGGAAGAACTAGATTTGGAAGCAACAGGAAAAAATATAGAGCTTCAAGAAGCTTTAATCTACGCTGGTGAAAATCCTGACGATTACTTAATTGAAGTTCCGTGTTGCTTATTCGATAATTATAAAGTATTCGCACAAAGATTACAAGAAAGTTCTAGAAGTTCTGACCGAAGATTGGCGGACAGTTATACAAAAGCGGAGGAAAGTTCCGGAGCATTGGAAGAAGAATTAAAGGAATAATCTAGAACACTGGAAAGGGAATTGCATGAAAGATCTAGAAAAGCAGAGGAACGTTCCGGAGCAGTGGAAGAAGAATTAAAGGAACATTCTAGAACATTGGAAAGGAAATTGCATGAAAGTTCTAGAAAAGCGGAGGAAAATTCCGGAGCACTGGAAGAAGAATTAATGGAACATTCTAGAACATTGGAACAGGAATGGGATGAGAGTTCTAGGAAATCTGAAGAATATTCTGGAATTCTGGAGCAAAAATTAGAACAGGAATTGAAGGACCATTCAGGAAGAGTAGAGTTCTGGAATCACGGAGCAAATGTTGGAGCGGAAATTGGAGAATTCTAGAATTACGGAGCAAATGTTGCAACGGAAATTGGAGAATACTGGATTTTTGGAGAATACGTTGGAACAAGGATTGGAGAAAACTTCTAGAAAAACTGAAAACAGCTTTCTGGAGGTTGGGGCCTATGTGGTTCTTGTGGGTCGTCTCGCACATTCTACGGCTCCTGACCCGGAGTTCGAGACAGCAATAATCAGCAAGCACTGCAAGCAGGTCTAGTAAGAAATTAAAAAAGAAATGTAGGCAGAAGAGGTAAAGGACGAATACGTTGTTGTCAAGGATGGATATGAAGAAAGAAGACGGAAGAGAAAAAAGAAAGAGAACGCGAGAGAGAAAGACAGCGTGTTTAGTAAGGAATTAAAGAAGAAATTCCAGATGTAGAGAAAAGCCAACCGGAAATGAATAGTCCTCCGACGAGCAGCTGCGATTGCAATCTAAGGAGTTTGAAACGGGGCCTGAACTTAGAGGGGAAGACGTGCCTTGGCTCGACTGGGAAACGAAAACTAGAGTTAGATAACGATGACGACGATGACATACCTCTCGCCACAAGGAAGAAGAAATTCAAGACAGAGAAAGGAACTTGAAAGAAAGGGAAGTAACGTTGACGCATTGTCCAGAAGGCCATACTAAGGGAGGCAAATATGGTAGTCGACTAGAAGAAAAACATTCCACCATTGCCAGAATAACAGTAGTCAACGATAGTTGGCAGCCCGATGGACTACGCAAGGACCCGACTTTGAAAATATTACTGGAATGAAAAGCGACGAATGCAAACCAATATGGGAAGACGTTCCACCACACTCACAGAGTGTAAAAGCGTACTGGGCGCAATGGGACTCCATAGTGATTGAGGATGACCTGTTGAAGCATGTGGTAGAGAATGCTGATGGAACTGAGAAGAAAACTCTGTTGGTCATTCCTAAGAGTAGAATACCAGATGTGTTTAAAAACATCCATGACGGATCTTGAGGCCATTTTAGAGCCACCAAAACTCTAGAAAGATTGCAACAGCGGTTTTACTGGGTTAACTTCACTGAAGATGGTAAAGGCTGGTGCAAGAAATGTGTGGTTTGCGCTGGAAGCAACGGCCCTCATGTACGACGAAAAACTCCAATGCGTCAATACAACGTTGGCAGTCTATTTGAACGCATTGCGATTAATGTGGCTGGACTATTCCCAGAAAGTGACGACGGAAATAAATATATCGTGCTTGTCATGGACTACTTTACCAAGTGGGTTGAAGCCTATCCATTACCCAACCAAGAAGCCACCACGGTCGCTGAAACTTTAGTTAAAGAATGTATATGCCGATTCGGGGTTCCACGTGAACTTCACTCCGACAAGGGAAGAAATTTCGAGTCTGCCGTTTTCCAAAATATCTGCAAGATATTAGGAATTAATAAAACCAGAACAACTGCATTACATCCGCAGTCCGATGGCATGGTTGAACGAATGAACAGAACAATCAACCGATATTTGTCGAAGGTTGTCTCCAACCACCAAAGAGACGGGGACCGACATCTTCATCTGTTACTGATGGCTTATCGTTCATCCGTGCATGAAACAACAGGACAAACTCCTGCGAACATCATAATCAGGCGTAAGTTGCGCTTGCTATGTTACTTGGTCTTCAGCAGTAAACCTGGGGAAGATCTGGCCAGGGAAGATTACGTTACGGACTTACGGAGAAGAATGGATGACTTTCATGAACAAGTCCGCACGAACATTCAAGTGGCCAGCGGCCGAATAAAGCATCAGTATGACATCAAGATAGAAAAAGGTGGATACCAACCTTGGGATTTAGTGTGGCTTTACAATCCACAAAGGTGGCGCGGTTTATCACCAAAGCTACAAAAAAATTGGGAAGGTCCTTATGAGGTCGTTAAATTGATAAACGACGTAATATGTAGAGTTAGAAAAACATCAACAGGGAAGCCGAGAGTTGTACACTTTAATCGGCTAGACCCTTTCGCCGGTGACAACACTTAAGACCATCATGGAGGAACGGTTCGTCGGATCAGAGTTCAGGAACTGACTTTTGAAGACTTCATTGAAAAGTATTCCTTTGGTCACAAGGCACGTGACGAAAGAAGAACATCGAAATCTATTCACAGTGTCTTCAGATTATTTCCTCGGCCACTGCGTATTAGAAGACTTAAAGATGTCACGCGGTATAGCTTCAGTCTTTAAGACGAAATTTGAACGACTGCATGAACTGGCTAACTAAGGTCCATCCGTCGGGAAAACGCTACGACTTAGGGATAGCAATACAGAATATCATCGGTATATCTACTACCTGGTTACAAAACTACGCTCGTACCAGAAGCCGCCGTACCACAGTCTATGGAACTCATTGTGCGGTTTGAAGGATCATGGGCTAGAGAATAACATTTTGAATCTATCAGTACCGAAGTTAGGCTGTGGATTAGATGGTTTGGATTGGAAGATTGGTAGAAACATGTTAGAGATCCTCTTTCGCTATACCGGCGTTGAAGTTCTTGTCTGCAGCTTTAACTTTAACGGACAGAAAGAAAAACTCGGGCAGACATCGACATTCACTTCGGGCTTAGTGACCCCGCGTACCTGAACTAAAAAGGTGGCTGAACCAAGCACTAGTCACCTCCCATATGGGTGCGCAGTGTCTGCGAAGTGTTGTCTCCCGTTGTGTGGAGGCCCACCCGCAGTCTGTAAGTCGCATGAGGTGATGGCACCTATGCATGGCAGAGACCTGATATTTAGGGGCTACAGCATGGCTTCGCTGCACTCATCAGGCTCTCTGTCTTTTCTACCTGGTTCTAGAGGCCCGCTCCAGAATGACTACGGAAAACTGGTATCAGTGTTGTGTTGCCATTGTGCTCACCCACTGCCCAGCTCCTTGGTCCTGGCTGCGACAGAAGCGCGACTATGAGGGGTACAGCCTGGCTTCGCCGCACCCTCTGGTTTCTCTGTTCTCACCTCTCGCCATCCTCCACTTGCTTACTTGGTGAAAACCCGTACCAGGTGTGTACACAACCCTGTGATAAAGTTTATTGAATTGTGTGGTGCGGAATTGTTAATAATATTATTCTGGGTCCATATTTTTATGAGGGCACTTTAACTTTTCAAAGATATTTGTTTTTTTTACAAAATGAACTAAGAATATTTTTTTTGATGATATACCATTAGCAGATCGGCGCGGAATGATATTTCAACAAGATGGTGCACCTGGGCATAATTCAATAGATGTAACAAACTATTTAAATCAAGAATTTCCAAATGCCTGGATTGGAACAAGAGGACCTATAATGTGGCCTGCAAGGTCTCCCGATCTATCGCCCTTAGATTTCTTTCTGTGGGGTGCCATCAAAAACAAAGTTTATGTTACGCACGTTACTACACAAGAATTAAAACATAGAATAAGACAAGCTGTGAACGAGTTAAATAATAAAATTAATAATACTTTAAATCAACATTTGTTAAAAAGGCTCAATGTTTGTATACAAGAAAACGGTGAAAATGTTGAACAATTTTTATAGTGTTACCAGTATGACAATAATTTGATGTGCATTTGTAAATTAAAATGTTTCATAACTCAATAATTTTGTTTTCATAGCCAGCTTTAATTTCGAGAAAAACTATTTTAATATTTTCTTCAATATCTCGAATTCTATTAAGTTTAGAAGGTATAAGTTAAAAAACTTTTTTAAAGCAAAAATTATTTCCTACTAAATAGTATAAAAATATATAGGGTGTACTATTTAAAAAAAAAGTCAAAAATACGTATATCTCCGAAAATTAAATTATTTTTTTTCTGATTTACATTAATTTAATTAGCTTGCTAGAAACACTAAAAATTTTATTTGAAAGATTTTTTTGTATCTCTAATAACTTCCGAGAAAAATCGCGTTCCCTAGTTCCGCTTACACCCTGTACAACAACTTTCCACTACGCATAAGTCAAGTGTGATTAACTTCTTTAATTTTCAACAAATGGTGGTCGTGAATAGGACCTTATTGACATTAGGAATATAAGAAAAGTACATTTTTTTTACTCCAAAGCCTTATTGATTACGTCCTTTCCTTTTTTTTAGATGTTTCCCAAAGGCGCAACACATGAATGTGATTATGGAATGTGCAAAGAAAATAAATATAAAAATAGATACAACGGTATTACTACTTGTACGTGTAAACATAAACGGTATAATTATAGTAGGAAAATAATCAAATTTTATATTTCAGACGATCATTCCAGAGTTGTACTAAAAAAACTGCCCAATGAACCATTTTCAGATTTTATAAACGCCAGTTATGTCGATGTATGTATTTTAAAGTTTAGTTATTTACAAAAAAAATGATGATGTGATCAGCACATTACCTTCCGTCAATTCTATGTATTTTATACAAATCCCATACAAAGAGTTTGCAAAAGATTCTATATTTCCAGTAAAATTATAACACAAACATATCAATTGCACTTGACACTGACATCTGTCAATTAGAATTTTCTTAATATAGTACCTAACTGTTTTCATGGTTATAACATAGCTGAATATAAAGCAAAAATGCAATCAAATCGTATAGAGAATAAAATATTCTTTAATATTTATAATAACAATAAAGGTAAAAAAATGATATTTGACACCATTTTTTTAAGAAAAACTGTTAAAATCTTCTAATGAGGGTACTTCCGGCTGACCAATTAGAACCGAAATCATGTCTGCATATGGATGTACATTTTTGAATTGTAGTATTGGCGTTATCGGATCCGCAAACATCGTCTCACAGGCACACGCGCGCTCTCGCCTACGCATATAAATAGTAAAATCGTATTCTAAGGACACTAAATCATGCTTATTAATTAAAAACCCATCACCAAATTTTTTTGACCAGAGAATATATTTTGTTACGACAGGCGACGTTAAAAATTAAAATAAACATTTTAAGTTTAAATAACAATAGTAGGCAAATAAAAAAGTGTCAAAAATTTGTTGATATTAATAAAAAATAAGTAAAAGACTGAAAATGTAAATTATTATAAATAATACTATGTAATTCATTAATTAACAATTAAATTGTATTTGTAGCTTTAAAGCAATTTCAATTTCGACTATTGTAACAGTAAAATAATTTAATTGC
Source organism: Harpalus rufipes (assembly GCA_951394225.1). Lineage (NCBI taxonomy): Eukaryota > Metazoa > Arthropoda > Insecta > Coleoptera > Carabidae > Harpalus > Harpalus rufipes. The sequence continues at coordinate 24,816,932 of OX596281.1, read as the reverse complement.
TAAAAGAACAGTCTACAAAACATCTCAACACCTTTCTTACCTAAAGGTGGCGGAAAATAATAAAGAGTTGCGACAATCAATAACATTATTTGCATAATTTTTCATTTATTAAAATTTTAATAATTTTGTTTTAAATATGTGCCAAAATATTCATGATACACTGACACTTGAACCAAAATATTTTGGTAGTTTTACATATAGTTTCGTTCTTGTGCATTAAATTATTTCTATTTCTGACTTTATGTTTCAACTACGTTTTAGATATTATGACACTATAATTTTTGTTTATTTAGTATGTAAAATTAAAATTGACGTTTAATTGTTAGTTTTAAGTTTGTAAAACGGGAGTTTGGTAACAAGATTTCATTAATCACAGGTTACCGAGGAATCGATGATTAATTTTTTTAAACACTATTCTAACGTTTTAATAATTATTTAAAATCCATTCGTGACTAAAGACTAACTTTACGTACTACTCGTTGAGAATTATCACTTGTCTACCCGACAAGCTTTTTTCTCTGGCTTTGCAAACATTCTAAATTGAATAAAACAACTACTTTTTCACTATACTATTTTAATATACACAAAATAAATAAATTATACAAAAGAAAATTGACAGAAATTGTTGCTCGGTTCTTGATTTCTGTTCTTTCAATTCTGTTACAAATAGTACACAACAAATATACCAAATAAAATACTTTATATTGTACAAAAAATACAAATTAATCACACATTTTTTAATACATCTTCCATTTTACATTCTACCTCTTCTTCTTCTTGTATCAAAACAACAGTGTTCCCAACAATTTTTACACAAAAAACAGTGTTCCCAACAGAATTAATTTTTCATTGGACAAAAACAAAAGACATAATTTATTCATAGTCGACCCCGTTCCCATTTTCACTGCAAAATCATTTCTTCACATTTCTCTTAGATGGATATACTAGTATTATTTCCTTCATACTCCCACCTTTAAATTGTTCATAATTTAAGCTTCAAAGGAAATCAAGTGTTGGGGTTTGTTTACTATTTTAACACTTCTGGTCTTCAAAATTGGTTCTTATTTTATGTTTTTGTTTTTCTCCTCATTCTCCGATACTTATTTCTCGGGCACTGCTTCGAGTAGATCTTCTTCCTTGTATAGTTTTGCAGCTTTGATTTCTAAGGGATGATTCGCTGAATAGGGCGTAATAACTCACCCTTGCCCGTCTTGACTTTTATGACTCGAACTACCTCCATCTCTCCCTGGAATCAGTTCTACAATTGTTCCCATCGGCCAAAACATTCTCTTCTTATCATCGGAACCGATGAGAACGTTGTCTTCTTCATGTAATTCTCGTTTATCTTGCTCAACCGCCTTCTGTTTAAGGGTGCTCAAATACTCGTTTCGGAATCTGGAACGAAACTCAGAAATTAGTTAAAGCGTATACCTATAAAGTTTGCTCAAGTTGTTATCGGTCGGTTCCAAATCTTGGACTCCCTCACTCGGCATACCCTTAATAAACATACTTACTTACTTAATCCTGCACCTTTCTACCCTGACGGGTGTAAGGCATTCCCCGGCTTGAGGGGGAGGGAGTTGAGTTTTGGTTCGTTGGTCTTCTCCATATTTCTTTCCACTCTGCTCTATCTTGTGTTGCTGTCTTCGTTTCTTCCCAAGACCTCTTCTTTGCGCTGCATCCTTTATTTCTTCCAGCCACGTTCTTCTTGGTCGTCCTCGTAGTTTCTTTCTTCCAATTTTTGCTTCAAACACCTTTTTAACTATTCTCTCCTCTCCCATCCTTTCTATATGACCATACCATCTCAGCTGTCCTTCTGCTATCTTATCTTCTATTGATTTTACTTTTAAGTTTTGTCTGTAGGTTGTGTTTTCAATTCTGTCCAGTCTTGTTTTCTCCTCTATTTTTCTCAAGAATTTCATTTCGATGGTCGTAATTTTTTCTTTTTGTCTTTGCGTTAATGTCCATGTTTCAGCTCCGTGTATGAGTATAGGTGTCACTACTTTCTTAAATATTTGTACTCTTTCCTAAGAAGCTGTGTTTGATGCTATTGAAAACTTTGCCTCCTGTTGTTCTTCTTTCTTTTATTTCTTCATCAAATCTTCCATCTTCTGAAATCATTGACCCCAGGTATTTAAATTTGTGGACTTGCTGTAGATTTTCATTGTTTAGTTGTATCGTGTGGTGTTGTTCATTTTTTCCTAGTATCATGGTTTTCCTTTTTTCTTTATTAATCTTCATGTTTAATTTTTGTAGCGCTTTATCATATATTTCTATATTCCTTGTTAAAGTTTTTTCATCTTCTGCTATGATGACCATGTCATCTGCATAGCATAGTTCTGCTATTTCCACTCTTCTCAATTTCCAATGTCCTATGTAGTATTTCTTTACTTCTTTCTTTGTCTCTTTTATTCCTTCGTCAAGAATTAGCGTACACAGAAGCGGGCTCAAAATGCATCCTTGTCTTACTCCGGCTGTAGTTTCAAATGTATTGGAGGTCTCTTGTTTCACTCTTACATAGCTTTAGTCTTTGAATATAGGCTCTGAATTCCTGTTATTAACGAATTTGATATTCCCCTGTTTCTTAGCGTTTTCCATATGTCTTCTCTATCAAACGCTTTCTCTAGATCAATGAAGCACACATGTACGTTTCTCCCTTCTTTTATTGCCTTTTCCCCTATTTGTCTTAGTATGAATATCGCATCATTTACTCCTATATTGGGTCTAAAACCAAATTGAGTTTCCTTTAACGATTCTTCCAGCTCTGTTCTTAATCTATTCTCCAGGATTCTTGCATATATTTTGGCCACTGTGCTTATTAGGGTAATTCCTCTATAGTTCTGGCACTCTCTGCTATCTCTTTTTTTTAAATATTGGTGTTATAATACTATTTGCCATTTTGTTGGTGTTATTCCTTTTAGCGCTCCATTCATTATATCTTTAAGTTCCTGTAGTGCTGATTCTGGTAGTGCTTTCAACATGTCTGCTGTTATTTTGTCATGTCCGGGAGCTTTTCCTCTTTTGGTATTTCTTATTGCTTCTATTATTTCCTTCAAGCTTATTTCTTCTTCTTGTGTTATTTCTGTTTCCTTTGTTCGTGTGAGATGGCTTTCTTGTTGTTCTTCATCTTTAGTATCCTTTCCCTCTAGGAGGTCTATGAAATACTGTCTCCATCTGTCCATTATTTTGTCTTCTTCTGCTATCCTCTTTCCTTCCTTGTATTTAATGTTCGTAATTGTTGCTGTCTTCTTTTGTCTTATATTTTTAAGTGTTCCAAAAAATAATTTCTGGTTTTCATTATAGATTTTTCATTTTTTCACCGAATTCTCTCCATTCTTTTTCTTTTTCTTCCTTTATTACTCTTTTTACATTCTTCCTTTGTTCTTTATATTTTTCATAGTCAGTTGGTTCTTTCGTTTGTAGATATTTCTTCCACTTGTTCTTTTTTTTTCTTTCACTGCAACTTTTACCCTTTCCGACCACCATCTAGTTTTATTCGTGTTTCTGTTCACTATTCTAGTCATGCCGCAGCTTTTCTCTGCTGCCTCTAGTATTATCTTTTTGAAGTTCTTCCATTTCTTTTCTATGTTTCCTTCTTTTTCTTTTGCTTTTTTTTAAACGCTTCGTTGACGTTCTTTTGAAATTTTTCTTCTATCTCTTGTCTTCCAAGTTCATGGCATTTTATTTTCTTATTTACTATCTTTCTTTTGATTTCGTTTTTTGTGATTACTTCTTGTGTTAGTAGCATTGTTACAAGGAAATAGTCGCTTCCAATCTCTGGTCCTCTTTTTACTTTTTTATCTTTTACTCTATTCCAGATGTCTATGTTAATTAGAAAATAATCTATAATCGATTTTTCATTTCTGCTTATAACTTGTATAGTTATTTTATGTATTTATTTGTTCTTGAAGTGTGTATTTCCGATTTTAAATTCATTCTCTAGGCAAAAGTCTATTATTCTTTCTCCGTTTGTATTCATCACATTTTCTCCATTCCTTCCTACGCACCACTTTATTCCATCATTCTTATTTCCTACCCTCCCGTTAAGGTCTCCCATTATTATTACTCTCTTTTCACTTCTGTCTACTATTTCTTGTAGTTCTCTAAAGAAGTTTTCTTTTTCTTTTTTTCTTGCTTCTTCGTTTGGTCCATAGCCCACAATTAGAGTGTATTCTTCGTTTTCGTCTCCTTCCTTAACATTTATTGATAGTAGTCTCTCGTTCATTAGGTTTTCTTTCGAAACATATTTCATCTTATCCTCTTTAATTAAAATTGCCACCCCTGCCTTGGCGTTTTCTTTTTCCGATACTCCTGCCCAGTATATCCAGTATCCATTTTGTGTCTTTGTGATTCCTTTGCCTTTCCTCTTTGTTTCTGTTATATCCACGTAATGCATATTCATTCTTGTCAGTTCTTCTGTTAATTCATATTCTTTCCCTGTTAAACTTTTTACATTCCATGTTCCAAATTTTATAATTTTCCTTGATGTATTTACTCTATTTTTTATTTTGCCCTTCCCGTACTTAATTATATGTGTTTTGTTGTTCCTTATCGTATCCTTTTCCTTTGCTTGAGACGTCTTTCCTTTTTGTTGCAGTTTTCCTCGTTTTCCCCTTAGTTTTTTGACGCAGTGCCTCCTTCTTCTTTGACCTCTATCAGCTTCTTTTCTGTTTTGTCCCAATTCCATTCTTTTCCATTTATTGTTATTTTCTGATAGCCTATCTTCAATATATCTCCTGCATTTTTGTTCTTCTCCGCTAACATTTTTATTTCCTTTTTTATTTCGCGCTCGTTTCTTGTTAGTTCGTTGTTTATGAAAATTTTGTCCTTTAAGGTTCGTAGGTTCTTTTTATTCGCCATTAATTTTTATTTATCTTGAAAATTTTCCATTCTAGTACGAAGTTCCTCGGAGTACGGTGTGACTACAACCGCAAACTCAGTCAAAATATCCTTAATAAACATATTGGGTGTTAATGGAATTAGGTCTTTACCATCGCTACTGACGTAGGTCACTGGACGAGAGTTCACAACTGATTCAATCTCTACTATAATGATTGATAATTCCTCTAAGTCCACGGTTTTTCTGCCAAGAATACGTATTAATAGACCTTTGACCATGCGAATCATCCGCTCCCAGAATCCTCCCCACCAAGGAGACGCAGTTGGAATGAGAATCTATTCGATACGGTCAATTACAAATATTTCTTGGACCTCATGCCAATCTAAATTTCTTAATAAATTGGCTGCTTCCACAAAATTCGTACCATTGGCGCTATAGATTGTGGATGGTCGTATTCTTCTTGCGACGAATCGTCGGAATGCTCTCATGAATGCCTCTGTGTTCACCGAATTTACGAGCTCCAAATGCACCGGTTGGTAAGCGGCACATGTAAATAATAAAATCCACACTTTGCTTTTACCTTTGAGATACATCGGCCCTGCTAAATCGACTCCCACTGTTTGAAACACATTGGCATTTTGAACACGGTGCTTTGGTAATAAAACTTCTTCAGGGCTTATGTTCTGCACTGTATGAATCCGGCAGTTCTTACATTTGGAAATAATCTTCTTAATGACTTGACGGCTACGTGGAATCAAAAACTTTTCTCTTGGAACCTTCATACAGGTTTGGGTACCTGCATGACAGTTACGAATGTGAATATTATGCAAAAGTAACGTAATTACGGGATGATTTCCTGGTAGTATGGACAGCAAGATCATTCCTCTTCATCTCTCTCTAGAATCTTGGTTTTGACTCTCACTAATCCAGTATTATCCTTCACTAGTTTCAATGTTTAAAAGGATGACTCAACAATATTCATATTATTTTGAAAGGCTAAGAAGATTCGTATTCGGCTGGAAAAATATTATGTTGACAAATCTTCGTTTTACCTGATAAAATACTTTTCCTCTAACGCAGAGCCGCACAGTTGCTCAAATTGTCTTTGTATATGTAGAGCAATAAAAAAGACTCCATGGTTGCATACTTGTAGCCGTTGCTGACACGATCGTCTTTTTCCTTCAGCACTATTAATGTTTTACACTGTTTCAATCAACTCGGCCTGTCCCACCATTGCGACTTCAGAAACTCCTGAACAGAGCATCCCCTCGATGGAAAGTCAGGTGGGTTGTTCGAACCGGGTGCATGATGCCAATCGAACACGTTGGTTAGTTCACCTATCTCCTTAACTCTATTGTGAACAAAAGTCCCCCCAGTTGTCTTCGCGCTTGATCCAAGCAATGGCAGTAGATGAGTCCGAACAAAAAATATTTCTGATTATTTTGTAACGCTTGACAATGTAATCAGCTAATCTAGCTCCGATGACACAAACTAGGAACTCCAATCGTGGGATAGTAATCTTCTTCAATGGAGCGACTCGTGCCTTTGACATCAGCAGATGAACGGTCACGACTTCTTGATACTCGATCCTCAAGAATGCAACCGCCGCGTAAGCTGATGCGCTGACATCACAGAAAATGTGAAGATTCGATTGCCTCTCTTCTCGTTTGTGTACTCCAAAATATCGTGGTATTTTAAGCATTGTTAGACGCGAAATCTCAGAATCCCATAACTGAAACTTCTCATGCAGTTTCTGTGCGAGTGGCTCGTCCCATTTCAGTTTGAGCATCCAGTCTTCTTGTAAAGTAACAGGGCTAACGAAGCCCATAGGATCGAAAACTCGTTGTAATCTGGAAAGAAGAACTCTCTTCGTGATGATAGCAGGTATTTCAGTTTCCTGTACCTTGATAATTATTGAGTCGTGTTTCTTATTCCAAAGAAGCCCCAAAACGTTGGAATATTGTGCAGTTTACTCTTGTTGGTGACGACATTGCTATTTCAGCAGCTTCCCATTGAAAAGTTTCATCTTCGCTTCTTCAAAGATGGAGGTACTATTTTTGATGAAGTCAGAAAGCTCTTCTTGTGTGTTTAGTTACGTCATGCAATTGTCGACGTAAAAAGAATTCAATAACTTGCGGGATATGCCATCAGTATTCTTAATAAATGTAATTTAGTGGCAGCTCCAAGCAAGAAAGGCGGTTAACACCAAAAACAACACGACGATGACGGTACACCTTCAACTTTTCAGACCCTGATTTCTTCCAGAGAAAGCGTAGGTAGTCTCGATGGCCCTCCCAAATGGCGATTTGGAGAAAAGTTTTCTTGATATCAAATACAATTCCGAACCGCTTCTCCCGAAAACGTAGTATAATAGATGGGATCTCTTCGAGGAGATCTGGACCTTTGGCAAGACAATCGTTAAGGCTGGGATTACCTCGCGTCTTGCAACTTGCATCAAAAACCTGCCTTACTTTGATAAGACTGGATTCCTTGACTACAGCTCTGTGGGAAAGATAATGCCCAATACTTTGATACGACTCTACCGATTCAATGATCCTTGATTCTTCCCACTCTTGAAAAACCTTTTCATATTGTTTTACCAGCTCTCCTTGCTCAAACTTTTTAAGTGTTAACTTCAGCCGTTTTTCTGCAACTTCTCTATTGGTGACTAAACGACTCGGCTCAATCATGAAAGGTAGCTGAACTTCATAACGTCCTTCTGCATCTACTGTGACTATCTTCTCGAAGTATTGTTGTGTCTCTTCCTCTAACTCTTTTTCGGATTTGGATTCTGCAGGATCACGTACCCCGATGGCTTCTAGATCTCACAGTCGAGATAGATTGACCTCATTACATAAAGGTGAGATCATGATCATGGTGATATTACTTCGAGTGACAGTAGCAGTCTTTTACTTCCCTGTAAGTGTCCATCCGAGTCGCGTCTCGACAGCAGAAAGGCTACATGGTAGCAGAATGACATTTCCGTCCATAAATTTCCAGTAGATATCTGAACCGATAAGTAACTCAATCTCAGGGTTTTCTTCAATGTTGTACCGTAATATAATGTGATACGTCATCAACTCATTGATCAATTGTCCACTCTGAAATGAAATATTTTATGCGTACCTTCTACATCGACTTGATACTTATGATGATTTTGCTCATTAGTCTTGGTTCCACCAAACAACGCATGAACAGACATTTAGAACTAACGGATATATAGAGCGCATGGCTTTGGCTGTTTTTTCCAGGATTCAGGACCTCTGCGCCCCACTGTCAAACAACTCGTACTCATCTTTGGCTGGCTGGACCCATTAAGTTCTCCACCAGGGATTGCAGGATGACTTCTGGGGACGTTCGACTCTTCAGCATCTCACTCTTCTTGACGTCATTACTCGTACTGGACTCTTGATTATGCTGACTCTTCAACTTGTTTTCTTTTCTAGAAGCACCTAACTCTGGTTTTTCGTTAGCGCCATACTTACCAACCTCTGGATACATGACTGCGTAATGATGTCGGGAATATATTGAACAGGTGACCTCCTTGTGGCAATTCTTGGCAAAATGTTATGACCCTCAAATAGACGTAGCACCAACTACCCTTATCAAGCTGCTTCCTGCGCTCTGCATACGACATACTTCTGGCTTTCCTACAGACCTTCGAGTCATGGGCGTTGTTGCAAAATAAACATGATTTTGTTTCACTTTGGACAGTCATTCCGACAACTTTTGGTACATCTACTGAATTGTGCTCTTTTTTTTCATTCGGCTTTGGTTTTCCATTTACCGGAACTCCAAATGACTGGCAGGCCAGCTCCCTCCTTTGTTCATTAGCCACCTCTTATTTCAAGAAATCCATCAGCTGATCAAAAGTCGTTTTATTACTACTAGGATTTCTGTGGGTAAGTAGGATTCTACTAATGCCGTTTGTATGATGTCTGCGAATTTTCTCTCAGTTATTTTCAGACACTACCGCCTTATTTCTACTCACTAACTCATCATACAACATTGCCGATGATATTTTCTCCTTGTCTTTTTGCTTATTTAAAACCAAAGTTAAGAACTCACGTACGTACAGTTCCGACAGCAACTCAGATCGTCCAAATCTGTCCTTGCGGACAATAATTACAGTCTGATAAATGTCAGCTGATTGAGGATATGCATCTACAATTCTCTTGGCTGGGGATCCTCGATCATACATTGGAGGAGAAATTAAAATTTATATACATCCTGTAAACTCGTATCATTATGTACTTTTTCAAATTGTTACCACCAACCAATCCACTCTTTGAGATCACGTCCAAACTCTTTCAATTTTATTTCGGAATGTTTATATCTTGGCTCTGACTTACTTTCTCTCTCATGTTCAGTTAATTTTTCTTGACAAATGTGATTTCGAACATGCTGACTCGTAAATTCTTCGCTTCAATGTACTTCATGCATTCTGTAAGTTCAGCATCTAATTTTTCTTCGTTGACCTTATTGTTATACATTTCTGACAAAATATTCTCATCTAACTCTTGTATTTTTAAACACTGTTGTTCAATACAAGCTAACTTAGCTTTTGCCTGCACTTTGGTACTACTTGTCTTCGATAGCATGACATTGAAATCCTTACACAGTTTGTTTAATGCACATCGAAATCCTTCTCGAGTTTTGGTCATTTTATCGAGCGCCGTCATCTTCTCAGATTCACAGACCAAAAATGTTTACAAAGCACTCAATTAATTTTCCTCATCCGGGGCACCAAATATTGAAAATTATCTTAATTTGCATAAAACAACCACTTTCACTATACTATTTTAATATACTCAAAACGAATAAATTATACACAAGAAATTAAAATTAATTTCTCGTTGGACAAAAAAAAAAAGACATAATTTATTTATAGTCGATCCCGTTCCTATCTTCATTGTAAAACCATTTCTTCGTTTTTCTCCTAGATGACTACTGGTATTATTTCCTTCACTACTTGTATCGTAAATAACTATTTACTTACTCACGGGTTTTAAAACCTATTCGTGACTAAAGATTAGCTTTACGTACTACTTGTATCATAAATAACTATTTAGTTACTTCAATTAAAAAATATCAATGTAGCCTTGTAATTATTAAAATTTCTAGGGCTACAAAAAACCCAAAGCGTACATAGCAACTCAAGGACCTAAACATAATACAGTAGACGATTTCTGGCGGATGATCTGGCAAGAAGAAGTCACCTGTATAGTGATGCTGGCAAATCTAATCGAAAACCGAAAAGTAATAAATCAAAATTATATTTTTTACATCATTAACAATGATTTTTGTAGCCTAAATGTCATCAATATTGGCCGGAATCTGATTGTACCGTAGAGTATATGGATATATTTGTAAGAGTTACATTTATAGAAGTTTCAGCAGATTATGTGTACAGATTTTTAGAAGTTACTTACAAAGGACAAACGAGAAAGGTAAATAGTTATTAAGCGACATATGTAAAAAAAGTGCGCATTTTTTCATTTAAATGGGTTCATAAAGTATTTATTTTTTGCACAATAATAACATCGTGAAAAAGTGCACTTTTTTGTAGACGTAAAAAAATTGTATGCAACTGAGTAAAAAGTATTTTATTTTACTCGTAGGATTTGACGTGATACATTAAAGTCCTAGGACTTTAAAATATCATTTTAAAATTCTAGGACTTTAAAATTTTACCTTCACTCTGCACTCTTTATTTATGCGGCATTAAATTGTTCACCTCAGCAGCTCCAAAATACCTCAAAGAATATATTTTTCATCAATTATAGCGAATAAGAATGTAAACGAAACCAGAAAAATTCAATTTCAATCTGTCAGTCTGTCAGAATTTTGCTAGGATTTTCGAACAATTACGACTTAACCTATTTATACAAAACTCATACTGTTACAAATTGCTGCATATTTCTTTTAATAATGAAAAGGACGAAAAGTTTATTTAAGATACTCACAAGTAATTACGGCCTCGGCTGCCCGCCTCGATCGTAAACAACTTGCTCATATCTTAAAAATCCACTTTTCGTCCTTGATACATAAAATACTATTAAATAAAAGTATATTCTTGAATTCAGAAAATATTTATTTTATTATAATGAAAACTTTGACATTTAATTTTTCTGTCATTTTAATGTGTATTTCAATTTTTTTAAACAATTTAACATGTCATAGACTACTAAGTACATCATTTAAACGTAATATCTAACACGCTCTCTCGTTAAAATAATGTTTACATAAACATATTAATTAATGTAATAAGAATGGTATGAAAATAATACAAGGAAAACTCATTGGAGTATTAAATTTGTAATCCTAGATTAAAACGGTGTTTTGCAAATAGAACATTACCTAAACCTTTAGTTAAGATATCAGCGGTTTGATCGTTGGATTGAATGTATTTTAACTTGATGATTTTGTTATCAATATATTGCCTTATAAAACGGTGACGTACATCTATGTACTTGGTACGGTTACTGCATTGGGGGCTTTCGGCAATTTTTATCGTGCCTTGATTATCCTGAAAGATGGTGATTGGATTCTTGCAAATGAACCTAAAATCGCCGAGTAAGTATTAAATCCAAACGGTTTCCTTCACTGCGTTGCTCAGGGGCAGGTATTGTGCTTCTGTTAACGAGAGCGACACGGACGATTGTTTCTGATGACCACAATACAACATTTCCGAACACTTTGACCATACACCCAAAAACGGATTTTCTATCTTCTAAATCGTTGGCCCAATTAGCATCAGCGAAAACTACTATTTGCGGAACGTCTATATTTCGCTGGTACACCAACTTTGCATTTATTGTACCTTTGAGATAAATTCCGTTTTAAATATTTCCAATGGGTTTCATTGTAGCCGTTTTGAAACCTGCTCATAAAGTATACAGCAAATGCAATATCAGAACGAGGTCCAGATGTGATATATAACAAATGATCCGATCAGTTCACGATATGGTATATTTGATGGCAATTCCTTCAATGATTCAGGTGCCAAATACTTGGATAAATTGGAATAGATACAGCGTTACAATTTTCCATCTGGAAGAGCGTAATCATTTTACGAATAAAGGCGCTCTGACTAAAGTATAATTTACCAGTGTTACGTTCATTTTTATCTTCTATGCCTAGAAACATTTGAACGTCTCTGAGATCAGACATTCCAAAACGTGAATTTAGAGTGGATATTAATTCAAAAAGTGTGGATTTTGAAGAAGACGTGATTATCATATCGTCCACATAAAGAATAATATAAGTAAGTAAGACATATCATATTCCGAACGATAAAAGCCTAGACTCGTGATGTACTCGTTCAAGCATTTGTTCCAAAGTGGTGACATAAATTGAACTTTCTAGCTTACATACCAGATCATCTCCAATTTCGTATCCTGGTGGTTCCTTCATGTAAACTTCTGAGTCGATATTGCCATGTAGAAATGCCGTCTTGACGTCTAATTGGCTTGTATACATACTTAGATGATTTGCTACTGCAAGGAGCGTCTTAACAGTCGTTAACTTTGCGAAGGGTGAATAGATATTTTCGCTTTGTAATGTTTCCATAAATTCCTTGGCTACAAGACGACCTTTATATTTTTCTGATTTCCGTTTATATATTCTTTTACTATCGATAATATTCGTATTTGATTTCTTAGTACCAATTTCCAGACATGGTTTTTCTTCATGGAGTTTATTTCTTCATCCATGGCTGCTTTCCAATTATCCTTTTCATCTTTTCGTAATTATTATTATTGGTTTAATTTACGGTCGTTTCACTGTTGTTTTGTTTGGGGGTTGAAGTGTCGTTTATGGAAATCTTAATTTCTTGCAATTTTACTGCTTGTTGACTTTCCTCCTTAAACATGAAATTTTCATCAAAAACGACGTCTCTTTCTCTGTGGATATTGTTTCCATCCCACAAATCATATCCATTCGTAATGTATCCAACCATTACACACTTCATACTTCTTTTATCGAGTTTAAGGAGTTTTTTTTGTAGTACGTGTAAATTACGCCACGCAGCCGGAAGTCCGTAATTTATTGTTGTTGGCTAGTCGATCATACCAAATACTAGCCGGATTTTTTTCGTTTGATGTAGGTGATCGGTTTAGTTCGTAGTTACTACACGCTCTGGTTTCTAACCATAACGTCTTTGGCAAATGACTTTGGAATATCATTGACCCTGCATTTGACAACAACGTACAATTTATTATTTCCGAAGCACCGTTTTGTTGTGGTGTATACGGAATCGTGTATTCGATTTTCGCACCTTCTTCCCTACAAAAATCACGCCAGGCGTTTGATGTATATTCTCCGCCATTGTCACATCGTATACGTTGAATTGAACGACTAAAACGTGTTTCTATCATGGCTACATATTCTTTAAAATACTTTTAGGCTCCGACTTTTCCCGCAAGGAATACACCGCGGTATATTTACTGTAGTCATCGGTAAATGTTGTGAAGTAGCTTTTATTATCCCATGAATACTGATCGAGCGGTCCACAATATCATTATGCACTAATTCTAATATTTTAGATACCATATACGCATTCTTCACATACTTCCGGAAATTCGTTAATATTGAAATTCTTATACTCAATTAGATCCGATGAAAATAATTTACCAAGAACTATTTTGTTTAAATGGCCTAGCCGACGATGCCATACTACGCACGATTTAATTTCCTGTTTTTCTACATTGTTATTCGCGTTTATGTTATTTGTATTTGCGTTATGCGCGCTTAATACTTTACTGTTAATGTCTTTTTGTATAACAAAATGCATTTTATACAAATCACCGATCGTAGTACCAGTTGCAACAGTATATCATTATTTTTCTTATTTTGCATTTGAACACTGATATCAAAATCTACACGAAAACCAGATTTACAAATTTTACGTACTAAAAGCAAGTTATGAACAATGTCAGGAATTAAATAAACATTTTGCAATTTACACGGAAAGTTCTTGTTACTTAATGCGTCAATGATATCGACTTTTGTAGCAAAAATTCTTATCCACCGATCTTAACAGGAGTATCTAACATATCTGCTCGACTGAAATAGTGCTCGTCGTTAACAATGTGATTTAAAGAACCAGAATCAACGATCCAGGTTAAATTTTTGCTCGTAATTTCACATACATTTACTTCTACGTGATTGGCCATAGTAAAGAACGTTACCGTCTTATCGGTTGCAGCTTCTCCTATTGAATCTGTTTACGCTAAATTTGATGAACGTTTTTCAGCATTCTTCGTATAGTAGCAATCCTTTTTCGTATGACCTTTTTTGCCACAGTGATTACATCGTTTCACATTATAATGCTGTGTTGGCTTATCACTGCTTTGTCCTGGAGTTCTGTTGACGCGGTTTGAGTTTTCGGCGTGTCTAAATGATGTTATTTTTTGTATATATGAAATGAGCACTTGTTGTCATTTTCACAATTTAGATTGGTTTGCGATTAATGTCGTAGATTGAAATTTAATAGACTTCCTTTTACATACTCGTACTTCAGTGACTTATGTGGACTGAATGTCAACATTTCTCCGTCATAATCTTCTGGTAATGTTATTCGTCTGTTTCATCAAATTTTACTAACGTCTCTTATTTTCAGATATGCTCTTCCAAACCATCCTTTTCTATATACGGTAAAGTTAAAAGTTTTCGTCGTAGATATATCTAGGCAATCAAACTTTGTCGTTCGTTCGTTTTATGTACCGTTTCCCATATATCTTTTGCATAATAATTGTTACATCGTATACTAGCTAAATGAGAGTCTGCTATATTTTGGATCATAGGCGATTTAGCTTTAGCGTTTAGTTTATTCCATTGATCGGTTCGATCTTTTTCCGCTGGCACTTCATGTGTCACAGTTTTGTTGACCCCGTGTTCTTCCATATTAATGTTAATACTCGGAACTTCCAAATTAGCAAAGTTTGATCCATCGAACGGTTTTATACCGTTGTTTAATGTAATATTAGTCATTTTAATGATTTTTGTTTACCTGCTGAAGATCAGTCTAAACTACACTGCAAAATACAGAATTATAAAGTTAGAACTTTTAACTGAGTCTCCTGGGCCTCGTAACCTTTGTTAGATTATTATTTTTAAATAAAAATATGTTCTTGAATTCAGAAAATATTTATTTTAAATATAATGAAGTCTTTGACATTTTATTTTTCCGTCATTTTTACCTCCCGCTACCCTTGGCAAGGAAGGTATAGGGATCGTGCTAAAAATCGCACATTGAGATTTTAGTAAATGAACACGTTTCAAAGTCCCTAAAATCGAATTTTAACGTTTTCACGACGATGTATGTGTGTGTGTGTGTGGATCCTCTTTATGCTCTAACTCAAAAACTATCGTTCAGGAAATTTTAAACCCGTGTATTTCTATCTTACTCTTATATGGAAAGATGCCATTAGATTTTGGAATAAATCAGATAACCGAAAATGGCACTTTACTGGAAGCTCAAAATATTTTTTCTTCGAAAAATACCTTTTTCTACAACTGTCAAAAGAACATGACATGTAAACATCGTTATGGATGCGCGAAGTTTGTGACTTTTTTACGTGTGAAAATATGACAATTATTTTTTCACGTGTTAAAAAATATTTTTATTCAAAATTTAACTCAATTAACAAATCATTTTAACAAAATATTACTTATTATAAATGTTTAAATTAATTGTACAGTTGGTACAATTATTCCCTGCATTAATTCCCAACGAAGACAATGCAGGTGGTTGGCCGTGGTAAGTATCCCCGCACAAATTGATCTTTTCCTTAGAAGTGGATGGTTGATTTATCTCATTGCATATCTTCTCTTTCGAAGTGGATGGTTGGCAGTTTAAAATTTTGTTTGATATGGGAATTTTATTGTTTAAACTGTCTTGTATATATCCTTCTGCTACGGTGGTATATTTCCATCCTCCGTGGCGTTTAATAGAAGTCATGTCACCTACTGCATTGGCCAAAAGGGTGACAGAGCTTCTTCGAAAGCAGTGGCCTTTGTACGTCTCAAACATTTCCTTTCCAAGGCATTTTACAATCAAGCTGAGAATCTCTCCTATTTTGTTGATTCCGACATGTTGATTAACACACTTGCCATTGTTATACTTAAGGAATAATCGACAACTTGAAGCACGTGTCGGCCTTAGAACTCTGTACTTACGGTATATCTCAATATATTCTGTATTTGAAACAGTGAAAGTTCGTTCAGAATGAGTTGTCGAATCCGGTATTTTCACAATTAATATAGAGCCTACATCTTCGATATCATCAATCGTCAGTTTAACTAACTCTTCGCGACGACAGGCGCCACTTATACTTAAAATTAGCACAGTCTGCAATAAAATATCAACAAGTAGGTATTTATCTACTAAAATTAAATGGAAATACTTACCTTCTTTAATAAATGCATTTCATCGTCAGCTTCTTTAATAAATTTAGTTATATCTTCTCTTGTTAAGACTTTTGAATTTTTCCCTCTATAGCCAACTGATTTATTTTTTAGATAAGGCACCAATTTTGTAAATTTTCGAGGGTCAATATTTTCCTTCACTTTCAAAGTAGTTTGAGCATGGAAAAGGTGGTTTTAATCTTGTTGACTTTTCTTCTAGATAAGCCAAAACCACGTTTTCTAATACTTTTACCACATTTTTTCCTGTGCACCATTTTCAAAATTCAGTATAAGTATTCTCATACTAACGTCTTCATTTGGCTGGCAATAAATTCGAAATTGCAGCATTTGCAGTTTCGTTTACCTCAGGAGGAGTTTCGCTATCGCTGATCTCGTCACAATCCATCGATATAAGCAAAAATTGATATGGATAGATCGAAACACCGGATCGAAAATACAAATTCGTTGACACTTTATTTATTTATTTGTTTATTCAACATTTGCACGGTCCCTTGGTTACAACACACCAGGCGACTTCATTTTGGTAGCAGATTTATTTTGAATATTTTCTTATAGTTTACTTAAATAAATCTATAATTATCGAATTCTTTTTTTCATAGTTGTAGAAAAAATATTGTTTGAATTTCGTGGGTAAAATTTGTGTTTTTTTGGCGCGTTCGAATGACTTTTTTGCCTCGACCTGACGGTCTAGGCTAAAAGTGACCTTCTTACGCGCGACAAAAAAAAACACTCATTTCGCGCACTTAATACAAAAATAACTATTAAATGTTATTTTTTTGAGATTTATGTTATATAAAAATTAAAGATTATTAAATGTTCTACAGGTTTGGATTAATACTTTTTGTATATATTTTATGGATAAATTTATAAAACTTTAATTTTAATCCCGGAGCCTACGCGTTAAACACAACTCATACACATGGTTACACAACTCAGATCTCAAATGTTTGTAACTGACAGATATATGTCACTGTCAACGATCTAATCATTTCAAATAATAATATTAACGTTTTATAAAGAAAATAGTAAATGGAACAATAATTATATGGAAAGGAACATAACACAGTTTCCAGCATAAGTAAATTTAAAAAACTATAGGTAAGATAATGAAAACATATATCATCACGGCATATTACCCATTGATTGAATTATTTATGTGTATTTCAAAGTTTTTTTATTTTTTAACAATTGAACATATCATAGACAACTAATTTCATCATAAAGTTTCTTCAAAAAAATTCTATATTTACAGAAAATTATACCACAAACATGCTACGAGTCCAAACTCATATTAATTTAGCCGGTTAACATTTTCAACAAACAAATAATAAACCTACGCAAATGGTGAGAAATTTCTTCAAATTTCTTTCGACTAGTTTAAAATATAGATTTTAAACTACCAAAACTGAATATGTTACTTAAGTATTCCTCCATTTAATATTACATCGCTTTTAGTAGTAATACCGGCTTAAATTCTATTAGGCATTGTATCCTAAGCTCTGCACATTTTCCTGTAAGTATTGTCCTATATGTATTGCAAGGTAGGTTTTACTGTACGCATTGGATATTTACGAAGTTGTTTTTCATTGTACCAAAAGTAAAGGATCGCGGTACAAGATAAATCTGAACTAGAAGCCGACCCTTGAAATGCCGGTCGAACTATTATCATCAGTCATTTGGCCCACAGTTTTCTAAAGGTTTAAGTCGTACATTTCAAGAAGTCAATAGAATTTTGTAGAAATTTCTAACCATATATATATGTTTCAAGTCGACATTTCAAGAAGTCAAGAGAATTTGGTAGAAATTTCTAACCATATATATATATATATATATTATAATATTATAATTTATAATTTGTTGAAAATGTAACTACACTCTGTTCAGTAGATGACGCTTACATCGGTCCCAGTTTTAAACCGACGAAATTAAAAAAATGGCAGTATTCAACTGCTTTCATCTGACATTTTATAAAAATATTAAAAAGATAATATAATGCCATTGAAACTTGATATATTCTAGTCAGTCAGTAAGAAGAAATATAAAGTATTATCTACCTGCTTTCCAAATCGGATAAAGATTATACTTTAAGCTAGGGTCACATAGCTTGTTATGTCTGTGTTATGTCGTTTTATTATGTTATGTCTATAGATTTAACGGTTTGTGGAGCCATCTTTATAATCTGCATGACTTTTATCGTACAAGTATGGATTACTTTCCACTAAACTTATTAATACATTTTCATCCATAATTACTTATTGAATAAACAAAACAAATTCACTTGGACAGAACAAGTAAAACGTAAATAATGACCAGACGACCAAACCAGCTGATAGACATTCACAAACAGGCACTACTGCGCCGGCGCAGACATAGACATAACGCTGAAAGTTGAGTTGAAATCAACTGTTGTGTTATGTCAAAAGACATGACATATGTGACATAAGCTATGTGACTTGTTCCATCACATTTAACATATCTCAACATAAGGACATAACACAGACATGACATGGCAAGCTATGTGACCAGGCCTTTACATTGCACATAAAAATGACACGAGATATCACATGTCATGTTATTTATTTAGCATGAACAAAGGGATGGTCTGTAATAATAATGCCACCTATACAGAATTATTATTATAGATAAATAAGCATAATCATAGTATATAAGCTACATGTAACAATAATAGTTAATCTTAATCATCTCCTATTCAAACGTTGTTACAATATCTGTTTTTGGAAATAAATAATTTTTAAAAATAGAAAAGTCGTACGTTAAAATAAAATTTGTACTCTAACACTGTATTCTATCCATTTAAATTTAGAGTAGATAGCGTTTCAAGCGCGGCCGTTTTTACATGTACTAAATAAAGAATTTAAATTTTGGCACCATTCCTGGATTTAAAAAAAAATATTTCTAAATGATTTTTTTTCAATAACTTTATTTTATACGTACATGTGGTAGTCTATTTTGTATTTTTTTTTGCATATACTTATAATCTCCAAGCCTTTTTTACATTTCGGTGAAAGGGGCATGCATAAATGAAAACCACATTATTTAAATAAATTTTAAAGAAAACTGGTTCGTCAAAACGCGAGCCATTGCGAACTTTTCTCTCGCGCCGTTTCATTGCGCCTTGACTATTGTTGAAGAAGACGTTTGACGCTAGTTCAAATATTGTTATCTGTCATGGTGTCATCTATCGTCAGTGACTACACGATCTTCACTTGTTTTTGTAATTATCATTAAAATAATTATTGTATAAAATGTCACTATTTTTTTGTTCTTTGTATCTTTTGTGAAATAAAAACTCATTCTTAATTACTCATTTAATTCATTAAGTTATGGGGCCCAGTTACAGCGTAAACTGATAAGAGTAAATTACGATTTTTTTTGTTAGATTGTGTACGGTGATCGTATAGAATTGCTCAAGAAAGTGTAAGATTAAATATTCCGCTGTTAAATGGTGGCAATTACATCTTTTGGAAAACAAAATTGCGAGCCGTATTTTTACGTGATGATTTGTGGGAAATCGTCAGTGAACCGAAGCCTGAAAAGGTTGATTGGAAAAAGAAAAATAATAAAGCTAGGGCATACATTATGTTAAGTGTTGAGGACAATCAACTTACACATTTTTCGAATTTTGATGAAGCGTTTGACACCCGGAAAGTTTTATCAAAGAAGTACGAGAGTTGCACGTTTGGCAGCAAATTATATTTAAGACGAAAATTGTATGGAATACGATACCGTGGCGGACCGATGAACAGTCACATCGATGCGATTATGGAAGTAGTGGGATTATTGCGAGGATCTGGCAGGCCGCTCGAAGATGATGAAATTGTCATAGGTTTGCTTGCGAGTCTTCCAGAAACATATTCAGCAATTGTCACAGCTCGAGGCCCTTGACGAGGCGCATTTGACAAAAGAATAGGTAAATGGAAAAATGCTCGACGGATATCAAAGGCGCGTCGAAGCTGGTGAATCGGGAAATAGCGATTCAGAAATGTCAATATAGTCGGCAGTTGCATGCCCAAATAAGAGTAGTCGTGGTCGGCAAAGTGAACCAAATAAAGATAGAAAAAGCGGAAAAAGATATAAAAGCAACAAGGAGACACGGGTGTGTTATTTCTGCCATAAACCGGGTCATTTGAAGGCAGATTGTTATCGATTTAAGAAAAGTCAACAGCAAAAATCAGTTGATATAGAATCGGCCAAATCATGGGTCGAGGAAGAATTGAGATATAAATAGAGCAACGCTACATTTAAATCACGAGATCAAGAACGTATGGTGATTACCGAAGAGGGTGCATAGATTCCGGAGCAACGTGTCACATGATAAATGATTTTTGAATTTTTCTCAACTGTTCGTGACACAAGTTCTACAATTTATCTTGCTGATGGTTCATCAGTGGCAGCAGCTGAAGTCGGAGAAGGGCTATTTTATTGTAGATTGTCCAATGGGCGTATCTAAGAAATAAATTTGAAAAATGTGCTGTATATTCCGCAACTGGATGATGGCCTACTTTCGGTAAAATACATAACAGAGCAAGGTCATCGAGTGACGATTGATATCAACACATGTACCATCTATAAGAATCAGTAGGTTATTGTAGAAGCAATAAGCGATGGAATTTTTTTCATACTTCAAACTGTGATACCAAACTCGGTAGCTCATGTGGCGAGAGAAGCAGTATGTATATATATATATATATATATATATATATATATATATATATATATATATATATATATATATATATATATATATATATATATACGTCATCGTCGATTCGGTCACAGATATCCTACTGCGATCAAGCGCCTGATCAAATAAGAATTGGCAACAGGTATTCAAATGTCGACATGCTCTGAAGAGATAGTATGCGAAAATTATATCATGGGCAAATTAACTTAAACGAAATTTTCAGAGTATAAGCAGAGAGGGAAGGAGCCATTGCAGCTTATCCATTCTGATCTGTGCAGCCCCATGCAGATAGCGACGCCAAGTGGAAATAGGCATTTTCTGATACTCGTCGACGACTACTCCCGTTTTGCTGAGGTGAGGCGGGCGTACATAGCAGCAATGCATACTATTCGCACATACAATGGTAAAGAATATGTTTCTGGAGAACTAAAGAACTTTCTACTAAAAGAGGTCATTCAACATCAATTTACCGTTCCCTATACTAACAAAACGGCGTCGCGGAGAGGAAAAATAGATCATTGACAGAATCCGCAAAATGCTTGTTGCTGGATGCTGGATTGGACAACCACTTCTGGAGAGAAGCAGTTTTGACTGCGGCATATTTACAGAATAGACTAACGAGTCATAGAATTGATAAAACTCCGGTCGAACTATTCACAGGAATAAAACCAGATCTGAACTATACACGAGTGCTTGGTTCAAAAGTCTATTCGCTAGTACCCAAACAGAAGAGGGAGGAGTGGGATGACATAGCTGAAGAGGTTGTCCATCAGGACACCCTATCAAACGTATGGCGGAAATACCAAAGGATACCAGATTTTGGATCCAAAGACAGCTAAAGTTTGAATCAGTAGATTAATAAGAATAATCGAAAGTAATACCAAACATCAAGTTTTGGTAGACAGTACACCGGAAGAAAGGCTAAAAGATATTACTCCACATGCTGTACTAGAAACGAAGAATGTTTTCATTGATATGGAATTAGCATACAACAAAATAAAGAATCCTAGAGACGAAAACACGACCACTTATGACGACGCAGAAACTAAAGAAAACGAAATTCTTTACCAGGTTCCTCAAACTTCTGAGACTGCTCCATATATATTTCTTCGTTCAATTCGTCGTTCAAATACTCACCTTTCACATCTAGACGTGAAGTCCTCTTTAAGCAGTTATAACAAATAATATTCGATTAGTTTTATGCTTAACCACCGGCGCAAATGTTTTGTCATAAGTCTCCCCGTATCGTTGCGAAAATCCCTTAGCTACTAAACGGGCCTTGTATGTGTGAATCCAATTTTGCTTTAATTGCCTACTTACAAGAAATAGTTTTCTTACCTGGTGGAAGGTCCATTATTTCCCATACTTGATGTTTACTAAGACAGCAAATTTCTTCTTTTGCGGCATCTGTCCATAATCTTTGCTCTCGAGGTGTCATCCTAAGCACTTCGTCCCTTAAGATGTAAACTTCGTTAGTGGTCCACCGTTATTTATTCGTTCCGAAACACATTTTTAAAGTTTGTAAAGTTTTTGGTACAATTTCGTTTTCTTTAGTTTCTGCTTCCTCATAAGTGGTCGTGTTTTCGTCTCTACGATTCTTTATTTTGTTGTATGCTAATTCCATATCAATCAAAACATTCTGTACCAAAAACTTTACAAACTTTAAAAATGTGTTTCGGAACGAATAAATAACGGTGTACCATCAACGAAGTTTACATATTAAGTACAGACAGAACACTTCAGAGGGACGAAGTGCTTAGGATGACACCTCGAGAGCAAAGATTATGGACAGATGCCGCAAAAGAAGAAATTTGCTGTCTTAGTAAACATCAAGTATGGGAAATAATGGACCTTCCACCGGGTAAGAAAACTATTTCTTGTAAGTAGGCAATTAAAGCAAAATTGGATTCACACATACAAGGCCCGTTTAGTAGCTAAGGGATTTTCGCAACGATACGGGGAGACTTATGACAAAACATTTGCGCCGGTGGTTAAGCATAAAACTAATCGAATATTATTTGTTATAACTGCTCAAAGAGGACTTCACGTCTAGATGTGAAAGGTGAGTATTTGAACGACGAATTGAACGAAGAAATATATATGGAGCAGTCTCAGAAGTTTGAGGAACCTGGTAAAGAGGACAAAGTACTGAAATTAAGGAAAAGCCTCTACGGTTTGAAGCAATTGGCACGTGCCTGAAACAAAAAGGTTACAAGTACTCTCCTGTCTATTTTTTCAACAGGGAAAAGCTGATCAATGTCTATACTCAAGAAAATAAAAGGATGAAAGCATCACATGCGATCTGTTGTACGTTGAAGATTTACTTTTAGCTGACCAATCTGCGGAATCAACTGAAAAAGTTAGTTTAGAATTACAGAATTATTTCTATATAAGATATTCGGGATATGTTAGAGACTATTTGGGAATTCAAGCGGAGTGACAGGCAAATGTATCATATTTGATAAACCATAAGACAAAGATCACAAATTTATTAGAGGACCATAATTTATTAGAACCAAAACCAGCAGCAACTCCAATGGAGACAAGCTTCTTGTCTGCTGGAACAACTGAAAGTGTAGAGCTAGCAAATAATACGCTTTACAGAAAAGCTATAGGATCACTGTTATACCTTGCCACAGTATTCAGGCCCGACATTGCAGTTGCAGTAAATTACTCTGTCGCCAAGTAGAAAAGCCGGCACAATAAGATTGGAATGCTGTGAAGCGTGTGATGCGTTATCTTGCATTTACAATTAATAAGAAATTTTGTTTGTCTTTAAGTAAAAACACAGAGCTCAAATGTTATGTAGACGTACAATGGACTGGAGACAAAAACAAAGGGACAGAAAATCCACAAGTGGTTGTTTTCTTGTTTGGTGCGGAAGTTGTAACTAGGTCAAGCCGGAAGCAAACATCGTCTACGGAGGCAGAATACGTTGCTGCATCTTTTGCCAGCGAGCAGCGAGAGCTGCTGTGGCTTAGACAATTTGTAATGGATATGAATGTACAGATTGCTGGGCTAATAACAATGTATTAAGATAATCTAGGTTGCATTCGATTGATTGAATCGAATCGTTCTGGGGCTCGAACCAAGCGCATTGACGTATGCCATCATCAACTTCGGGACTTACGAGAAAAAGGGATAAAAGATATGCTGTATTGGCCATCCGATAAGAAGCTTGCCGATTTATTTACGAAGCCTTTGGCCAGAGAACTATTCCAGACAATATTGGGGCATCTGGGGCTTCAATGATTTGAACTTGGGTCAGCGAGAAGGGGTGTTGAAGAGGACGTTTGACGCAAGTTCAAATATTGTCATCTGTCATGGTGTTATCTGTCGTCAGTGACTGTAAGCTCTTTTGTTTTAGTAATTATTATTAAAATAATTATTATATAAAATGTTATTAATTTTTCGTTCTTTGTATCTTTTATGAAATAAAAACTCATTCGTAATTACTCATTTATTTCATCAACTATTTTATTCTAAATTGTCAACTTATATATTCTACAATGTCCACCTTATACCGGGTGTTTATTATTAAGGGTATACAATGGTAAAATTTTTATATTGCTGTAAATTCTGCCCGTTTAATTTTAGAACAAAAATATAAATACAAAAACTGCAACTAACAAGTCCAAAATTATTGTTTACATGCGTTTCGATTTCGAAAGAAAGGGAAAATAAAAGTAGTAGTTTTTAGCTACTTATAGAATGCCATGAGCAATAGCACAAACATTTTAATAGGTGTATTGCTTGAGTTCGCAGATGACATCTGTTATAAAGTTTTAATAATTATTGAATTCATTAATTTATTTATCAATAAACATGGATACATTTACTATCGCAGAAAAAATTCAAATGAACTAAATTAACAATTAAATATCTACTAATAAACTTATCTGTAAAAGTCAAACAATACTAGTGTTCGAATAGCATGTTTTGTCATACATGGCACTCTGTAAAAAGTTTAAAGGCGGGTATTTTATTTTTCTTTCTCTCATGACAATAACTTATTATATCACCAAATTTAGGCCCATTTTGCAGTGTTGCCAACAGTGGACATTTGTTTTCTACTAAAGCGTTAAACAAATTCTACTAGAATTCTACTAAATCCCTGTGCCTGCAACGATGGGGGGGAGGGGTAATTAAAAGTTCGAAATATGTATTACAAATCGTTTATTGACAATAAATAATCATTAAGAAAATAGTAAATGACTGTTGTTACATGCATTAAATAAATAATTTCAATTCGTGAAACCAGACCTTGTCAATAATAAATATTTTTATCTGTAAAAAATGTACAAAACCTGAGTATTAAAAATTACAGCAAAACATGGTTAAACCACTAAACATCACTTAATTCTGCAGATTTTATTTAATAACTGACAACTGACAGGTGGTATTTTTTCGTTGTCTTTTAAAAAGAAAATAAATTCTTCAGTTTTAACTACGTAGATGTGCAAGAAGTTTGTATCTAGTATCTAGTTGCAAACATCGAATGTCGTTTCATCTCATCAGAGAAAACACTTTCATTATTAGCTAAAGCTAATAGCTATGTTCATGGTGTTCCCCTCCCCTAGTTACGAGGAAAAAGATTTGCCCCGCAAGAAATGGTAAAGTAGGTGCCAGTCTGTCATTAATTTTGCTAGTGACCGCTAGGGAGAAGCATGAGGAAATACAAGTGAACAGCTATTATATATTTTGTACAAACAGTTCAAATTTAAATAAAAACCAGAAATTTACTAAAAAACTATCTGATCTACCAGATTTTCCACTAACTACCAGATTCAAAATTTAGTCACTAAATCGCTACCTCATTCTACCAGATTTAGTAGAAATTCTACTAAGTTGGCAACACTGCCATTTTGTGCATTATTTAATTTTGAACATTTTTTGTATTTACACTTTTGTTCTAAAATTAATAGGCTAGAATTTACAACCATATGAAAATGTTACAACTGTATTTCCTGTATCCATAAAATAAATAGACACCTGGTATAATATTTCTAGTTCATTTAAATGTAAAGTTTCGTATTTTGTAGATTCAACATCTTCATTTTATATCCTGGCCAGACCATGGAGTACCATTGTATCCTCAAAGTCTTGTGCCGTTCCTAAGAAAAATTTTAAAAGTCCCCACTACAAAACCAATTGTTGTACATTGCAGGTAGACAAGAATGTATATGTATCCTGTTTCATTTTTATAATATCGATGGTGAAGAATGGAAACCTCGTATGTCAAAAATCGCTACAATTCAAGATATTAAAAAAAACATTTATAAAAAAACCCCTTTTACAAATATTATAGCTAACATTAAACTTTTACTAAGTATCATCCGAATTTGTATAAGTATAAATTTTAAGTCTATTATAGTATGTGTACCGCATGACTTGGGAGTACTTCGCAGCAAATTTTTACAATACCATATAAGAAGTATGTTTTTTTTTCTGTTTATGTTACTACGATATTGATATTGGGTGCATCGCACCATATGTAGAATAATTTTGTAGATTTTATTAACATAAAATGTTAAAAACTTCAAAATTTGACATAGGTTTCCAATCTTCACCATCGATATTCTATTAATTTGACTATTTTTAAAATGACTCCAGTACTGGTGTTGGCAGAACAGGAACTATAATTCTCGTCGATATATGTTTACGAATGGCGGCTAAAGAAAACCAAGTAGATGTATTAAAATATATGCAGAGAATTCGAGAACAGAGGGCCAATTTAGTTGACAGCTACGTAAGTAATAATATGTAGAAATGTGAACAAATTTAAAGCGAGAACTGCTATTAAAATTTGATCACTAAAAATCACTAAATTCGTAAATTACCATCGTGTTTCTTGAAATATATACGTTGTTCATTTTAGGACCAATATAAATTAGTCCATATACTTTTATTAGAGTGTTTGTTAGCACCAGAAACAAATTTACCCTGTAACAATTTGGAAAAGGCGGTAAAGCAACTCATAAATCAAGGAGGGCTACAAAAGCAAATGGATTATTTGAAAGAAACTGCTTGGCACAATGAAGTTATGCAAAATCCTTTGATAATAGATGAAGAAAATATGTTCAAGAACAGATTTACTGATATAATACCAAGTAAGTGATCACTCTATCTAAGGCTTGTATATTAGTACAGGCTGATGCCGTTTACCCTTCCGAACTGAACTCACCGAGCCGTAGTGTTTTACCACTGCCGTGCTGCCGGTTGGATTTCAGCCATTGCTGCATTTATTTAAGATGTATAAGTGGTTAGTTATAGCATCTAAGTGTGACCAATACAAGTACCTTAACTGTATTTATTTTTTGACAAATTAGACATTTATTTGGGTTTATTCCGGTGGTTATTGAACATTGAATAGAAAACAATTGTTTATAAAACAAGAAACCATCAATGCCGGTATTCTCGTGGCACTTGCTTAGTAACCAATATTGTTTAATAAACAAGTATTGGTTTCGTAAACAAGAAAGCATGAAAATGATATTCTGGTGACAATCTCTGACGTAAGCAAAATTGTAAAATTTTCAATATTGTTTACGTCATCTAGCAGTGTGATAATCTGCACAAATAATCTATAAATCAGTAAATAAGTTAAAAAAAAGAATAATAACGCATTTTTTGTTGTTAATACGAGTAAATGCAATAAGAAATAACGAAGAAAGGTAAGTATTAAATATTATATTCAAATACGAAATTAAATATTTTAGGCATAACTTAAATATACATAAATAGACGACAATTAAAGATTTCAGTGACCCGTTGTCTCTCTTTTAGGACAACATATCATCTTATCATCTTTTTATACAAGTTGCTCATCTCATAACATAATATTAGAGCTTGTTCCTCTTATGCCAGAAATGCAGACAAAATTACTATTCCTAGAAAAGCCTAAGGTTAAAAATGTATTAATATTAAAATTACTTTCTTAATATATTTTTCATATTTTTTCAGCTCTTCACTTTTATTCATAAGGAAGAAGAGAGTAACCAAAACTCTGTAGGGTATGAACATTTTGCTATGCTGTTTCAATTTTCTGTCAGCAGATGTACCTATAAAAGAAATTACTGGTATTGTACTCCGTCTCCGTATCATGAATAATTTTATACGTTTTCCATTTACAAATGAGGAAAAAATGAGAGAAAAACAATTGTATGAAAAAATATTTCTGAATTAGTTGTGATACTTCTTGGTTTTTTAAATAAATGATACAAAGTTTAAACTGGGTTTTAGTGATTTTTAAGTGTGATTCTAAACAATTTCTGGTCTGTGTATTTTAGAAACATAACCTCTTGATGTTTACTACACTATGTACACTGTGCATGCGTCACTTGTTTCTTAAGCAATATTGAATGTTAAGCAAGGAAGTTATCAATGTGGTCACGAGAATACCAGCTATATACAATATTGTTAACACCAAAATAACCCTGATTGTTGGTCAACGGGAATCGAACGCATGGAATATATGGTTCGGTTGACACCACTGCGAGCTACGAGATGTGCGCTAACACACTCGGCCATCAAGCCGACAAGAAATCAAATATTCTCAATATAAGTTCATATATCAATGTGTGAATATAAAGTAAATGTTATATTTTTATATACGGTAGGCTTCAAGACTGAAAATGCTCAGTAAGCGAAAAACAGAAACAGCCACAACGCGTAGTGAATTTATCTAAACTTACAAAGATAAAAATTTATTTGTTATATAACCGTATCATACATAACCTAGTGCACACTCACGGCCTGATCAGTATGTATTTGTTAGTTTTCTAAACATACTGTAACGCTTTTTTATTTATTTCGTTTGCGGGGTTAGTTTATTTAGAATTAAATATATTAGATTTAAAGTATTTATATTATATTATAGACAGAACTTGATAGCTCTATTTTTACATTAACAATACCACATCGCCGTGCTCGAACACGTATTTTCTCGTACAAGACAGAACCGTACTCGTAACACTGCCCCCTCCTTAAGACTGATCAACCCGATCAGTTCCTTGACGATCTAGGGTATGTTTGAATGAACAATGGGCCTTTATACATTCTTTTGGGTTGTATTTCCAAAATTAGGTTATGTCAGAGCATCTTTTAGTATTCATAAAATGTCTCTGTCGACATCTATACTCTGGCACTGTCTTCTGATCCAATTTTCGCACAATTCTACAGATCCACGAGCAGCTGGTTCGTGTCGAAACCTACAATCCTCACCTTTATTGCAGTACTATTATAGAAGAAGAAACAATCGATGTTCTTATTGTCCGGTTTCCTATTGTTGTGGAGACAGCATATACTTATTCTAACTTGTGTACCGTTTTTATAGGTTGATTTGTGGAAGTGCTTTTTTTAGATATCAGACAGTATAACTGCTGTTTCCTGTTCCGAAGTGTCAATACTTTATTTACTTCTAGGCCTCCCTTCGAAGGTCATTGATCTGCTCGAACCTTTTTTTTAAACTCCGCCGCTATTCCTCGGCTCATGGCCAAATCCGCGGAGACACAATGAGTGAGGGTAGGATCTCTCGGCATTTTAAATAAGTCCCTTTCTCTTTCCGTGGTAATCTCATGTCGAAATTTCTTTCCACTAGCTTTAGTCATTAAATCCTCAAAATCTTGATGAATGTTAGGTGTTATTCCTTTGATTCGCAATTCCTCATCATTGTGATTTCCGTGATAGGAGGCTAGTTGGTTTCTGTGAACGATCTTCAATTTACCGCGTGGTGGTTCCTGAATCCTGTAGACAACGTCGTTGATTCTTTTGACTACTTCATAAGGTCCTTCCCAATTCTTCTGTAGATTTGCTGAGCGGCCTCTTCGTCGAATGGGATTATACAACCACACTTGGTCTCCTTCGTGAAAACCACTAGGTTCTGCTTTGATATCGTAGCGGTTTTTTTTATCTTATCACTAGCCTCGCCGATTCGACAACGAATTACTTCGTTCACGCAGTTCATTTTCTACCGCAAAATTTTCTGTGTAGTCTTACCCTGCATCGGCTCCTTCGAGCTTAGTGCCGTTTATAAGCTTCTCTTCTCTGCCATAGATAATCTTGTTTGGTGATACACCAGTGGTTTCATGTGGTGCGGAATTGTAAGCCGCGCAAAACAAGGATAAATGCGAGTCCCAATTTTTCTGATGGTTTCTACAACCTCGGCTAGATATCTTCCCATGGTACGATTCATACGCTCCACCATTCCATCTGATTGTGTATGCAGAGGAACTGTTCTTGTTTTGCGGATGCCAAGGGTTTCGCAAACATTTTGGAAAAGTTTGCTTTCGAAGTTCCTGCTTTTGTCTGAGTGCAGCTCTAACGGTAAACCAAATCGGCATACCCAGTTATATGTTACAGCTTCGATTACTGTTGCCGCTTCCTGATTTGGTAAGACAGAGGCATCGATATATTTACTAAAATACTCTTTGTACACAAAGATATATTTATTTCCCTTATCGATTTCAGGGAATGGTCTTGCAACGTTCGTGGCTATTCTTTCCCACGGCGCCCTTAGCGGTATACTGCCTCATAGGAGCTCGCCGCTTCAGCTCTCCTTGACCTTGACAGTATTAATTGCTTCGTCATGTGGGTACGATCCAGATTTTCAAAGAACCTTATCAACACGCCGTTCTCCATTATCAGAGAATCCCATTGTGCCCGTTAGCTCTAAACATTGGGACTTAAATGTGATATTTATTCCCACGTGGGTGCTTGGTCGCCTAATTTTCATTGAATCACATGCGACATGCCACAATCCTCTTCTTGAGCCCATGGGCATATCCAGCTCAAAATGGAAGGAGGGGGGGGGGTAGATTTCTGAATACAACTTTTTTCATTGGAGGGGGCTCCATATGGGATGACATGCTATAACAAAAATGGTGTTATTTCCTTATTATTTTTTTAACAATAGTTTGCGAGGATTAGCTGCAAATTTATTATCTACAACTTCCACTAATTGTTCCTTGTTCGCGAAAACCCACTAACGGTGAACTGTTGTTTTGTTGATCCGAACTTACATCAAGGAAAACAACAATGAAGTTTTGTCAGAAAAATTTAAATTATAGTTCTTCTCAAAGATGAAATTAATATATTATATTTATATAAATTATTGTGAACTTATAGCCGTCACACATACATACGTAGATAATAATTATTTATGATTCATCCTGAATGTGTTAAATCGTAGAAATGGACTTTATAGATCAAGGAAATTTTAAATATACGAAGAAAGAAATTGTGAAAAATTCCAACGTGGTTCATGAATTTTTCACAATTTCCTTCTTCGATTATTTAAAACTTCCTCGATCAATTAAGCCCATTTCTACGATTTAAAATATTCGATTTTAATTTTTTCCACTTTGTAAGGGGGCAGCTCCTCGCCCTTGTTCCCCCTTGGATGAGCCACTCGCAGCTCATCGTTAGTCCACCCTTCTATTTCCACAGTGGTTCTTGCTACTAGGTAAGTCTACACTTTTCCTTCCACTTGTCGACACTGATTGCAATCTTCGGGACAGGACCATCTTGACAGAGCTTCGGCGTTGAGGTGTATTGCGCCACTTCGATGTTCAATCTCAAAGTTATATTGTTGAAAGCGCTCCATCGAACAAGCCATTTGTCCTTCTGGGTTTCGAAAGTTTTTCAACCAATTTAGAACAGCGTGGTCTGTTCTCAGCAAGAATTTACGCCCAATAATATATTTGTAGAAGTGTTTCAACGTCTTTAGTGCTGCTAACAGCTCTCGACGAGTCACGCAGTAGTTCCTTTCGGGTTTTGACAGTGTCTTGCTAAATTACCCTATAACTCGTTCTTCTCTATCTTGTTCTTGGCATAGGACACCTCCTATTCCAACAGTTCTGGCATCCGGGTCAACTATAAACAGACCATCCAAATTTGGTAACTGAGCACCGGGGAACTGAAAAGTGCAGTTTTCAGCTTCCGAAAGGCCTCTTCAAAGTTTTCATTCCAGTTATACTTCATGCCAGTATCTGTTAGTTTATGCAGAGGTTTATCGATGGTCGAAAATCCGGGAACAAATCTTCGGTAATATGTGCACAAATCCAAAAAAAAACTTCGTAATTCATGTTTATTTTTAGGGACAGGCCACTCTTTTACTACTCTGACTTTTTCTGGGTCTGTAGATACGCCTTCCCTGGAGACTACATGACCCAAATAATTGACTTCCTTTCTGAACCTTTCAAAAATTTCCTTCAGGTTGTCCAAATGTTCATCAAAGAACAATGACGTCATTAAGGTGCACTAGACATATGTTGCATGATAAGCCCTTTAGTACCAAATCCATTAATCGTTCGAAAGTGGCAGTAGTTATTACATAGTCCGAACGGAATTACTGTAAATTGCCACAAACCAGTACGAGTCGTAAAAGCTGTTGTCTCTCTGTCTTCTTTCTTCATTTCAACTTGCCAGTACTCACTTTTTAAGTCCAGAGTGCTGAACCATTTGGTTCCAGTGAGAGAATCCAAGATGTCGTCAATTCTAGGTAGTGGGTAGGAGTCTATCTTCGTAACATCATTTAATTTCCGGTAGTCTACGCAGAAACGTGTTGTTCCGTCTTTCTTCTGGACTAGCACAACAGGCGAAGCCAGTGCCGAATTAACCATAAGGCGCACAAAGCGGCCGCTTGAGGCCCCAGATTGTACAGAGGCCCCAATTTTTTTCTTTTTATTTTCTTAAGAACATTTTGATCAAATAGAAACAATATCAAGAATATAGAATGGGAACGGCTCCATCTTTTTACATCCACCTATAGATTTTTTCATTCAGAAAGAGACATATATTGCAAATTTTTGAAACTTCAAACTTACGAAGCTAGATGTCTGTTGTATAGCGCCTGCACCATCAGTGGAGTTCCCTCATCCTCACACTAGTCAAGTAGTCACACTATTCTTTATTGTTGTTGTACAGCGCCATTATATTTATAAAAATATAAAATAGGTAACAAATTTTGTCAAATCAATTACAGATTTTTGTAAATTTGAATTTTGAAAATATAAAAGATTTTATTCTATTATTTACATTTACTGTAAGTAATTTGTTTTGTAATAAATTTAAATAAATATATAAATATTTCATCACGGCATATTACCCATTGCTGGGTGTGCCAATCTGCTTCGTACACAGATTTCGGTAATGATGGAATATTTGTACCGTGCGGGCGCTTACCAGGCGTCACCTCACGGGCACTTAATACTGGTGTGGAGAGTGCGCCACAGGGGTCAATTTTGTGCCATTAAAATTCGATGTAATTTTTGGTGTCGGTCGGGATCGAACCCGGGTACCCAGATTCGCGACCGGACACACAAGCACACGGCCACGAGACCCCATAAAATAAATAAATAATAAATTTAAAATATCAATAATCATACTTCAGTTTTATTATCTACCTAATTATCTTGGTATAGTAGGGGCCTCATATACCTAGAATTCCGCTTCAGGCCCCAAAATTTATTAATCCGGCCCTGGGCCAAGCCCAGGGGCTGTTGGATGGTTCAGTTACTCCTTCTTGCATCTTCTTCAGAAGTATCTCGGCTTCTTCTCTTTTTGCTAGCGGAAGTCGTCTTGGTTGTTGCCGAATTGGGTTGCTATCTCCTATATTAATCCCGTGTTGCACTATTTTTGTTCGTCCAACATCGGTTTCTTTTGCTGCAAAGATATCTTGGTAATCTTGAAGCAAAGATTCAACCTTCGTTTGTTCTTTTATAGAGATTGTCTGTAGCGTCATCAAGAAGTTTTTGAACTTGTTCCGGAAGATTCTTCTTTTTATTGTGAACTTTCTTAGTTTCAAAACATCGAGTAATCCATACAACTGGCTTTACAGTTCCTACACATTTTCCTTTTTTCCATGCCAATGAAGTCATTGATATTCATAACTCGTGTCGGAACAGACTTATCCAACCTGACCAGTGATCTTCCAAAAAAAAAACTCCTTTCCTCATACCATTGTCTCCATCTTCATCTCAACCCCACAACTTCAATGTAGAAATCATCCGAAAGATGCTCAAACTCAGCCATTATTAACTGTTCTTTCTTACAATGTCACTTTGAAGACAAAGACAGATACTGTGGTGGTTGGTAGGAAGTACTAAATTTATCTCCTCGTTTCCAAACCTAAGCAATTTACTGCCCAAGTCTATCTTGGTACCGTAACTGATTAAAAAGTCATTTCCCAAAATAACTTCATCCACAATAGGTGCCACAATCATGGTGTGTCTCACAATCCAGGAACTTAAACTCATTTCAACTTGGACTTCTCCACGTATCTTCACCTTCTCTCCAGTGGCTGTCTTCAGGCTCATGTTGGGAAGCGTCTGAATCTTGCGTTGATTTACTAAATCTGGTCGGATGACAGACTTGTTTGCTCCGGTGTCGACAGTAAGATGGCAAGTTCTTCAGCCAATTTTTCCTTCGAGAAACAAGCTGTTATCTTCGTGCTTAAGGACCAAATTCAGAGACACTACTCACACTCATCTTACACTCAACACACACTCACCTTACACTCAATTGGTCAAAATGTCATTATTTGGAATTCAGGGACCTTAGGCCAGTCTAATTTCAGTGACAAGTGAAATTAAGTGTCAGTTGAGTAAATTCTAAGTGTGGTCTGTAGCTACCTTACATTTTACTCAAATCAACAAAAATATATTTTAATAAATTATTTCATTGTCGAATTGTTCTTATTTTGTAGTCTGAAACAGAAAGTATTTTGTATTAAAATATATTACAATTTTTTTGGAATTTATTCAGCACGTACAAGATGAACAAACCTTCCACGGTAAGAGTTAAAATTATTTCTATTTTATCCCATTATTTTTATGTTTCATTAATTTCTTTCGTTTCAGTCAAATTTTACGAGAAAATGATAATCCACTATAAAAATATGCCAAAACAGAATTGATACAGACTGACTCATATATTTACTGTATTAAATACGAAATTGAGTAAGAAGTGAGTGTTAGCTTAACTCACACTCGTGAGTTACAACTAAGTGACAACTGTGTCTATATTGAGTGGTCATTGAGTAACGTCTCTGAATTTGGGCTGTGGTTTAGCTATAGTGGGGCACCTCCTATCGAACACCAACGTAGGCCCCTTCTCGTTCGTGGGACTTAGTTTTCCTGGTTGTAAGTCTTCTCTTGATTCTTTGAATTATTGGGGGGGGGATTAGATTGGATATGCCCCAGTTTTCACAGCGATAGCATATTATTGTCCTCTTAGAGTAATTTCTATTCCAAGTTTTCCCTTCTTCAATTACTGGTCCTTCTTTTTCTTCTACTAGCTGTACTTCTTGGATCTAGATTGAATGACAAGTTGTAACCCACAACGCCTCATTGCGAAGGGCGACGCCGACTACATTCCAATATTTCTTCATATTCTGGTTACATAACCACGGAGTCATATCTACATTATCCAGTCCATTGATAAAATTTTGAATGGCAATAACCTCAACAGCACTTTGTGTTAGGTCTTCATATGACAACCTGGTCAGTTTCTCAATCTCAGCAATAAATTCTTGGATGCCCTCTCTTGGCCTTCTCTTTTTAGTGCTCAACTGTGCTCTATATACAGAAGTCATGGCCGTCTCCGAACCTCGCTTCTAGAGTGTCAATCAGGCTTTCATAGTTGTCGTTCCCCCTTATATTATACCAGACTAACGATGCCTCGCCCTGCAGTGCTGCTGTCAGATTGGCGAGTTTTTCGGTTTCGGTTCAGCTGTTATGCATGGCTTGGCTATGACCTCAAATTGCTGTCGATATACTGGCCAAGGTGATTTCCCGTCATATTGTAGTATTTTTATCTTTGATGTGTAACAGTTTTTATAATTTGTTTGTTGAAAATGTAAACCGGCCATCTGTGATAATGCGAGCCCAGACTGATAATAGTTCGACTGGAATGAATGTCTGTTTGCCCTACAAATTATCTTCATTCGTTTCTGCGCCTATCAGGTAGTTCTTCTAAATGTCCATGAAGTCTTTCGAAACATAAGAATTGTACAAAGGCAACAAGCAAGCGGTGTTGGATAGCTTGGTGATAGCAGAATAAGCAGGCCTACAAGTAGATATGCCTGATGGGTCGCGACGAATACACTTCTGCTGAGCGGGCGAATTATGTATTATTAAAATATAACCATTACGACATAATCATTCTTGTTTTAATACAAAATAATATATGAAATTGTATATAAAATATTTTGATTTGACAGATGTCAAAAATTGATGATTTTTTTAAAAATTAAATTCTCTGATCTAATAATAAATTAATTATTTCTTCACCATTATCATCCACTGTTTTCAAAATCACTGTCGATAATTATATTGTATTATATATGTCAAATTTAACCACAGAATAAATATTTATTCAATGTCAGATCGAACGATTAAATTTATTTTCAAGATAGCGTATTTGTCCCAGGAATAAACAAAAAAAAGTTTGGAAATACAGAATTTTATATTTAACCCGAGCATAAAATTTATTCTAAGAATAAAAATATTTAACCGAACTTGCAATACCGGCCCTTAAAGTGTTTATTTTATTTTATTGACAGAACTTGACAGCTTATTTCTTTACATTAACAATACCACATCGCCGTGCCCTACCGCCTATTTTCTCGTACCCTCCATTCAAGATGGAACCGTACTCGTAACAATATCTGAATCTAACCTAACGCACAAGTATATACACTCTATATCTCCTAGTTCTCCGTGTCATCAATTTCTGATGCAAGAATTACTAAACTTTTATCTAGCATTTTTGTCGTACACATATGGCATATTATTCGCTCTCATTATCCGAGGTATTCCAGCGGGGTATACGCTATTTCCGTCTAACCAACGGAAAAAAATAAAATAGAAACGGTATTTTAACCGCGTTAACAAATATCATTTTTAAATATTTCAATTATTTGAATATTCATGCCATTCCATCAATCATGTGATAAGGTGATTTTGGCGTCGATAATGTGTTTCGTTGTGTGTTGGTAGTATTATTAATTCTTGGTGCATTTTGTTATATGGTGTTTCTAACATTGCCGATACAATTTACAAAGTTATTTTGAGTTTTTGCTATTGTATATGAATATTATACATGACAGTATATTGAAATAAATAAAGGAATTATTTAAAATGCTATATGCGATGTGACTAATTCAAAAAAGTTAAAATATTAGCGAAAATATTGTAGCTAAAAATATATTTTTTTCTCATAATATGTATGATTTCTGTAAACCATTTTATCATATTTAGTTTTATATTATATTTTATAATATTAGTGAAATATTACAAGATGCACCACATACGAAAAATGCGATTAAAGAGTTGGAGAACTTGAACGATATTAGCATATTTTTCTATTATATTTACAATAAATGTAGAAGATTCTTCAATAAAAATATATCAGGATCTAAATGTAATTCGTGGCACAAGCACGGAAAGGAAAATATACAAAAAATACGAACTCTGTGAATTTCTACATGTTACCTGACTATTAACATTACATATGGTACAGACGAATTATGTCAAAAATAGACTTCTATTTTATACATCTGCAAGTATTATTATTACAATTTTAAGACAATTGTCTGCTTCTTGTATTATATCTTGTTCAAATATTAACTTAAAAAACACATTTTTATAAAATCCATTGTTGCAATCATATGACCATTGTATGAATTTTATTCATACGATAATTATCTTTTACAATGAGAAAATGAATTTTTCATGTTAGTAGAAGGTATCTCTTGAAAGGTTATTTTCTTTAGCATCTATTCCTCATATAATCTTCTAGGAATTTTGTAAAATTTGATACTTCAATCGGTAATTTTGTAAGGTAAGAATTATTACATCCCCCACTGCGTCACATTCATTGCAAACATTTTATAAAATAGAAATTGCAAAATTATTTTGACATAAAACATAACCTTGTTACTTTACCAAAACGACACGACCCAAAACTTTCAATTTTGTCCATACTGTCTGTTTTGAAATTACATCATCATTATTCAATTGATTTATTGGGAAATAAATGTCTTACTTGAATTTTGATGAATAATAATATTAACACGGTATTATATTATTCAATAGTTGTTAGTTTTGATTTGTATGAATAGCATGTAAATCACACGATTTTACCTGACAACAAGACGTCATTATTTTTTTTTTCATTAATGTCTTGTTCAGTTAGCGGTTCGTCAAAACAAACAAATGTAACGCGATTTTTTGACAGCAATGATTTAAATGTCATAAGAACAAGCAAACTGATTCGAATTTGTTCATTTTCATTTTGATGATCTGATAACTGAACAAGGCGTTGATGAACGTTTCTGTAACCGTGCATTAGTCTAATATAATATAGGTTTCACTATTTATAAGAGTTTTAATTCATCGTGACATCGTAAGAAATAAATTATCGATAAATTTAAAAAAAAAAAATGCCAACGTTTTCCTGCATTTTTTTATTTTTTCATCCATCACTCTGATCCTGTTAAAGATACAATAAGGCGATTTTAAAATTTGAATTCCGCATGAAATACTCTTTTATGTATTACATAATCTTTGCCGATGAATAATTTGCTAATTACTGACAACTTAAACTCATATAAAATCCCTCTAAAATTTTAAACATCTAAAAATTTGCTCATGATTCGGTTTATTTAAAAAAAAAAAATCTGGCTTTGTAAGTTTAGATAAATCCAAAACGCGTCGTGGCTGTTTTCTTTCTTTGCTTACTGTGCGTTTTCGATCTTGATCATTAATTCTCAATATTACGAAATGTTAATATTATTTATTGTATTAAGTCACAGATTTATTGATGATAATTTTATATTATTATAATTTTTGACTTCTGTGGTGGAACCATGCCACATTGTAATTGATATTGACTTGATATATTAAACAACCAAATCATACTCAAGTCAATTGCTATTCTGTACTATACCATATTGATAATACATAATTGATAAATGATTCGGATATCTTCGGCTTGGATTGATAAATCTACGTACATTTCAAAAACATTGTGTAGACACGCCTGTGCATACAATCATTTGAATAAACAACTGAATTATTTATTTATTGTTGACGATTATGTACTGTAAATAAATAGTAATTCAATTTTATTTAACAGTTCTCTTATACTTAAATATCTATAAAATGTTGCCAGTTAATTTATTCATTTTACGGAGACAAGAATACGAAGAACGAAAACGACTATTACTAGACTAATTAATTCGCAGAACAATGAGAATACAAAGTACTAATCCATTTACTTTAGACGATATCCTTTTTGTTAGTTTATTTGTAACATATATTTTATAAATTTACGTATGTTTAATTGTAGGCGCTATAGATTGTACACATGTTGCAATTTTGTCGCCATGTCTAGAATACAATGGGGGCATTTACCATAAACGAATTTAGTCTTCGTGATAGTAAAATTCATTAGTTCACATCTAAATAATGTTAGAAAATACTTAAAATCTATTCAAATAAATTTCCTAATATATTTTATTAATTTCCGAAAACTGTTATTTTTGCCCCCTATACAATTTTCTTGAAAGCTGTGACGTCACAATCACAGACATTAGAAAGAGACAGAAAAGAGAGAGATAGCATGATTAGTTTTGACGTTTGGGAGACAGATGTTTAGCAACTTAGCTGTGGTAGAGAGGTTAGTTTATTTAGTATTATTATACTGAAGGTTCTACGCTTCTTCTCTGGAGCCACAATAAATAATTACAATTTCATCTTCCTCGTTGTTAACAGCACATACGGAATAGCTTGTATTACGAATTCGATGTTCCGGGGTTATTTTTGCTATCACCGTACAAATGTGACTAAAAACCAAATGCCTCATCCCCATAATGTTCTCTGCCTGCCCTAGAAAATTTACATAATTTTATATTATTTATAATAATAATAAAAAATTATAATTTCAAACAAATCACTTGAAACATTTCACTTTTTACATTTTTTATTTCCGCACTTAAATATTTAGCATTATTTGCAAAATAATTATTTACCATACTTGCATCTACAAGTGCCAAATTTTTTGAATCATCTTTGGTATAACCATGGTCCATTTCGGCACACTTTCAACTCAAGCAAACAATCACAATAATACTATACAATATGGTTGACAATTAAATCAGCTGTTATTATCTGACACATCTTGTTCAGAGTATACAGGTTCGGCTTTGGTCGGATAATTCCCTCATTAATGTCGTTCCGTGAATGCTACGTCATCAGAAAGGAATTCAAGTATTACATACAATTTTTAAAAAATATTTTCTCTGTTATTACAAATAATTTTTAAATCGGACAAAGACCAAATACTATATATGAAGTTGAACTTTCAGAAAAAAAAGACGGTTTATAGTTAAAGCAACAACTTTATTTTGTCGCTTTCTGTCAAGTCAATAATTTCTACATATCAATAAAAATAAAGCAATAGCAATATTGTGTAGTTCCAAAATATTGAGGTAGACAAGTGATCTTGGGAAGGGATAAAGTGCAGTAAGGGGAATATATCAATGTCAATGTGGCGTGGTACCACTGATGTATTAAATGTATTTTTTTTTTCAGCTCTAAAGCAAATTTATATTTCTCGCTACCCTCAGAACGATGATTTTTCAAGTTATATAAACGCAATTCCTGTGGATACATTTGGTATAAAAGATCATTTTATAGTAACTCAAAATCCTTTGCCTCATACTGTTAAAGATTTCTGGAGGATGGTGTCTGAAAAAGATGTTAGAGTCATTGTATCACTTAACCGAATACTGATCAATAATAGAGTAACAAAAATAAATATTTTAATAAAATCTAAAAAATATATTAATAATTAATTTTCTTCTTGTAGACAAATTGCAACTTTTGGCCTCCTAATAAAAACGAACAATACAATCCTATACCTTTTATAACCCTAACTTGTCAATCTATAAAAGAAAGTTCAGCTTATGATATATACCATCTTTCACTGCAAAACAGCAAAGACGTATGTGTATTATTATTATTATTATTATTATTATTATTTTATTATACGGTATTACGAAAACATCTTACAGGGCAATGAATTTAATATTCGTCTTATACAATGCAAGAACTGGGAACAAGGAAAACTTCTTCCTGCAAGTACAGAAGTATTCTTAGGATTACTGGAAGAAGCACATAGTTCATCTAGACCAGGAAGTTCAGTAGTAGTTACTTGCTAGTAAGTAATATTTTGAAATAAAATTAAAGAAACCCATGTGGTATACTTTTCTCGACAGCTTTAAGAGGTGGCGCCTGGTAAGCACCCTCAACGGTACCGATTCTGCTGTCATTACAGAAGTCTGCGAATAAAAGCAAATTGTGATTGATACACCCAAAAATAGGTAATCAATGTTGGGGACATCTTTACTTTATACATGTTTAAAATTCAATAATAGCAAAATATTCAAGTAATATGGATATCGCTATAAATCAGCAATCGTCAAAAAAAATTGAAATTGATTTTCTCGGTTATGAAATGTCAAAAAATAAAATCTTAATACTAATTTGGGTGCAGAATTTAATTCTCTACAACATTTATTTCAAGTATTTTTGTTTAAAATAATTTGGGAACTTTTGCGCAAGAAAAAACTGATTTCCCATGTTAAACGCCTATGACCAGGGTTTTAATTAACACCCTGTATATATTTATTTATTTACATATTACACTACTGTTAGGAATGTTAAATATAATATTGCAAGCCTTGTTTAAAAATTTATAAAAATATTATTTTAAAGCAGAACATAGTTTGTATGGTATATATCTAAATAAATATTTTGCAAAAATTGTGCTTTAAACATAAGGGTAAAATTAAATATTGCAATTTGGCATCTTCAAAACAAGACTTGTGGTACTAGACATTATAATTAGTATAGTTGGCATGTTTTAAAATTTATTTTAATTGTATTTTATAGCATAAATGAAATTATCCGTATTCAATAATATCGAGCCAAATTATTGTTCAGAGGTTATATACTTTGTTTATTTACATTTGTCATCAAATTCCCAATTCATTATTAATTATTGTTTAACGAAATTGTAAAATACACCCATTTTAAGTTACGAAAATCTGTAATGAACCTTTCTCGACAAGAAAAGGTTTCTCGTGAGATATCCGGCTAGCTAATGATCGATAAAAGCACAGCAAATTACTTACCAAAAAATATAAGTTGACAAAATCATTAGCTGATTAGCCAAGATGCTTTAGACTTCGTAAACCAACAAACCGAACATATAAAATAATTAAACTAAAATCTATAGCAAATCCAAGAAAATGACTATGGATATTTTGAAAGAAATTCGAAACAGAAAATCTTGCCAATGTCAGCCGAAGTAAAATGTCTCGACGTCTTAAAGAAGTAGGACGTATTGGACGTGTCATTGTAAAAAAAACATTTATTTTGTACCTTAAAAGTAGGCTTTGTGCGTTTATTTTTTGTTGATAAAGTAACAATTTAACATCAACAGTAGATAAAGTAATTAACAGTAGATAAAGTATTTTTTTATCTACACTTTATGAAAATAACAATAATGCATAATGTACAGAAAAGTTTTAATTTATAATTTTAACAAATCCGCGTAAAGTTAGTGATAGTAAGTTTAGGAACAAAATTGCGGCTTAACGTTTTAATATCGAAAACATCAGGTACAAAATAAAATATTATATTATACACGACAATAAAGAGTCTTTATCGTCTCGTGAAAAATAACACCTTCCACTTGTCGATAAAGTACCTCTTTATCGTCTTGTATAATAAATAACTATTAGTTAGTAAAAGTAATAAAAAGGCGAAACTAAATTTTGTAAAACATCAACATCGAGCCCAAAATCATATTAGTTCGGCTGGCATAATATTTTACCATAATGACATTTCATATATATTACAAAAAAACTCAATAAATGTATTGAATCACGCATCGTGTGCAAAATTTACAAGTGATCGAACTATTCTGATTTATATGTTATAATTTAATTTAGTTTAAAACCTAATTGTTATCGAAACTATTTTCTTTTTGTTGTAAATTTTTAATTTAAGCTGAAATTATATATTTTATATCATACTGGTTTCTAAAGCAACGTTTTTTAACGATTTATAAAACAAAAAGTAAAACATTAACAGCGGTAATAATAAACAAGGGTTAAGTTCAGAACAGCTTATTTTAAACACAGGAATAGCTATTCCTCGTTTATCACGATCTTAAGCCCCAAATGTAATAATAAACATGGAATAAGACTTAACTCTAGAATAAACCCTCCATAAACGTCATTTTAACACAGGGTTAAGAGATATTCTCGGAATACCTAATCTGGGAGTAGGAAATTATTTATTATTACCGCTATAAAGTTCTAGAACTGTAAATTATCATTTTAAACTTCTAGGACTTTAAAATTTTACTTTTATACTGAATTTATGCGGCATGAAATTGTTCTTCGCCCCAGCAGCTTCAATCAAATCAACCTGTCAAAATTTTGCTATGATTTTCGAACCCGTGTTTCGAACAATTGCGCGTTAGCCTGCTTATACAAAACTTGTACTTTTAAAAATGTCATTCTCCAGTAGATGATCCCTCAAATCACACAGCAAGTTCCATAGGCTTTGATACGACGGCTTCTGGTACGAGCATAGTTTTCTAACAAGGTAGTAGATGTACCGCTGATGGTCTGCATTGCTATCTCTCAGTCGTAGCGTTTTCCCAACAAAAGGACGTTGGTTGGCCAATTCTTGTATTCGTCCATATTTTGCCTTAAAGACTGAAGCTATGCT
This sequence comes from Harpalus rufipes, assembly GCA_951394225.1. Lineage (NCBI taxonomy): Eukaryota > Metazoa > Arthropoda > Insecta > Coleoptera > Carabidae > Harpalus > Harpalus rufipes. Next base: position 24,773,149 of record OX596281.1, on the reverse strand, counting down.
GCGGGACATCTTTAAGTCTTCTGATACGCAGTGGCCGAGGGAATAATCTGAAGATAGGGTGAACAAATCTCGATGTTCTTCTTTTGTCACGCCGTACCGCGCCTTGCGCCCAAAAGAGTAGTTCTCCAAGAAGTCTTCAAAAGTCGGTTCTTGAGCTATGATCAGACGAACTGTTGCTCCATTAAGACCTTCGTGGTTGTCTCCTGCAAAAGAGGCTAGCCGATTAAAGTGTACCACTCTCGGCTTCCCGGTAGGTCGTTTCTTAATTCTATAAACCACGTCGTTTATTCTTTTGACTACCTCATAGGGGCCCTCCCAATTCTTTTGCAGCTTTGGTGATAACCCGCGGCGCCTTTGTGGGTTGTAAAGCCATACTAAATCCCCAGGTTGATATCCACCTTTTTCTGCTTTGATACCGGTCCTTCATTCGATCGCTGGCAGTTTGAGTGTTCGTACGGACTTTTCATGAATGTCTTCCATTCTTCTTCGTAAGCCCGTAACGTAGTCTTCTCCGGCCAGGTCTTCCCCAGGTTTGCTGCCGAACACCAAGTCGCATGGTAAACGCAACTCACGTCCGAATAAGATGTTCGCAGGAGTTTGCCCTGTGGTTTCATGCACGGATGAACGATAAGCCATCAGGAACAATTGTCGGTCCCAGTCTCTTGGGTGGTTGGAGACAACCTTCGACAAACATCGGTTGATTGTTCTGTTCATTCGTTCAACCAGCCATCGGACTGCGGATGTAATGCAGTTGTTTTGGTTTTATTAATTCCTAATAGTTTGCAGATATTTTGGAAAACGGCAGACTCAAAATTTCTTCCCTGGTCGCAGTGAAGTTCACGTGGAACCCCGAATCGGCATATACATTCTTTAACTAAATTTTCAGCGACCGTGGTGGCTTCTTGATTGGGTAATGGATAGGCTTCAACCCACTTGGTGGGATCGGATCATTTTCTTGGTCTTCGCGTACTCCATCGGGCTGCCAATTATCATCGACTACTGTTGTCCTGGCGACGGTGAAATGTTTCTCTTCCAGTCGACTACAATGCTTGCATTCATCTTGGCATGGCCTTCTGGACAATGCGTCGGCATTACGATGGCTGGTACCCGTCCTATGATGGATTTTGAAATCGTATTCCTGTAGTCTTTCAATCCATCTAGGCACCTGACCTTCAGGATTCTTGAATTGTAGCATCCATTTTAATGCAGCATGGTCAGTTCTAATCAAAAATTTTCTTCCGTACAATATTTGTAGAAATGTTTCACGGATTTTACGACTGCCAAGTGTTCTTTTCTGGTCACAGAGTAATTCCTTTCTGGTTTTGACAAAGTCTTACTAAAGTAGGCAATTACCTTCTCATGCCCATCTTGTATCTGAGAAAGAACGCCACCAATTCCGACGTTTCTGGCATCTGTGTCTAGAATGAACTCTCCTTCAGGTAAAGGATAACTCAAGACGGGTGCGCTTGTCAAAGCATGTTTTAGTTCTTTAAATGCAACTGTACAGTCTATTTCCCAGATAAATCTTCTTCCTTCTTCATTAAGCCTTATCAGTGGCTTGGCTATGTTGGCAAATCCAGATACATATCGTCAATAATAGGTACACAAACAAAGGAAACTTCTAAGTTCGTGTTTGTCCCTAGGTGTTGGCCAGTCTCTCACAGCCTTTATCTTCTCCTGCTCAACTGCAATACCCTTACCGGAAACCACGTGTCCAAGGTAATGAACTTCTCTTTGAAACATGTGACACTTCTTCGGGCTAAGTTTCAGGTTAGCCTTCACCAATCTCTGGAAACCCTCTTTCAAATTCTTCATGTGGTCCTCGAATGTTTTACCTACCACAATAATATCGTCGAGGTACACTAAACAGGTTTTCCAAGATAGCCCAGCCAATACTATTTCCATGAGTCGTTCAAACGTTGCAGGAGCACTGCAGAGCCCAAACGGCATTACGGTAAATTGCCAGAGTCATGTACCAATGGCGAAGGCTGTCTTCTCCTTGTCTTTTGGATCCAAATCCATCTGCCAGTAGCCGTTCTTTAGATCCAAAGTGGAGAACATTTTTGAGCCAGCCAAAGTGTCTAATGTGTCGTCTATTCGACGTAGCGGGTAGCTATCCTACTTCGTCACGTTATTAAGTTGACGATAATTGATGCAAAATAGTGTATAGCCATCCTTCTTCTCCACTAACACCACTGATGAAGCCCATGGACCGCTTGAAGGTTCAATCACACCTTCCGTTTTCATGTCCTCGATTATTCTTTCCGCTTCCTCACGCTTCGCCAGTGGTAGTCTTCTTGCTGTTTGACGGATGGATCTTGCGTCTCTGATGTCTATTTTATGATGAAGTATATTAGTTCTCCCTTTGGTTTTCTCGTCAAATTGGAACACATCTTGAAAATTTCCAATTAGAATCTTTGCCTTTGTTCTCTGGTCGGCGGTCAATTTTTGAAATGATATTGATACCTGATTGATTAAAGTGTCTTCTTGAGATGTGTTTCCCTTGGTCTTCACAGTTCGAAAAATCAAGGATACTGCCATGCATTCTCTTACAATTGTTCCTCTCTTCAGAACAATAGGATAAAAATTTACGTTCATTATTCGAACTGGTATTATTCGGCTGGCTTTGACCAGTGATTTTCCGACAACTCCAGTGCCAGTTTTGGCATCATCATTCTTCGGTTCCAGCATAACGATACTTCCCTCACAGAAACTACCATCTAACTGTGCCACCAGGATACTTTAACTTCGTTCTGGGAGGGTAACGTCTTCGGCCATTAATACGCGCAGAGCTTTTTTATCTCGTGGATTTAATACGAGTTCTTCTTCATTGACCATCATCACGCCCTTCTTCAGGTCAAGTTTAAAACCATACTTTGTCATTGCGTCCATTCCGAGTATTAATTCATCTTCAATTTCAGCTACCAGCGCACGATGTTTGAATGAGGTTTTTCCAATAGTGATGGTAGCTTGTTCTCCCGTTGCTGTGCGTAATCGCCACTTAGTTGGTTGAAGATGCGTCTCGTAAGTTTTCCTTATCAAGTCGGGTCTAATTATAGTTTTTGTCGCACCCGTATCCAGTAGCATTTTCAGTGGCCTTCCGTTAATAGAGCCATCCACATAGATGCTATTGGCTTTATGATGAACAGATGCGACATAACTAATGGATTGTGGAGCTACTAGATTACGGGTCGACAGTTGCCCCTTCGCATCAACCCGATTTAGTTTTCCGACTCCTTTCCTTCCTTTGTTGATTTAGTCTTCTTTTGCATTTTTCTGCAAAGTTTTGTGGATGACCCAGTTCACCGCAGTTCCAACAGCGGAGTTTCTTTCTTCACTTGCGATTCGTCGCATTGTCTCTTCCAGATCTTCAGAGTTTTCATTTCTCTCAGCATCCATATTTCGCACTCGCGATTGGTTACGTGAAGCTTGTTTGGCAGCTTCATGCTCCAATGCATATGAGAGCGCATCAATTAAAGTTTTAGGACGGGCCAATCGCAGTGCTTGTTGAGTTTCGCTCTCTCGAACTCCGTAGATGAATGATTGACTGGCCAAGCACTCCAAAACGCTATCAGGAGCTGTAAGATGTGCGAGACAAACCAAACGGGCTACGTCGGCTTCAAATTCTTGCAGGTTTTCTTTTGAACTCTGATATCGGTTCCTCAGCTGCATCTGGTATACTTGCTCCAGATGCGCATTGCCATATCGCGTATCCAACCGCTTGACTAGTTGGCCGTAGTCTTCTTGTTCCTCTTCCTTCAACGTTTGTAGGATGACGATAGCTTCTCCACGTAACGAGACAGTCAACTCCGTAGCCTTCTCCTCCGACGTCCAATTATTCGCTTTTGCGGCCGCTTCAAATTGTTTTAAAAAATTCGGCCACGAAGACTTCCCATCAAATTCCGATGTTTTATGTGCATTTTTGAAGTAGTTTCAGGATTTATTACTTTTCTTCCTTCTATTAGACTTGGCTCAGTCACACCAGAATTTGGAATTGACGACGATGTAATTTTACTGAATTTTTCTCGTAATTCTTCTATCTTCCTGTCATACTTTTCTTCTAACTTCTTTAGACTTTCTTCAGTATTTTCCATTAATTTTCGTTCTAAATTTCTAGAATTTTCTTCTAATTTTTCTTCTAAACTTGTAGAATTATCCTCTAATTTATTTTCTAATGTTCTAGAAATTTCTTCTGCTTTTCTAAAACTCTCCTCCATTTTTTATTCTAACGTTTCTGTCAATTCTTCTTTTAATGTTCGAGAATTTTCTTCTAATTTATTTTATAATGTTCTAGAATTTTCTTCGGCTTTTCTAGAACTTTCTGCCATTTCTTGTTTTAATTCTTCTTTTAATGTACTAGAAGTTTCATCTGCTTTTCTAGAACTTTCCTCTAATTTTTGTTCTAATGTTCCAGAACTTTCTGTTAATTCTTTTAACTGTTTACCAAGGTCGGATACGTCATCCGGAATTTCGAATAGGTAATATTCAGGATTTTCACCAGCATCGGTTAATGCCTGCCGCAGTCTTTCTTGAAGTGTTGACTTCCTTCCTGTTGTTTCCGCATCCCGTAGTTCTCTCTGGAGATCGCCTACTTTCAAATCACTTAATTTTAATTGTTTAGGAGGCATTTTATTTATTTTTATTTACACTTCACAGTTTATTAACAACCCCACACCTGACACCAATTGTAACGTTTTTATTTATATGGGTGAAGTGTAAAAAAAAACAAATATTATTAACTAAAAGAATACGTTTATTAAACGGTAAATAAATATTAAAAATATAATTAAAAGATAATAAATTAAACTAACACTATGATAAAAAAATATTAACACTAATTTAAAGACAAAGAATATTATAAGACACTTAAACACTAAGATTACTTATTTAAACAATTAACACCACTCTTTATGTCACTAATTACATTTATTTATGTTCACTTGTCGACTGTTGTTTATATCACCAACTATTCACGACGCTTATTTATATCAGACTTCTTTACTCGTTGCTTCTATAATACAGAATGCGTTCGCTGGCTTTGGTGACGGGTTATATACCTGGCGCCTTTAGTTCTAGAACCTCCTAGAGAACTTCTCGAGGTAAACAACATGCACAATAGATCGTCACCGCGACCTGTCCTAACGAGTTTGAACACGTCCGTGTCGGGCGCGACTCCACGGCGCCTGCTATGGCGCGGCGGCGGCAAGGGCTACGTTACAATATAATAGAAACAAGAAAGGTCCTAGATTCGAACCCTGTGGAACACCGTATTTAGCAGTGTAACCATTACTCTTATGTACATTATAGACTATGTATTGTAACCGATTAGTTAGGTACGATTGAAAAAAAAATAATACGAGTAATGCATTAAAGCCGAAATGTTGCAATTTTAAAAGTAAAATATCATGATTGATCCTATAAGGCCTTGGAGAAGTCAGTATAAATAACATCAAGTTGACTGTTTTTATTCAAAACATGCTGCGTAAATGTTCATAAATTAAATATAGTGGACCGCATTGGCATAACCCATTACGGCCTAGTTTACACCGTAGTCCTATATTCGACCTACACCCCAAATTCGACCTAAATGTATTTGGGCCGCCTGTTGTAAACACCTAAAATATGAAACGGCCTGGTTTAGGTCAGGCCACTTTTTCATGTGACCTAACCTATACTAGGCTTCGGTCTAAATGTATTTATTGCGGTGTAAACAGCTAACATCTAAAATTGTTCAAAATTTGTACGATAGAGTAGATGTCAGTAATGTTGAGTACAGTGATACTGATTAACACATTGTGACAGTTGTGTTTAACAGTAAGAGTAAGTACCTTTGACACTGTCAGAGTCCACTTCTTTTTTACAATTTTTTTCACCTTAATTCAATTTTTCTAACTTTATTTCATTTTGTATTAATCAAAAATAAAACACGAGATGAAAATTTTTTGTTTGCATTTTTGTTAAAAATCTTAACCAAATTGACGTTTAAGAAAATATGATAATACAGGTAATTGTGTAAACTAGACCTATAACGAACGCAACACTCACAACTTATAGATTCGTCATTTTTCAACGAAATGGGAGTGAAGCACTGTCGAACCAAGCATTCAAAACGAGCATTCGTATGTGTTTTTTGAAATGTTTGCCTTGTAATGCTTGGTTCGAACATTACATTTTAACATTTTGGCTCCAGTCAGTCGCCGCCTTTCTTAGAAATTATAGTTTCCATTTTTGTAATCAAAGGCTTTCTGAGAATTTGAGACCTCTATTCTTATAGCAGAAGGAAGAATCAGTCTCAAAATATTGAGCGTTTTGTTGAATATTATAATATTAATTTTTTACTACAGTTGTCCTCAACTTATTTTTAGTGACGGCACCCTAATTCAAAATATGTAATAGGTACTCTGTTCTTAAATATGCGTAATTTCGTAGTTTTTGAATAGTTCTTTTTGGCAAATTTTTAACTTAGAAATTTATCCATGACAATTCTTAATGCTAAAAATTTATGTAAAAGTTAGATAAATAATTGGAGTTGCAGTCTGGTGAAAAAATGTTTATTAGTTGAATTTACTGAATTGTTTTCTGATGTATGCACGCGTTTTATTTTATTACCTTGATACTTTTGACGACATATTCATCCCTTTTACCTTCCATCACCTATAGGTAAGGAAGGTATTGTCTTTGGTCAAAAAATTCGGTGGTGAGTTTTCATTGAATAAGCACGTTTTAGGGTCTTTACAATACGATTTTACTATTTTTACGATGATGTCTTTATGTGTGTGTGTGTGTGTGTGTGTATGTGTGTGTGTGTATGTGTGTGTGTCTGTGACCGCGGTTTCGTCAACGATATCTCCAATACTAGAATTCCAAAAATTACTATTCTTGCGTATTCCTCTTCCTTACAACCATATGCAGACATGTTTAGATTTTGGTTATAATTGGTCAACCGGAAGTACCCTCATTTGAAGATTTTAACAGTTTTTCTTGAAAAACTCAGTTAAATGTTATTATAACAAAGAATATATTATTCTCTATACGATTTGATTGCATTTTATATTTTATATTCAACAGATATAGAGTTAAAGAATAATAAAGACAAAAAAAATCATATAAATTTCATAATTCAGCCAGCTATGCTAACTTAACCATGGAAACTGATAATATATTCAGGTAATTCAAATTGACAGATGTCAGTATCAATAAAAGCAAGTAATTGAATGAAAGAATAAGGGAAGTAACTCTAGTGTTAGAAGTTTTTAGATATAATAGAGACGATTACATTGGTTTGAACATGTCATGAGGAGAGATGAATAAATTAATAGAAGGTGGAAGAAACATAGGAAGACCAAATATAAGATGACAAGACTATATTGCAGAAGACTTGAGAGAAAAGGAACTGAATGAGGACGACACACAAAACAAAAATGAATGGAAGAAGAAAATAAAAAATAGCGACCCCCCCAACGAATGGGAAAAACTAAAGAAGATGTCAGTGTCAAGTGCAATTTGCATAGTTTGTTTATGAAATAACTTTACTGGAAATATAGAATCTTTTGCAAGAAAATTTATGTATAGGGCGCGTGCAGTAACATGACTTTGCTGACTTTGGCAAGCAGATATGCGGACCCGTGTCAAAATGACAGCAATTAATTATGTCCATAACTGACAAGTGTTATAATTTTTCATTCAAAATTTCATAATTTTCTTAATTCATGTGGTTTGATTGTTATCAGGAGTATGGAATTCAGTTGCCGAGAAAGGGAATAACATAATACCAAAAATTTAGAATCTTTTGCAAAAAAATATGTATGGAATTTGTACATAATACACAGAATTGACGGAAGATATTGTGCTGGACACATCAGATTTTTTACATTTAATTTTCGTTTTGTAATGAATTGTTTCCCAACTATACATTAACTATCCCTGATGATGGTTCATTTGGAATTGAAACGTCGGAATGTTAAATAGATCCTAATGAACATTTTTTTCACCAAACTGCAACTCCAATTGTAACCTTTACATCATACCAACAGTCAAGAAATATCCAAGAAATCTATAAATTTATATTTACTCTTAGATATACTTTTTTTTAATATTAACAGATAATTTTAATTAAAAGAAAGATAATAAAAATGGAGAATATGATAACTATACACAAGCGGATTCATAAGGAGTTGCGCGTATTTTAATCAAAGCAATAAACTTTGTAATCAAGTCAATAATAAATAAATTAATAAATCAGCAGATTTTTACCCAAAATTTTCACAGAATAATTTGTTCATTAATATGTCTGTAATACGTCGTCGAAATGTATCTATACGAGCCCAAACTCATATTAGTTCGACCGGTTAACATTTTCAACAAACATATCATAAAACCAACGCAAATGTTGAGAAATTTCTGCAAATTTCTTTCGACTAGTTTAAAATATAGATTTTTCAACTTACAAAAACTGAATATGTTGTTCAAGTATTCCGCCATTTTATATTGCGTTACATTCTATTAGGCATTGTATCCCTAAACCCGGCACATTTTCCTGTGAATATTGTCCCATATATTTTCAAAAGCAGATTTTACTGTACGCACTGAGTTTTAACGAAGTTACTTTTTATTGTGCCAAAGGTTAAGGGTCTCAATAAAAGCTAAATCTGGACTAGAAGATGACCCTTAAAATACCTGTTGAACTATTATCATCAGAGTTTTGGCTCACAGTTTTTTAAAGTTTTGAGTCCGAAAGAATTTTGTAGAAATTTCTAACCATTTGTGTAGATTTTATAATTTGTTGAAAATGTAAACCGGCCGAATTATTATGAGTTTGGGCTCATACATGTCACTTAAGCAGCAGCCCAAAATGTGAGCAAAACTAATGTCATCTATCATTATATTTGTAAAACTTACGCCATGATATTGGGAATGGTTATTTAAAACTAGCTCCATATCCTTATATCTACAGTGCCTCAGTTTTGTTAGATAGGTGGTTATCGCCTTTAATAATACTCAGATTCTAGTATCATACAAAGCAGATGAAACAACTTCTTTTTATTAAAATTGACACGAGAAAAAAGAAAAAAACTGCGCCCCCTCTTTCATACAATAGCGGCACCTATTTCATTATTGTAATTTAAGACTATGTCCGCCAGTACTCGAATGAATTATGACTTCATAACTCATGTGTAAAATTTATAAAATGTTATTATTTTTCAGTGACGGAGCTACAGCAAGTGGTCTTTTCGTGGCTATGTCTTTCGTAATTGAAAAAATGAAATTGGAACAAGTATGTGATGTATGCCAAGCCGTACGAGCAGTAAGAAGCAACAGAACTCAATTTGTTGCTCATATTCAGCAATTTAAGTTTCTTTATCAAGCTGCTGTCGATTATTTAAAGACTTTTGATGATTAATCTAACCTTGAGTTACTACGAAAATAGACATTTGTACAAAAGCGTGAAAAGAAAAATATTTATAATTGCAAGTTTCATCTGGCAATTAAGCATAATTGCAACTTTTAACTTGCAATTAGCCTAACCTAACCAAACCTCACCTAATTGCAAGATTTATCTTACAATTAGGTTAGGTTTGGTTAGGTTAGGCTAATTGCAAGATAAAAGTTGCAATAATGGCTAATTGCAAGATAACACTTGCAATTAGGCCTAATTGTAAGATGAAACTTGCAATTATAAATATTTTTCCTTCGTGTCCATTCTACGCCTTCGTGCATTTGTTATAGTGAACGTAACAGTATTTACTTTATTTACTTCATTCATTTCCAGTGGTTGAAACAGTGTTAGGTACTTCAGTAGTAATAGGACACCCAACAATAATAAAGTTGGGCTTAGTTAAAGTAAATAACAAGATACAAACGATAAATATAGAAAATAGCTTCAAGAATTTAGTAAATGAATTTAAGAAAACGTTTAATAAACAAATTGGACAAATAAAGGGTGTAGAATATAAAGTAAAATTAGTAGAAAATGCACAGGGAAAAGTAATACTTTGCAGAAAAAATCCTTTTGCTTTGTTAGAATCATTAAAAGTAGAATTAAAAAGATTAGAAAATTTAAAAATTGAAGAAAAAGTTGAGGAACCAACAGATTTTGTGAATACATTAGTTATTGTTAGAAAACCAGATTCTAGTATTAGAATTTGTTTAGACCCACATCATTTAAACCAAATTATAAAAAGGGAACATTTTAAGTTGCCTACATTTGAAGGAGTAGCAGCCAAGATGAATGGTGCAAAAGTATTTAGTATTCTTGATGCGCAGGCAGATTTTCATCAAATTAAGCTAAATGAAGATAGTTGTATATTGTGAACTTTTGCGACTCCATTCGGGAGATATTGTTTTTAAAGATTGCCTAATGGTTTAAAAACTAGTCCGGAAATGTTTTCAACAAATTGTTGACGATATTGAAGGTTGTGAAACATTTATTGACGATTTAATTTGTTATGGGAAAGATAAGGAAGAATAAGATTCTAGGCTTAAAAATAGTATAGAAAGAGCAGTCCAATATAACGATAAATTTAATGTTAGGAAAAGTAAATTTGGAGTAAAACAAGTAAAATATTTAGGGAACATATTTACAGATAACGGCTTGTTGCCAGATCTTAGTAAAGTAGAAGCAATTGTAAAAATGAAAAAGCCAAAGAATGTTAAAGAACTAGAAACTTTTTTAGGAATGATAACCTATGTAGCTAGATTTATTCCACATTGTTCGGAATTAAGCTACACACTAAGAGAACTGTTAAAGAAAAATGTTACTTGGAAATGGAAATAAAGAACATGCAGATAGTTTTAATAAAATTAAGTTAGCTTTAACGTGCACACCAATTTTATAATATTACAAAAGTGACAAAGATTGTGTATTGTCAGTAGATGCCAGTAAAAATACTATTGGTGCCTGTTATATTACAAGATAATTTACCAGTGTGTTATGCATCGAAGGCTTTAACTAAATCTCAGCAATTATATGCTCAAATAGAAAAAGAATTGCTGGCAATTATTGTTCACGGTTGTGAAAGGTTTCACCAACATATATGGCAAGACAGTTACAGTCCACAGTATCGTCCACTAGAAGCGATATTTAAAAAAAAACCATTAACGGATTGTCCATTAAGATTACAGAGGATGAGATTAAATATTCAAAAATATGATGTAACCAGGTAAAGAGTTATTAATTCCAGATTCTTTATCTAGAAATTTTGATAATAGTGATATGTTTGATGAAAATTATTTAGAAATAGAAGCTCATGTGGGTACGGTAGTGAATAATTTACGTCACTGAGGAAAAATTAAATCAGTTTGTGAAGAAAACTAACAACTGTGAAGAATATATATTCTTAAAAAATATTATTGTAAATGGTTGGTCGGAGCACAAAAATGATTTGCCAGATTTAGTTAAACTCTATTTTATGTATAAAGATGATTTGTTTGTCAAAAGTGGTTTAATATTTAAGAATACAGCCTTAATATTTTAAGAAAAGAAATGTTAAATAAAATTAATTATAATCATTTGGGAATTAAGAAATGTAAAGCGAGAGCTAGAGGAGTTTTATTTTGCCCTAATATTAACAACGATATAATTAAAATTGTATCTAATTGTGATACGTGTTTAAGATTTAAGAATACAAATAAGTCTGAACCTATGCTATTAAGAGATATTCCTAATAAGCCTTGGGAAACTGTTGGAAGTGATGTATTTATTTTTCTAAATATATAGAAATTGCGCAGTTAAAATATATGACCGCAGAAGAAAGAATCTTTTAAAATCTATATTTGCAAGATATGGTATTCCAAAAAATCTGTACTCAGATAATGGTTTGAATTATTGTAATCATAAAGTTAAAGACTTTGCTAGGAAATGGGGTTTTCAACATTTTACAAGCAGCCCGTGTTATCAAATCCCATGGGTTAGCTGAAAGAACAATACAAACTATAAAAAATTATTTAAAAAAGCTGATGATGATAATAAAGATGCATATTTATCCCTGCTAGAGCATAGAAATACTCCAATTTCTAACGATATACAATCAGCTGCTGAAATAATGTTTGGTAGGCAAATAAAAGATTTATTGCCATTGTTTAAAGGTTTTAAATTTGAACAGGAAGATTTTGCTACTAAATTGGAAAATAAAGCAAAAATTCAAAAATATTAGTATAATTCTAGACATGGAGTTGAAGAACTGCAATCTTTAGAGAAGGGAGATGTAGTTGCAGTCAAAGGATCAGCTAGTCCAATGAAAAAAGCTTTAGTTTTAGATAAATGTGAAAAACTCAGGTCTTACAAATTGTTAGTAGAAAATGGTAGTAATATAGAAAAAAATAGGAAAGATTTGATGCAGTCTACTAATAATACGTTTGAAGTTAAAAACGAAAGCAGTCATGATTTTGAATTGAGTGAATCACCTGCAGCAAGTTTTCTAAATCTAGAACCATTCTTCCAATGAAAATAATGAAACAACTCGTTGTGGACGATCTGTGCTACGTATTTACAAAATTATGTAACTTCATAATTAAGAGTATTTTATAACTAGATAATAAATTTAGTAACTAGTAAAAAAATCTGTTGTGGCCAGCACAATACCTTCCGTCATTCTCGTGTATAATGTATAAATTCCATAATTTTTCTTAAAAAAGATTCTAAATTTCCAGTAAAATTATTTCATTAACAAACTATTCAAATTTCACTTGACACTGGCATCTTCTTTTTCTTTAGCTTTTCCCATTCGTTAGGGGTCGCTATTTTTGCATGTCGTTCTCATTCAGTTCCTTTTCTCTCAAATCTTCCGCAATACAGTGCTTCCATCTTATCTTTGGTCTTCCTCTGTTTCTTTAACGTCCTATTACTAAACTATTCATTCTTCTTCCAACATAATTCTTCATTTCTCCTCATGACATGTTCAAACCAATGTAATAGTCTTTCTTATATCTTTCTAAAAACTTGTAACACTAGAGTTATTTTCTTACCATATCTTTCCGTGTATTCCCCAATATCTACTTCAACATCCTCATATCTACCACATTAATTTACTTTTTATTGATACTGACATTTGTCAATTTCAATTATATGAATATATTACTAGGTCCCAAGTTTGGCATAGCTGACTGAATTATAAAATTTAATTTCTTTAAAATTCTTTAACTCTGTATCTATTGAATATGAAGTATAAATTGTAATTTAATCGTATAGAGAATAATATATTCTTTAAGTTATAATAACGTCAATAAATCAAATTTAACTGTTAAATCTTCAAATGAGACTACTTCCGGTTGACCAATTATAACCAAAATTTAATCAGTTATTCTTCTGGATGTAAACTTGAGGAATACGAAAAAATTATAATTTTTGGAATCGTGGTATTGAAGTTATGGAATCCGGAACTTTTGTCACACACACACAGACACACATACATACAGACATCATCGTAAAAATGGTAAAATTGTATTATATGGATCCTAAAACGTGCTTATTCAGTAAAAACTCATCATTGAATTTTTTGACCAAAGACAATACCTTCCTTACCTAAAGGTGACGGAAGGTAAAAAGGGAGATGTCATTTATATAATCGCAGATTGGCAACACTGCCAACTGAACCTAGTTGTAAGAAGAGTTGGTAAGTGTGTGTGCAACTATGATTACTTTGTACAATGTTTACGTCAGTGTATCATAGGACATGTGCTCAATAAATAATATTATAAAATAAAGGTGTATTATTTAATAAAATATATATTACAGCTGTCATCTTCCAAAGCAGTCAAATTTTCTTTCCTTGTCTGTTTCTACTCCGGTGTAAGCAGTCTGGCTATCCACAGTGAAGACACGTTCCTCATGCCCAAATCATCATGCACAATTTTCCAAACACTGGTTTCGGATAAAGACAGTTCCTTGGCAATAACAGAATCCTTCAACCGTCGATCTGTAAGTACCAATTTTTCAACTTGTTGAACATTTCGTGCTTCAAGTGGTGGTCGGCCAGATTTTGGAATAACTGTTCAGCGCCCGCTCCAGCGTTTACGTCGCCCCGGACAAAAAGGCAAATTGCCGCCCCTTAAACATATTGTAACGTTTTTATTTATATGGGTGAAGTGTAAAACATAGACAAATATTATTAACTAAAAGAATACGTTTATTAAACGATAATTAATTAAGGATTATAATTAAAAGATTATAAAGGTAACTAACACTATGATAAACAAATATTAACACTAATTTAAAGACTAAGAATATTATAAGCACTTAAACACTATGATTATTTATTTAAAGAATTAACACTACTCTTTGTTACTAATTATGTTTATTAATGTTCACTTGTCGACATTTATTTATATCAGACTTCTGTACTCGTTGCTTGTATAATACAGAGTGTCTTCGCTGGCTTTGGCGGTGGGTTATATACCTGGCAGATTATATCCAGAACCTTCTCGGGCCTAGTAGAACCTTCGCGAGGCGACAGTGACCTGTATACAAAGGAACTAGGTCACGGCGCAGTTACTCTCAAGGCGGCGCGTTGCAGGGATTACGTCATCTGGGTCATCGCTCTGGTACATTCTTTCAGCGGCGGAGCACGTGTACTATTCTCACAGGGGCACACGTCACAATATACATTTTAAAATTATTTAAAATAAAAATGGTTTTAAATTAAAATAAAAACGTATATTTAGAAAGAAATATTAATCGCTATTTGTGTATTAAGAGCGCAAAATAAGACATTGCCGATTGAGAGGTTGTTTCTTGAAATCGACAATGTCCATTTGCGCTCGAAACACACACGATTTTTTCTACAGTCGACACAGTGGGGTCCTCCACCATAAAAAAATGTACACTTTGTATTTACACTACTACTCAATTAATAAGGATTAATATATAGAAAAAAACGTCTTTTATATTTAATTTTAATTTATCGTTACTTTCTATTCTTCTTGACTTATTGCTTCAATCTAATCTAAATATTTTATACTTTCGGTTTTGTAAATGAATGCCCTATTTTATTTTTACAACAGTGCGGTAATTATTATTTTTTGTTTATGTAATATACCGACAGAGCAGTTATATGTCAAATTTATTTGTAAAGGTGGTAAATGTGTCACTACAGTGCCATTTGTTCCTGACTAAACGTTTCCATCAAGAATGTAGACAAGTGATATTTCTCAACATTGTATAGTTAGAAATTTGGACAGTGAGCATTTTTCTACTTTGTCGCGCTAGAGCGGCAAAGTGACATTTTGCGTCGACAAAAGAGAGCGCAAATGGTTATTTTCTATGTAGACTGTAGAAAAACATAATTAACATACGACAAAACAATAAAAATTAAAAAGTAGCTGTACCTAGTTACAAATTGTTAACCAGGTGCATTTTTAATTATATTACAAAAAAAATCGACGAGTATAATTTCAATTAAATGGGTATTTAACTTATCAATATTTTGTCACATTCCCAGCCAAAATGCCGCCCTTTAGATTTGCCACCCCGGACAAATGTCCGGGTTGTCCGCCCCTAGAGCGGGCTCTCGTATCCTTTCCTATCGAACTGTTTACACCAAAATTTTACTTTAAAATAACTTGGGGCATCTTGCCCATACACGGCCACCATTCGCTCAAGAATAATTTTAGGACCATTGCCTTCTTTTGTTAAGAATTTTATCACACTCCGATGCTCCAATTTAGTTTCACTCATTTTTTAACGCTAAACTGTAATAAATAATACAATTTGAATGCAACTTACTGTATGAACTTAAAAATGACACATAAATCTGACAACAAAAAATTGTTATCGTTCGTTTTTTGTTTCATGGCCAGGTAAATTTCTTTATAAAGTGCCCTCTTATTTAATTGACTTCTGAACCGAATCTGAATTTAAAACGGTTTAAATCGAGGTTTAAATTCGGACCTTGGCAAATAAAGGTTCGGTTCGGGGTCAGGTTCATCAAAAATTCAGGTTTTCGGTGCAGATTCGGGTTCAGTTTCAGGTCCCTGGTTTAAAATATATTATTTTTAAAATGTTCATTTTGTAAATAAAGTTTCCTGCAACTACGGTTAATTTATGGTATTGTAACGTTTTTATTTATATGGGTGAAGTGTAAAACATAGACAAATATTATTAACGAAAGAATACGTTTATTAAACGATAATTAATGAAAGATTAAATATTAAAAGATAATAAAAACAACTAACACTATGATTAAATAGTTATAAACACTAAGAATATTATTAAATGCTTAAACACTACGATTATTTATATAACTAACATTTATATCACAACACTTATTTATATAACTACATTTATTTATGTTAACAACTGTTAAATTGTTTATTTATATCACTGAGTTCATATCTGGTTGCTGGTATATATGAGACTGAGACTCCGCCTTCTCCCGGCCAATATTTATACAGCGCGTAACAGTCTAAAAGCCTTCCAAACCACAATGACCGGCACACAAAGGAATGAGGTCACGGCGCATTTAAAGTCCAGCCGCTGCGGCGCCAGAGATCGCGTCATCGCTCTCATACATTCGTTCAGTGGCGGCGTTGTATACTCTTCTCCCGGGGGCGCACGTCACACTGCCCCCTCCTTAAGACTGTTTCGTCCCGGAACAGTTCTTGATGACGAAATCTACATGTATTACCCTTGGTACACTTTGAAGTCTTGAAGAAGTGACAGTCAATGGTCCGCTGGAGTTCTCCTTTCTGTTCGTTAGGGTTAAAGCTGTAGACGAGAATTTCAATACCGGTATAGCGGAAGAGGATCTCTAACATGTTCCTAACAACTCTCCAATCCGAACCATCTAGCCCACAGCCTAACTTCGGTACTGCCAACTTCAAAATATCATTTTCTAGCAGATTATCCTTCAAGTCACACAGCGAGCTCCATAGATTGCGATATGACGGCTTTTGGTACGAGCGTGGTTTTGTGACCAGGTAGTAGATATACCGCTGTTGTTCTGTATTGTTATCCCTCAGTCGTAGCGTCTTCCCGACGGATGGACCTTGGTTGGGCAGTTCTTGTAGTCGTCCAAATTTTGTCTTAAAGACTGACGCTATGCCGCGTGACATCTTTATGTCTTCCGATACGCAGTGGCCGAGGGAAAAATCTGAGGACACGGTGAACAGATCTATATATTCTTCTGTAGTCACGCCATACCGCGCCTTGTGAACAAAGGAATACTGTTCCATGAAGTCTTCAAAAGTCGGTTCCTGAGCTATGATCCGACGAACCCGTGCTCCATGATGGTCTTCATTGTTGTCACCAGCGAATGGGGCTAGCCGATTGAAGTGTACTACTCTCGGCTTCCCGATAGGTCGTTTCTTAATTCTATATATCACGTCGTTTATTCTCTTAACTACCTCATATGGACCTTCCCAATTTCTTTGTAGCTTTGGTGGTAAACCTCGGCGCCTTTGAGGATTGTAAAGCCACACTAAATCCCCAGGTTGATATCCACCTTTTTCGGCTTTGATGTCATACCGGTCCTTCATTCGGTCGCTGGCAGTTTGAATGTTCGTACGGACTTGTTCATGAATGTCATCCATTCTTCTCCGTAAGCCCGTAACGTAGTCTTCTCCGGCCAGGTCTTCGCCAGGTTTGCTGCCGAACACCAAGTCGCATGGTAAACGCAACTCACGTCCGAGTAAGATGTTCGCAGGAGTTTGCCCTGTTGTCTCATGCACGGATGAACGATAAGCCATCAGGAACAGATGAAGATGTCGGTCCCAGTCTCTTGGGTGGTTGGAAACTACTTTCGACAAATATCGGTTGATCGTTTTGTTCATTCGTTCAACCATGCCATCGGACTGCGGATGTAATGCAGTTGTCCTTGTTTTATTAATTCCTAATATCTTACAGATATTTTGGAAAACGGCAGACTCGAAATTTCTTCCCTGGTCGGAATGAAGTTCACGTGGTACCCCGAATCGGCATATACATTATTTAACTGATTGGGTAATGGATAGGCTTCAACCCACTTGGTGAAGTAGTCCATGACAACCACGATATATTTATTTCCGTCGTTACTTTCTGGGAATGGTCCGGCTACATCAATCGCAATGCGCTCAAATGGACTGCCAACGTTGTATTGACGGATTGGAGCTTTTCGTCGTCTATGAGGGCCGTTGCTTCCAGCGCAAACCACACATTTCTTGCAGCAGTGTTTAGCACCTTCAGTGAAGTTAACCCAGTAAAACCGCTGGCGCAATCTTTCTAGAGTTTTGGTGACTCCAAAATGGCCTCCAGACCCGTCATGGATCTCTTTCAACACGTCTGGTATTATACTCTTAGGAATGACCAACTGAGCTTTCTTCTCAGTTCCATCAACATTCTCTACCACACGCTTCAACAGGCCATCCTCAATCACCATGGAGTCCCATTGCGCCCAGTACGCTTTTACACTCTGTGAGTGTGGCGCAACGTCTTCCCATATTGGTTTGCATTATTCTGCTTTCCATTTTAATAAGATTTTCAAAGTCGGGTCATTTTCTTGGTCCTTGCGTAATCCATCGGGCTGCCAACTATCATCGACTACTGTTGTCCTGGCGACGGTAAACTGTTTCTCTTCAAGTCGACTACAATGTTTGCAGTAATCTTGGCAAGGCCTTCTGGACAATGCATCGGCATTACGATGGCTGGTACCTATCCTGTCCTATCTCAAAAATTTTCTTCCGTACAAATACTTGTAGAAATGTTCCACGGATTTCACGACTGCCAAGAGTTCTTTTCTGGTCACACAGTAATTCCTTTCTGGTTTTGACAAGGTCTTACTAAAGTAGGCAATAACCTTCTCACGCCCAACTTGTATCTGGGAAAGAACGCCACCAATTCCGACGTTGCTGGCATCTGTGTCTAGAATGAATTCTCTTTCAGGTAAAGGATAACTCAAGACGGGTGCGCTTGTCAAAGCATGTTTTAGTTCTTTAAATGCAACTGTACAGTCCATTTCCCAGATAAATCTTCTTCCTTCTTCAGTAAGCCTTGTCAGTGGCTTGGCTATGTTGGCAAATCCAGGTACATATCGTCGTTAATAGGTACACAAACCAAGGAAACTTCTAAGTTCGTGTTTGTCCCTAGGTGCTGGCCAGTCTCTCAGAGCCTTTATCTTCTCCTGGTCGACTGCAATACCCGTACCGGAAACCACGTGTCCCAGGTAATGAACTTTTCTTCGAAACAGGTGACACTTCTTCGGGCTAAGTTTCAGGTTAGCCTTCCTCAATCTCCGGAAAACCTCTTCCAAATTCTTCATGTGGTCCTCGAATGTCTTCCCTACCACAATAATATCGTCGAGGTACACTGAACAGGTTTTCCAAGATAGCCCAGCCAATACTGTTTTCATGAGTCGTTCAAACGTTGCAGGAGCATTGCAGAGCCCAAACGGCATTACGGTAAATTGCCAGAGTCCTGTACCAATGGTGAAGGCTGTCTTCTCCTTGTCTTTTGGATCCAAATCCACTTGCCAGTAGCCGCTCTTTAGATCCAAAGTGGAGAAAATCTTTGAGCCAGCCAAAGTGTCTAATGTGTCGTCTGTTCGAGGTAGCGGGTAGGTATCCTTTTTCGTCACGATGTTAAGTTGACGATAATCGACGCAAAATCGTGTAGAGCCATCCTTCTTCTTCACTAACACCACTGGTGAAGCCCAAGGACTGCTTGAAGGTTCGATTACACCTTCCATCTTCATGTCCTCAATAATTCTTTCGGCTTCTTCACGCTTTGCCAATGGCACTCTTCTTGCTGGTTGTCGGATGGATCTTGTGTCTCCGGTGTCTATTTTATGGTGAACTACATTAGTTCTTCCGTTGGCTTTCTTGTCATATTGGAACACATCTTGAAACCTCCCAATTACATCCTTCGCCTTGGTTCTCTGGTCGGCGGTCAATTCTTCAAACGATGTTGTCAATTGATTGATTAACGTGTCCGAAACTTTCTGAAATGTGTTTCCTGTGGCCTTTACAGTTCGAATAATCGAGGATACTGCCGAGCATTCTCCTACAATTGTTCCTCTCTTCAGAACAACAGGATAAAAATTTACGTTCATTATTCGAACAGGTATTACCCGGCTGGCTTTGACCAGTGATTTTCCGACAACAACTCCAGTGCCAGTTTTGGCATCATCATTCTTGGGCTCCAGCATAACGATACTTTCTTCACAGAAACTACCATCTAAATGTGCTTCCAGGATAGTTTCACTTCGTTCTGGGAGGGTAACGTCTTCTGCCATTAGTACGCGCACAGCTTTATCATCTCGTGGATTTAATACGAGTTCTTCTTCATTGACCATCATCACGCCCTTCTTCAGGTCAAGTTTAAAACAATGCTTTGTCATTGCTTCCATTCCGAGTATTAATTCATCTTCAACTTCAGCTACCAGCGCACGATGTTTAAAGGAGGTGTTTCCAATAGAGATGGTGACATCTACTTCTCCTAATGCGGTAGCTTGTTCTCCCTTTGCTGTGCGTAACCGCCACTTAGTTGGTTGAAGATGCGTCTTGCCAGTTTTTTTTGTCGCACCCGTATCCAGTAGCATTTTCATTGGCCTTCCGTTAATAGAGCCATCCACATAGATGCTATTGGCTTTATGATGAAGAGATGCGACATAACTGATGGATTGTGGAGCTACTAGTTTACGGGTCGACAGTTCTCCTTCGCATCAACCCGATTTAGTTTTACGACTCCTTTTCTTCCTTTGCAGATTCCGTCTTCTTTTGCATCTTTCTACAAAGTCTCTGCGGATGGCCCAGTTCACCGCAGTTCCAACAACGGAGTTTCTTTCTCTTGCAATTCGTCGCATTGTCTCTTCTAGATCTTCAGAGTTTTCCTTTCTCTCAGCATCCATATTTCGCACTCGTGATTGGTTACGTGAAGCTTGTTTGGCAGCTTCATGCTCTAATGCATATGAGAGTGCGTCAATTACAGTTTTTTGGACGGGCCAATCGCAATGCTTGCTGAGTTTTGCTGTCCCGAACCCCGTAAATGAATGATTGAGTGGCCAGGCACTGCAAAACGCTGTCAGGAGCCGTAGGATGTGCGAGATGAACCAAACGAGCTACGTCAACTTCAAATTCTTGAAGGCTTTCTTTTGAACTCTGATACCGGTTCCTCAGTTGCGTCTGGTACACCTGCTCCAGATGCGCACTGCCATATCGCATATCCAACCGCTTAACTAGCTGGTTGTAGTCTTCTTGTTCTTCTTCTTTCAGCGTTTGCAGGATGTCGATAGCTTCTCCGCGCAACGAGACAGTCAACGCCATAGCCTTCTCCTCGGACGTCCAATTATTCGCCTTTGCGGCCGCTTCAAATTGTTTTAAATAATTCGGCCACGAAGACTTTCTATCAAATTCCGGAGTTTTTATGTGCATTTTTGAAGTAGTATCAGGTTTTACTACTTTTCTTCCTTCTATTAGACTTGGCTCAGCCACACCAGAATTCGGAATTGACGACGATGTGATTTTAGTGAATTTTTGATGTATTTCTTCAATCTTCTTGTCATACTCCTCTTTTAAATTCTTCAGGCCTTCTTCAGTATTTTCCATTAATTTTTGTTCTAAATTTCTAGAATTTTCTTCCAATTTTTCTTCTAGACTTCTAGAATTTTCTTCTAATTTTTGTTCTAATGCTCTAGAATTTTGTTCTAGTTTTTGTTCTAATGTTCCTGTCAATTCTTCTTTTAATGTTCTAGAAATTTCTTCGGCTTTTCTAGAACTTTCTATTAATTTTTCTTCTAATGTTCGAGAATTTTCTTCGGCTTTTCTAGAACTTTCTGCCATTTCCTGTTTTAATTCTTCTTTTAATGTACTAGAAGTTTCATTTGCTTTTCTAGAACTTTCCTCTAATTTTTCTGTGAATTCTTTTAAATGTTTACCAAGGTCGGATACGTCATCCGGAATTTCGAATAGGTAATCTTCAGGATTTTCACCAGCATCGGTTAATGCTTGCCGTAGTCTTTCTTGAAGAGTTGACTTCCTTCCTGTTGTTTCCATATCCCGTTCTTCTAGTTCCCTCTTGAGATCACCTACTTTCAATTCACTTAATTTTAATTGTTTAGGAGCCATTTTATTTATTTTTATTTATTTACACTTCACAGTTTAACAATCCCACTTCTGACACCAATTTTAACGTTTTTATTTATATGGGTGAAGTGTAAAACATAGACAAATATTATTAACGAAAGAATACGTTTATTGAACGATAATTAATGAAAGATTAAATATTAAAAGATAATAAAAACAACTAACACTATGATTAAATAATTATAAACACTAAGAATATTATTAAATGCTTAAACACTACGATTATTTATTTAACTAACATTTATATCACAACACTTATTTATATAACTACATTTATTTATGTTAACAACTGTTAAACTGTTTATTTATATCACCGAGTTCATATCTGGTTGCTGGTATATATGAGACTGAGACTCCGCCTTCTCCCGGCCAATATTTATACAGCGCCTAACAGTCTAGAAGCCTTCCAAGCGACAATGACCGGCATACAAAGGAATGAGGTTACGGCGCATTTAAAGTCCAGCCGCTGCGGCGCCAGAGATCGCGTCATCGCTCTCGTACATTCGTTCAGTGGCGGCGTTGTATACTCTTCTCCCGGGGGCGCACGTCACAATATTATCTTTGACAATCTCAACTGTAACTGTATTCCTTTGTACGTACATGCTACAGTTTGTACTAAATCACAAATATATTGTAAATCTCCAGCGGAAATTATTGTTTAGAAGATAGGGAAATGCATTGATATTCTACTTCATGCATTTGTCCGTTAGTTATTCGTAAGCAGCGTACACATGTGGTGATGTTAACATAAAAATAAGTGTCATGAGTGTCATGAAAACATTAATGTAAATACTACTATTGGGGAAATAATTATAGTCAGTTGAGTATGAAATTCAATAACTTCGAAAATATTCGAAAATTATGAAACGTACTCTCAGTTGTAGACTATACATTTCTACATAATTATACTGTTTCATATTTTTAATTTATTTATTACGAACAACTCTTCGACGAAAACAGACCACAATTCATAGAAAACACTCAAAAGAACAATGAAAGAATAGATGAAACAATATCAGTGACGGAGACTGAAATAAAAAAATCTGATGTGGACACCACATGACGGATCCGTGAAGTTGGCACGTCATTGGAAGCACAAATATTCTTTTTTATATTAGTAATTAGTGCTTCGTTAGTGCTCTTTTGTGCTTCAAAAAAAATTAAAATTAATTGAACGGTTCACGAAATAATTTACATTATATGATGACGTGCCAACTTCACACTTAGCACATCATTAATAAAATTTCAAATTACTTATTACATCTATTGTTAGTGCATCGTTAGTGCTCTTTTGTGCTTCAACAATTTTTGAAATTAATTGAACGGTTCACGAAATAATTACATTATATGAAGCCGTACCAACTTCACACTTAGCACGTCATTAATAAAATTTCAAATTACTTATTACATCCTTTGTTAGT
Source organism: Harpalus rufipes (assembly GCA_951394225.1). Taxonomy (NCBI): domain Eukaryota; kingdom Metazoa; phylum Arthropoda; class Insecta; order Coleoptera; family Carabidae; genus Harpalus; species Harpalus rufipes. The sequence continues at coordinate 24,749,681 of OX596281.1, read as the reverse complement.
GCTTCGTTAGTGCTCTTTTGTGTTTTAATTTTTTTTAAATTCATAAAGCTGTTTATGAAATAATTAACATTATTTATTGACGTGTTAACTTCACACCTAGCACAACATTAAAAAAAACACATTATTTTATCGTTTGTTAGTGCATTGTTAGTGCTCTTTTGTTTTTGAAAATCTCAGATTCTTGAATGAAATAATAAACATTATTCAATGATGTGCAAACTTCACACCTAGCGCATTAATAATATTAATGAAATAGTAAATTTATTAATGTATATTTTGTTGGTGCTTCATTATTGCATTTTGGTGTTTGTAAATTTTTTACTTATACCATAATCCAGATAATTGGTACAGAGACCATAGTCAAAATCGCAATGATATTTGAATAAAAAGATCTGATGTGGCCACCACATTACTTTCTGTTAATCCTTTGTATTATGTACAAATTCCATACATATATTTTCTTGCAAAAGATTCTATTTCCAGTAAAATTATTTCATAAACGAACTATGTAAATTGCATTTGGCCCTGACATCTTCTTCTTTAGTTTTTCACATTCGTTAAGAATCGTTATTTTTGATTTTCTTCATCAACTCATTTCTATTTTGCTTATCGTACTCATTCAATTCCTTTTCTTTCAAGTCTTGCGCAATATAGTCCTTCCATCTTCTCTTTGGTCTTCCTCTGTTTCTTCTACCTTTTACTACTAAGCTGTTCATTCTTCCAATATATTATTCATCTCTTCTCATTACATGTTCAAACCAATATAATCGTCTCTCCTGTATCTTTCTAGAAACTTCTATCACTCGAGCCATTTCTCTTATCCTCTCATTCTTTATCCTACTTTTCGGTGCCTACCCCAACATCAATCTCAACATACTCATCTCTCTGTCACATTCATTTTCTTTTCATTGACACTAACATCTGTCAATTAAAATTTTCTTAATATAGTAGTTGTTTCCATGGTTATAGCATGGCTGGTTGATTTATGAAATTTAATTTCATTAACTCTATATCCAAGGAATAAAGTGAAAATGATAACGCAGAAGACGCACGTCATCAACTTGAAAAAAACCTTATAAAATGAAATATAACTTTAAAAATATAAAAATTATTAGGTGTTATTTATTTTTAAAAGAAGAAGAAAAAAATGTTCTAGTATTAAGTAATGTATATATTAATGACATTTACAATTATTTCTAAGTCAATCGTTGTTCCATTTACGAAATATAAAATTATTTGAAATAATTGTAGTTTATTTTCGTAACATACGTTGACTCTACTGAGAATGACCATGTTTTGACAAACAATTTTATATTCCGTAAAAGGAAAAAGGATTGACCAATAATTATTGTAACCAAAATCCAATAAGAAAAGGAATACGAAAGAATTGTAATTTTTAGAATTGTTGTGTTGAAGTTATTGTCTATGAAAAAATCGCCACACACAAACACAAACACACACACAAACACACACACACACACACACAACATCGTGAAAATGGTAAAATCGTATCCTAGGTACCCTAGAACGTGTTTATTGTCTAAAAACTCATCATCGATTTTTTTGACCAAAGATATTATCTTCCTTACCTAAAATGACGTAAGGTAAAAGCGTCTTTTCCGTCTGTAGAATCTATTATATTATTGTATTGCCTAATTTCCGTTCTTGGATTACACCGAAAAACAAGAAATTTGGCTGGTTTAATACTTGTACTAAGTAAATAATACTTGTAGATAAATAGGTTTTTACTTACAATACGAAGTAATACAAGAATGACTAAAAATGTGCTTTGTATATATTAATATATGCAAGAAATAGATTGAAATAAATGTTTCCAATACGTGAAATTTTTACCTCTTGCTAAGAAAGGTATTGGAATCATGCTAAAAATCGCATATCCAGATTTTAGTGAATAAGCACGTTTTAAGACCCCTAGAATCCGATAATAACATTTTTACGGTAATGTCTGTGTGTGTGCGTATGTGTGTGTATGTGGATGTGTGTGAGGTTGTTGGAGGCACGATTTCTCAAATTCTATAGGATTACAGACCTGTATAACTACGGATTCCTCAACCTAACAGTAATAGGAAGAGTTGAATAGATTCTGGTAGCAATTGGACAACCGGAAGTAGCAGTATTTTAACAAAAATCTTCTAAATATTATTTTTATAGTTATTTTTCAGTGGGTCATGAATGAAAAACAATTGAGCTTAACTTAAAATGAAACAAGTATTTGTTAATAACGTTATGAACAGTGTTCTAATTGATTTCTATCCTAAATAATTCAAATTGACAAATAGTAATTTTTGTTTTTCATACATAGCCTACTGTAAAATGCCTATAAAAATCAAATTTATTTAAATTTCAATCGGATTTTTTCAATATTATCAATATATCAATGTAAGGATATAAAAATAATACATGGTTGAATTCAGACATAAATACACTATTAAATAGGCATAAAAAAATATCTATAATCCAATTTGAAAAAATATAACTTTGTGTTACAACTTGAGAACCAGAGGTTTTAATAGTATATTATTAACCAAGGTAGGGAAGACTATCATTATTGACCTAGCGTCAAGATTGTATCCCGAGCTGAAAGCGAGGGATATAAGACGCTGGTCAATAATGGTCTTCCCTACCAAGGTAAATATACTATTTTATTCACTACTAGCACTTACATATTTTCTAGTTAATGATTTTTAAATTGATAATAACGAAGCATATTGAAATGAACATTTGTTTTGTAATATTTCAAAATCAAAGTAGGTCTCATTTGTTTTTTTTGAACGTTTGACGTTTCTTCAGTTTGAATCATTTGAATCTTGTGTGAATCAATTTTTACCATTAATTATGAGTAGTGAAAGTGACATTAACTGCACTCCTCCAGAATTAAGGCAGCACGCTGTAAATGTATATAATTTATTACTGCCAGAAAAATCAAAAAGTAAATATATGAATATTTATTCAACATAACCCTATTATTTTACAATGTCACCAACGTTACTTGATTCCAGTGTTGCCAACATACATCTATGTATTCCTATATCTCTGTTTGACAATTTGGTTTCTGAGAAATTCAGCCTTATTGTGAATTTATAGTATTATAGACCAAGTTTACTGAGTAATAATATACACTTTTTTAATTTATTATATGGTTTTGGAAGTATAAAAGTTACTGTCAATATTGACATTTAACAGAGGTCGGTAATGATTACCGACCTTGGTAGGTAATTATCGGTAAACATGGTTACAATGTACAGGTAGGAAAAAACAATTTCGCTTGTCAAATAAAAGTAAATAATTGCAGTTGCTTAGGCTAGTAGTGAATAAAAAATATTTTCTTCTTTATTAGGATGTCCCTCTTGGTCTCCTACAACAAGTATTTTTTTGTAACTATAATAATAAAGAAAATAATGGCGGTGGTCAGTTTTGGTGTTACATCCTGTATATTAATGATATTTACATTAAAAAAGAATATATATGTGAAAAATTTATAAGTATTTGTTTCATTTATTTATTTAAGAATTTTGATTGTTGTGTTTTAATCGTTAAATTGAAATAAAAGGATATTAGGTAAAGGCTGTATTGTTGCATCACCCCTATATTACATTATTTTGCAGTAGTACGGACTCGTTGTCTGTCGAGGCACGTCTTTACAAGCGTGCGGTGCTAGTGTGTGGAGTTTTGTGATTTCAGGTTTAGAGTTGCGGATTACTGCAACGTGTTGAAGTGTCCGCTGGGTATCTGTGTGATCCCTTAGCACGAAGGTGGGTCCCGTGCTGGAGTTAGTGCCGTCTGCGAAGGTCGGAGAAACAACACCTTCGTAGGACGTGCCGTGGTTGTGTTAGCACGAAGGTGGGTCCCGTGCTGGAGTTAGTGCCGTCTGCGAAGGTCGGAGAAACACCACCTTCGTAGGACGTGCCGTGGTTGTGTTAGCACGAAGGTGGGTCCCGTGCTGGAGTTAGTGCCGTCTGCGAAGGTCGGAGAAACACCACCTTCGTAGGACGTGCCGTGGTCGTGTTAGCGCGAAGATGGGTCCCGCGCTGGGAATCGATGCGATCACCGGCAGAATGATTGTGACGCAAATGGGCCATCATCCAAATCGGACAGGTAAACCTACGTATTGACTGAGAGTATTTAGGGAATGCATTCTAATGCTTGTTTGAGTTTCAGCGACGCCCGCACGAGATGGAACTGAATACGGGTCCTTGGATGTCCCTGGAGCCGCTGCAGGGATGTAGTTCATCTTGTCCATGACGTCAGTGCTAACGATGCTTGGGTGACGTATTGATGGTAGTGGTGTGATACAACACGATGTTTATTAATTTGTTATTAATTATGAAGCTTATTGTACGAGTGATTTGGGGTGTGATGTAACAGTTATGCAATGCTAGCCAAGTATTATAGTGTTCGCAAACATTAAGTTATGATCAGTCGTTTGTTGTCTGTGGACGAGTTAACAGCGATTTATTTTGCAGAGTTTAGGTACTTCCAGGTTAAGGGTGAGTTTTTATATACCGCGAAATCAACGTGCTTACATATATATATATATATATATATATATATATATATATATATATATATATATATATATATATATATATTTGGCATGACTGAAGTCATAGAATACTATATTGAAATATTATTCATTTGTGTTATTGTTTCGTGTTGAAAATGTTGTAGTGGTCTATAGAACAATGTCTTGACCACGTCTTGACGAAAAAATTTCAGTCAAATTAAATAATATTGTGTCATCGTGTCCACAATCTCAACTTATTTTGAGAGAATGTATTTTACAATGAATACAGTCTAATACTCCAATAACATCTGGGAATAGAATAAAATTCTTATTTTATTGTTTGAATGGCATTAGCAGAATTTGGAAATTTTATAAACATATTTCGATGACGAACAATAGCCTAAAGCAAAATCCATGTCCATTGCCCCGCAGTGGATTTATGTACTCCGCAGAAATCACCAGCAGTAATTAAAAACGTGCCAGTTGACAAATATCTCAAGGTTAATAATACACGATTCATAGGCGTTAGTGCATGATTCCTATAGAATAATAAATTTAAATCATATCGAACATAGTTAATATTTTTGAATAAATATTATTTATTTCCCAGTTTGTTTTAGTTTTTATGTAGTCGTATATCAGGTCGTATATTAAACGCACAGATTCTTTCGATAATGTGAATCTTTGTCAAAATTCAAAATTGTTCCAGATACTTATATGGTCTGGCCTCATGCTTGTCCGGCGCGGTTGCCTGGCATTTATTATCTCAGGTTTATCATTCTCCTCGTCAGATATTTCATAAATGTCATTATTTTCTATGAATTCTATTAACTCCATAATTCTGTCATTTGACAAAGACCAAGTGACATTGACAGATAGGTTATAATTCCGAGTTTAAGCCGCCATGGCTGGCCGCTCAGGTTTAAACTTCGGCTCAAGCTTAAACTTATACTGTAATACAGCAATTTTTCATTGAGCCAAGCTTAAACCTTAAGCCGAGTTTAAACTAGAACTGTAATACCGGGCCTAAGTCAATCGTTATTCCTTTTACGGAATATAAAACTATTTGAATGACCATATTGTGTCAAAAATTTCTATATTCCGTAAAAGGAATAAGGATTGATTTAAAAATAATTGTAAATTCATTAATATATATGTTTCTTAATACTTCTTCTTTTTAAAAAAAATAAATAACATCCAATAATTTCTGCAAGTTACATTTCATTTTATAAGTTTTTTTCAGGTTGAATCATTTTTACTATACCGTGAGTATTTTTTAACATGAAACATGGGATTTGTCATACCCATGGTTACGACTTGACATTTGATTGACAGCAATGTATTTGCCTGTCTCATTTAAAATGAAACAGAGGGAATGAATTTGACATAAGTATTATATTTAAATATTGAGCAGTAATATTCCCGTTAATAAAAAATGGCCCAATAATGTGGGTTCCTATTATGCCAGGCCAAACGTAAACTTTCTCGGGTCGTTGAGGCCTCGTACTATGATACAAATGTAGATTTTCCCTGGACCAATACCGACAATTTTGTGAATTTACCTCGCCATGTAAATAAAAAGTTGCTTCGTCCGTAAAACGTATATTTTGCAGCAAATCTGAATTGTTATTAACGTTTTCAAACATTCTTTCACAAAAAATTATTCTTCGTTTTGTATCGTCCATAACTAACTCCTGGTGATTTTGGAAATGGTATGATCTGTAATGCTCTTTTTTAAATAGTCTGTGTACAGGAGCTTTTCTTACAGCAGTAACTTGCCCAATCTCTCTTAATGTTAATCTGTTCTTATTTTGTATTAAAGACAGAATTTCAAGTTTTTTTTTCTGCGCAGTTAATATATTACAAGATCTATTCCTACTGTTATGTGCAGGCTAGATGAAACCATTTCCTCTAAAGGTATTCACTATTCTTAAAAATTTTGCTGCACTTGGTGTTGGCCTGTCAGGAAATGAAGCGCGGAACAAATTCGACATTTGCCTTAAACTTGGATTAAAATTCGAATAATCCCACTTAATAATCTTCACCTTCCCTTCCACAGTATTTTTTTGGTTTTTTGACACTGACAGAGTAGACAAATGTCAAAATTGTCCCCTATGTTTCATTTTAAGGCCCGGTTTTACCAAGTATAAATTAACATGCGGTTATTAAAAATGGAGTTAAAAATAACATGAAGTTAATGTCCGGTTACCACCGTAAACGTTTTTCCACACAAGTGGAAAACAAGCACGTTTTAGGGTCCATATAATACGATTTTACCATATTTACGATGATATCTGTATGTATGTGTGTTTGTGTGTCTGTTTGTCTGTGTGTCTGTGTGTGTGTGACAAAAGTTCCGGATTCCATAACTTCAATACCACGATTCCAAAAATTATAATTTTTTCGTATTCCTCAAGTTTACATCCAGAAGAACAACTGATTAGATTTTGGTTATAATTGGTCAACCGGAAGTAGTCTCATTTGAAGATTTAACAGTTAAATTTGATTTATTGACATTTAACGTTATTATAACTTAAAGAATATATTATTCTCTATACGATTTGATTACAATTTATACTTCATATTCAATAGATACAGAGTTAAAGAATTTTAAAGAAATTAAATTTTATAATTCAGCCAGCTATGCTAAACTTGGGAACTAGTAATATATTCATATAATTAAAATTGACAGATGTCAGTATCAATAAAAAGTAAATTAATGTGGCAGATATGAGGATGTTGAAGTAGATATTGGGGAATACACGGAAAGATACGGTAAGAAAATAACTCGTGTTACAAGTTTTTAGAAAGATACAAGAAAGACGATTACATTGGTTTGAACATGTCATGAGAAGAAATGAAGAATTATATTGGAACAAGAATGAGTAGTTTAGTAATAGGACGTTAAAGAAACAGAGGAAGACCAAAGGTAAGATGGAAGGACCGTATTGCGGAAGATTTGAGAGAAAAGGAACTGAATGAGAGCGACATGCAAAAATAGCGACCCCTAACGAATGGGAAAAGCTAAAGAAGAAGAAGATGCCAGTGTCAAGTGCAATTTGAATAGGTTGTTTATGAAATAATTTTACTGGAAATTTATAATCTTTTGTAAGAAAAATTATGGAATTTATACATTATACACGAGAATGACGGAAGGTATTGTGCTGGCCACAACAGATTTTTAGAAGTATCTTGATTACAAAAATTTGAAATTATATTATAAAACTTTAACCTCTTGTATTTTGGTAACTAGAAGAGATAGGACCTATGTTCATATAGTATTTTTTTTTTAAAATGACCTCAGGAATAGCTGTTGAAGTTTGTAACATTAGTCCTGAATCACATCGCATTTTAATGGCACAAAATTGACCCCTGTGGGGCACTCTCCACGCCAGCAATGAGCGCCCGTGAGGTGACGCCTGGTAAGCGCCCGCACGGTACAAATATTCCATCATTACCGATATCTGTACAAAAGCAGATTGGCACACCCAGCAATGGGTAATATGCCGTGATGAAATATTTATTTATTTTATTTATTTATATATGTTAAAATTTTATTAACATGTAATTTGGAAAGTTTTGGATTTTATTTTAATGTTTTTTCATTAAAATCTATTAGGAGCTTCATCGATATAAAAGCCTTTAGTACAAAATTTGAAAAGTTTTGATTTATATTTGAAAGATTACTTCCGGTTGGAAAATGGAGTATATGAAAATTCATTTGTGATAATACACCTTATAAACAGAATCTAATCACTTCCTCGCTGGTATGACGGAAACTTGAATACAAAAAATTAGATAAATGGTTAAGCGGAATGCCTACCCCTGCCTACTATATATGAAGCGAAAATTCAAATAAATTGTTCATGTACTAGAATTGTAAACATTTTAAAAAATTAAACATTAGACGAACATACTTCTAATATGAACCTGCATTTTAAAAACAGTATTATTGAAATCTATTAGTATTTGACTTCGATTTTATAGGGAAAAGGAGAAATGTTTTCGTCATAAAATCATAGTCAAATACTAATAGATTTCAAAAATACTTTTTTAAAACGCAGGTTTATTTTAGAACTATGTTCTATAGTTCTAGTAAAAGAACAATTAGTTTAATTTTCACTTCATATACCGTGTATCTATCTTAAAGGTGTACGTAGCAGATTAACATGGAAATCTTTTTTTTTGCAATTCCCTGCTTGCCTAAATATTTTAAGCAAAACGCGTCAAATAAAAGTTTTAGGGCATAAAATTCTGCATCTAAATCAATAAACAGAATTACTTTTACATGCTTTGTAACGGCAGAAAACATGAAAATGTCGAAAATTACTTTGAAAATATCGAGAGCCATGGAATTGAACAAAAAATAAATAAATGCTTGATGTTTTTTTTTCTATTTGGACAAATATCGTTAATTATAACAATAATAGAAATATTAGATTAATAAATAAATTTAAAAAATACAGTTTTTTTAAATATGAATTTATTAAAAATTCAATATTGCGTAACAAAATATGCTCAAGCAAGAAAAGTTTTGTAGTAATTAGTAAAGGGATAACAAGCAATTATAAAGATAATAGTTACAATAAATATTCAAATGCTGAACCATTTTGGACCAGACAATAACCTAATCTATTGTAAAACGACGTTCGTACATTAAATAGTTGCCTCTCAGTTATACGATGACATTCATTAAATATGGAATCTCTTAGATCATTTATGTTTTCGTGCCTTTTTGATAAATTTGATTTTTTATGCAACCCCATAAAAAAGTCACATGGAGCAAGATCTGGAGATCTAGCAGGCCAGTAAATAATATCCCCTCGTCTAATCCAGCGCCCAGGAAATACCAGATCCAAATATTCCCTAACGTTCCTACCATAGTGTGTAGAACATCCATCCTGTTGGAACCAGACCTCTCGATCTGGGCCCACAATATCGTCTATTGCATATCTACGCAAAACACTCTTCTACTTTCTTCATCGTATAGGAAAAGATCTTGGTGACACTGCATTTTATAAGAATAGTACGATTTTTTTTTAAATATTATGTATGATGCTGTGACGTACTCCCAACTCATTTCCAATATATCTAGTACTACAGAAGTGGTCTACACTTATCCATAAAAACTTTTTACTAGTATAAATATTCATTTTTTAATAATTTCAACAATAAAACCAGAGACAAAATCAAATAGTCAGAACTTACGTTGTGATAGATAAAATGTCAAGAATTTATTTATTTTTTGTTCAATTCCATGGCTATCGATATTTCCAACGTAATTTTCGAAAGTTTCATATTTAATTTCTGTCGCTACAAAGCATGTAAAAGTAATTCTGTTTATTGATTTAGACGCAGAATTTTATACCCTAAAACTTTTATTTGACGCGTTTTTGTTTAAATAATTAGGCAAGCAGGGAATTGCAAAAAACTGGTTTCCCATGTTAATTTCCTATGTACACCTTTAAGACAGACACACGGTATACGCAGGTGTAGCCATTTCTCTTAAATAGTATATGAACTAGAGTGTATATACCATTAATACACACAGAAAGACATAATCGTAAAAATGTTAAAATCGGATTACACAGACCTTGAAACTAGTTTATTCATGAAAATCTAAACCGGTGAATTTTAGCTTGATCCTATATCTCTACTATTGGCAGGAGGTAAAAACATCGGTATCTCTACCCAGTTTAAAAAAAAGTTATATATTTCAACCATATGCAGTAACATACAATTTTTTGTTGTTTACCTACTTTGAAATTAATTTTTTTTCAAGAAAAATGAAATAACACCCAAGTATCTATTTGAATTTGGATTAATTTTGACATCCTAATTGAAACTAATGACATTGAAAAGTTTAAAATCCCCTTTAACTTTTTAATTATAAGTAATAGAAAGAAATGGCTCATATAAAAGTTTTATTATTATAAATATACTATTTGATGGCAAATATAGATATTTTTTATAAAGTCAGGTTTACAGGATACAACTATCAACTTTTATTTTTTAAATAGCAACCTATAATTATTTTACTAAAATATAAACCATCATATTTTTGTCTTTTTAATGATCTAATACTTTTTATTAATGTATTTGAAAAATTTCGAGTAAATTAAGATAAATGAGTTATATGAGAAATAATTTTTATTCAAATATTCTAGATGGCTAGGTGAAAATAAATAAACAGATAAATAAGTAAGTAATAATAAATAAATAACAAACAAATGTATATTTTGTTGGTATTAGCATTGTTATATTTTGTTTAATTTTACATAGCCACCTATAATATTAGAATAAAAATTATTTCCTATATATCTCAATTATTTTATTTTCATTAAAATTAATACATCATTGAAAAAAGAAAGATATGGCGGTTTTGTTTTAGTAAAATAATTATAGGTTGCTATATAAAAAATACAAGGTGATAATCGTATTTTGTAAACCTGACTTTGTAAATAATATCTACATCTGCCATAAAACTGTATATTTAAAATAATAAAACTTTTATATGAGTTTTTTTTTCCATTATTCTAAACAAACAAGTTAAAGAGGGGTGGGGGCGTCACCCCGACTCATCTTGTATAAAAATTTAGGAACATAAAGGCCAAACACAAAGATTTTTTTAAAGAATATTCGAGAAAATTTTAAATAATTTGGAATGTGTTTTTTTAGTAAATAATTAAATTATTTTTTTGATAGTTAACATGAAATTAAGTTTATCTTTAAACTAATATTAATATAATAAAACAAATTCGAAACTAAACAGCCTTTATATCATTTAAAACAGGAAAATACAAGAATGTGGATTTTTTTTAGGTAGAAAGTTAAATATTGTTTCCATTAAAAAAAAGTGTTAATTATTTCATGAACTGTTCTATGAATTTAAAAAAATTATAAAGAACAAAAGAGCACTAACATAGCGCTAACAAAAGATGTGTTAAACAATTTAATATTTTATTAATGACATGAAGTTGGCAAGTCAGTAATGTTAATTATTTCATGAAACGTTTCATGAATTTCAAAAAAAAAATAATGCACAAAAGAGTACTAACGATGCACTAACAAAAGATATAATAAGTAATTTGAAATTTTATTAATGACGTGCTGAGTGTGAAGTTGGCACGTCATCAAATAATGTTAATTATATCGTGAACCGTTCAATTAATTTCAAAATTTTTTGAAGCATAAAAGAGCACTAACGTAGCACTAATAAAAGATGTAATAATTAATTCGAAATTTTATTAACGACGTGCTAAGTGTGAAGCTGGCACGGCATCATATAATGTTAATTATTTCGTAAACCGTTCAATTAATTTCAAAAAAATTTAAAGCACAAATGAGCACTAACGAAGCACTAACAAGATGTAATAAGTAATTTGAAATTTTATTAATGACGTGCTAAGTGTGAAGTTGGCACGTCATCATATAATGTACAGTAGCGGCGCTAAGGCGGCGCCCTGGCGTAATCCTGCTCCTACAGCAAAGTTTTCCGTAAGATTATTATTGATTTTTTTTTGTCAGTTTTGACAGTTTACGTTTTACATGAATATTTTACAATTTATACATTTATTTTATACTTTCGTAGTTGAAACTGGATACGAAATAGTTATATTTTAAGGGGATTAATAGGTGCAATTCTAGCTCGCCTCCAAAAGGTGCACCGAGATAACGCTAAAGAGCTAGAGCCGCAGGCATTTCAGACTGTCCTAGTGATCTCCTGGATACCTTCACATACACAATGCAGACCGAACATCCTACAAATACTCCTTCAAAGGTCCTAATGACAAAGTCTATAGGTTCACTTCTAAGAGTTTGCCCGCTAAATATAGAAAGCATTAGTAAATCTAAAAGCGAATGCCTATCCAAGTTTTTGTTGAATAATAACGTCGATATTATACTTATCCAAGAAACGCATACTAAGGACGAGGCACAGTTGCAGTGTAGAGGAAAAATTCATGGTTATAAATTAGTTGGTGCAATAAACAATTCCTCTTATGGTATAGCTACTTACGTAAAAACCAATTTAGAAGATGTTGAAGATATTTTAACTTCAAATGATAATAACATCCACATTATTGCTATAAAAATACGAGAAATAACAATTGTGAATATTTACAAACCACCTTCTACAGCCTGGCCAGAAATTACTCTTCCTGTATTTTCCCATCCAGCCATTTATGCGGGAGATTTTAATAGTCACCATACACAGTGGAATTATGCAGTTAACGACGCAAATGGACTGAAACTTGTAGAATGGGCTGATGCTCAAAACTTGTATTTAGTATACAGTCCAAAAGATATAGGCTCATTCAGATCAGGTAGGTGGAATACAGAAACTAATCCTGACTTATGTTTTGTCACAGTAAATCAGCAAAACCAACCAGTTCCTGTCACTCGTCACGTTTTTGAACACTTCCCAAATACTCAACATCGTCCAATCATTTTAGAAATAGGAATTCAAATTCCAGTAATTCGAAATTCTCAGCTCCCTAGATGGAATTTTTCCAAAGCAAACTGGGCTCAATACTCGTCAGACTTAGATACAACTATCAGATTTATATCACTACTCCCACATAACTATCAAAGGTTTGTCAAAATGGTAATTAAAACTGCTAAAACGCATATTCCTAGAGGGGTCAGAAATGAATACATACCGGGATGGAATGAGGCTAATGAACTTTTGTATGAAGATTTCATGAAAAATGGGAGATCAGAAGTTGCAGCAGATCTATTGCATAATCTTGATGTGGCAAAAAGAACTAAGTGGAATAACACCACAGAAAACTTAAATTTTAAGCACTCTAGCAGAAAAGCGTGGAGTTTTCTGAAAAAACTAAGAGTTAGCTCTTATAATCCACAAATAAAACCAAATGTAACACCAGATCAAGTTGCCAATCACATTGTGAACATGTCTCGAGCTAAACATGATAAAACTCATTCTCTTAAAATTAAAAAAGAATTAACAGTATTAAAGCGAACTAGTAAGGAGCAGGAAGATATGTCAAGCGATTTTACTGAAAATGAAATATCGTTAGGTTTACAAAATAAGAAACGCGGAAAAGCGCCAGGTTTTGATGATATTCATCCTGAATTTCTGATGAATTGTGGCCCTAAAACAAGGAAATGGTTAGCTAAATTTTGCTCTAACATCCTGAATAATGGAATATTACCAAAAGAATTTAAAAAATCTAAAATTATTGCTATACTAAAACCCGGTAAACCATCGAATAAACCAGAAAGCTACAGACCTATTGCCCTTTTAAGTGTTACATATAAATTACTAGAACGTAATACATAATAAGTTCAACTATTCTGGATGCCTTGCCCATAGAACAAGCTGGTTTCCGACCGAACCGCAATTGTGAAGATCAGATTTTAGCACTAACAACATTTATTGAACGAGGATTTGAGCAACGTTTAAAAACAGGGGCAGTTTTTGTGGATCTTACAGCAGCGTATGACACGGTTTGGAGAGAAGGCCTAATTTATAAATTACTAAAAATTACTGGCTGTATGAAACTAGTTTCCTTAGTAAATAATATGTTAACTAATAGAGTTTTGCAAGTATTTTTGGGAAATTCGATCAGTAAACCAAAATTATTAAATAATGGTCTTCCTCAAGGTTCTGTTTTAGCTCCTCTCTTTTTCAACTTATATATATCCGATTTACCAGAAACAACATCCAGAAAATTTGGCTATGCAGATGACCTTGCTCTTACTACACAGCACACCAACATAAGCACTTTAGAACAGATATTGTCTGAAGATTTAGAAGTATTAAGTGATTATTTTAGGAAATGGCGATTGTCTCCAAGCACCGCCAAAACTAAAGTATGCTGTTTCCATTTGAACAACAGATTGGCAAGATCGACAATAAATATTTCTTTTAATGGTGTAATCTTACTGCACAACTTCTTTCCAAAATACTTGGGTGTTATATTAGATCGTACCCTTTCATATGAAAAACATTTACGCACTCTAGCAGCAAAGTTGAGAACGCGTAATAATATTTTGCAGAAATTGGTAGGAATAACGTGGGGAGCCGATGCCAATATACTGCGGACAACTGCATTGAGTTTAGTATACTCAACTGCTGAGTACGCAGCGTCTGTTTGGTTAAATAGTGCCCATGTAAATAAAGTTGATATTGTTCTCAATCAGACAATGCGTATAATCTCTGGCTGTATTCAAAGCACTCCACTCAAGTGGCTTCCAGTCCTTAGTCATATTGAAACGCCTAAGATCCGAAGATGCAAAATTTTAGTTAGAGAGTATAAAAAGGCATGTCAAAATTTAGATTTACCAGTTCATCGGGATGTAATTGAATTTAAAAGATTGAAATCCAGAAATCCTCCAATAAAAACTGCTAAACATTTGGTTAATGAAAACTTCAATGGGTCAGATGCGTGGCGTATTGAATGGCAGAATCAAACTGATTCTACTGGGTATTCAATATTAAATACACGAAAACGTCCGGATGGCTTTGATCTTCCACGCAAAATTTGGGTTTCACTAAACAGGGTTAGAACTGGGCATGGTAGGTGTGGATCTTCATTTTACAAATGAGGTTTGCGGTCAGATCCAAAATGTGATTGCGGCGCTGAACAACAAACAATCAACCACGTTGTAAATGAATGTCCACTTCGAGCATTCCAGGGAACAATGGAAGATTTCTTTCAAGTTACTCCAGAAGCTATTGTATGGTTAAACAACCTTGACTTGGACCTATAAAAAATATTTATTTCAAATTTTTATTAATTTTATTATAATATTTATTGTGTATGTAATGCCATAAGCTAATAATAATAATCCTAACAGAGGCTGTTGTTCCTTTCATCGTCATCTGTGTTAATTTAATTAATTTACTGGGAATCTTTAGTTCGACCATCGCTTTATACAGTTTCTGTCGTAGTATACTATCATAAGCCGATCTGAAGTCGATAAACATGTACCATAAATTTTGATTAAACTCTATCGCTTTCATGTTGATTTGTCTAACATTAAAAATTTGGTCAATTGTAGAGCGGTTTTCCCGGAACCCACTTTGATAATCGCTTATGATGTCTTCAGCGTATGGAGTGAATCTATTGTAAATTATATTTGATAATATTTTGTAGATTATACACAGCAGGCTTATCCCTCTGTAATTTTCGCAGTGAGTTTTATCGCCCTTTTTATGAATTGGTATAATAATTGATTTAGTCCATTCTTTAGGGATTTGTTCTTTTTCCCAAATATCATTTATCAGACAATGTATTTCTGTAAGAAGTTTTTCTCCTCCATTTGTGTACAGTTCTGCTGGCAGCTCATC
The DNA here is from genome assembly GCA_951394225.1 of Harpalus rufipes. Taxonomy (NCBI): domain Eukaryota; kingdom Metazoa; phylum Arthropoda; class Insecta; order Coleoptera; family Carabidae; genus Harpalus; species Harpalus rufipes. The sequence continues at coordinate 24,733,839 of OX596281.1, read as the reverse complement.
GATAACCGCGGCTTTATTATTCTTAAGATTCTGTATTGTTGTATTAACCTCTAGGTATGTCGGAGGAGCTACATTGGTTAAATCGTTAAATACAGGCTCAGGGTTCATTTCACTGTTAGGATTGTTCAACAATTCCTGAAAATATTCGTTCCATCTCTTGAGCTGAGTCTCTTCATCTCCTATTAATTCTCCTTGTTTCTTTCGTATATGATATGTGTTTACTGTTCGCTTTTGTGTTATTTGATCAATTTTCCTATAGAACTTCCTACTTTCATTATTTGATTTGGCTTCCTCTAAATCTTCGATATATTCTTCTATAGAAGCTTTCTTTTTCTTCTTAATAATTCGTTTAGATTCTCTTCTTGCTTTTTCATACTCCTCCTTACTCTGTCTTGTGTTTCTTTGTATGAATCTTAATCTTTTCTCGTTTCTTTTCTCGATTGCGATTTTGCATTCTTCATCGAACCAATCATTTCTTTTTGTCTTTTCCACTTTACCTATAGTTTCTTCCGCTGCTTTCTTTATATATCTTTTATGTTTTTGCCATTTATCATTTATCGACTCTAGTTCAAGAGGCTGCGTGTGTGTTTCTATTATTTCCTCTAGTTTGTTTTAGTATTCTTCTCTTTTTTGCTCATCTTTGAGAGCTTCTAGGTTAAATTTTTGGGATTTTGTTGGCGTGATTTTTGTTCTCATTATGTTAATTCTTTGTTTTGAGTTTGGCTACTATGGGGTAGTGATCGGACTCAATGTTGGGTCCTCTGTAGCTTCTAACGTCTTCTATTCATCGTAAGTGTTTGGTATCTATTAGCAGATGGTCTATTTGATTAAAAGTGCGTCCATCGGGGGATTTCCAGGTCTGTTTGTGTATGTTTTTATGGGGGAACATAGTGCTTGCTATTGTCATCTTCTTGTTTATTTCTATACTAATTAATCTTTCCCCATTGTCATTTGTTATCTCATGTAGGCTGTGGTTACCTATATTAGGCTTGAAATGACTTTTACGTCCAACTTGCACATTTAAGTCGCCGCATATAATCTTTATATCATGTTTGGAACATATGTTATAGTTGTTTTCTACTTGTTCGTAAAATGTTTCTTTTGTTTCCTCGTCCGTCTCTTCAGTTGGGCTGTGACAGTTAATTAAAGATATGTTAAAAAACTTTCCTCTTAATCGTAGTTTGCACAGCCGATCATTAATTGGACGAAAATCTGATATAATTCATGTTTTGTTTTATTGCCGCTGAACAAGAGTATATAATCCTTTCCTTCCAATGTTCCTTGGCCAGGCCACCTGATTTCTTGGAGTGCCACTACATCCCATTTGTATTTTGTACACACTTCTTTCAGCTCTTTAAAGGCTCCTGGTCGGTATAAAGTTCTCACGTTCCATGACGCAATTGTAATTTTTCTGCAGTCCCGTCCTTTGCCATGTCGTCTACTGGGTTTCCGTCCTGATCCGAGGCTTGGTTGATCACAATGGTTTTTGCGGAATGAGGTTGTTAGCCTTATGTCCAACCCCCTATTCGGAGGGCCATTTCTTCCTTCCTTGTCAGCCCGACAAGGAAGGGTCACCAACTTGGAGGTGAGGATAGGAATTGAGTAGGAGAGGCTGTGTGAAGTCAGATATGCTTCATGTGTTGCGCATCACTACCCCTTGGACCCCCATATATATATATATATATATATATATATATATATATATATATATATATATATATATATATATATATATATATATATATATATATATATATATATATATATATACACTACAACAAGAGAAATATTTAGGAAGGAATGAACTTAACAAGAAAATTTCTCAATGACCCCCTCTAAAAATGGGGAATTTACGATGTCTAGTTGGTCATTCATCAAGGGTAAACCCGCCTTTAAAGCTTTCTTAATTTCAAATGCTTCTAATAAAGTGAATCGCCATCCTTTATTCTCAGTATGGATCATTGACACATTTTCCAGAGTACAGTTGTGTTGGAATTCTAGCATATGTTTCGATACATTAGAATTATATTTTTTATTTTTATAATGATTGAGGTGCTCCTTAAATCTAACGTATAAATTACGCCCTGTTTGTCCAATATATACAAAGTTACAGTTATGCATTCAATTTTATATACGCCTGAATTGCAGTTTTAGATGGGGTCATTGAGAAATTTTCTTGTTAAGTTCATTCCTTCCTAAATATTTCTCTTGTTGTAGTATATATATATGATGACGTGACTGTCGAAATTGCAATAAAGAGTAATCACATTTTTTAAGTGGAATAATACCGAGTGTTTTTTCAAACCTTATTCAATATGTTTCACCTAGTGCCAACAGCATCTTCTATCAATATTATAAATACATATTTCTCCGTAGCCCTCGCCGTCGCTGCGCCATAGCTGGCGCCTTTGTCTGCGCGCAGCGCGCTCGTTGGGACATGTCGCGGTGCTAATCTATTGTGTTATGTTGTTTACCTCTAGAAGTTCTCCAGAAGGGCCTAGAGATAATCTGCCAGGTATATAACCCGCCGCCAAAGCCAGCGAACACATTCTGTATTATAGAAGTAACGAGTAAAGAAGTCTGATATAAATAAACGTTGTGAATAGTTGGTGATATAAACAACACTCGACAAGTGAAAATAAATTAGTGACATAAAGAGTAGTGTTAATTTTTTAAATAAATAATCGTAGTGTTTAAGTGTCTTATAATATTCTGTCTTTAAATTAGTGTTAATATTTTTTTATCATAGTGTTAGTTTAATTTATTATCTTTTAATTATATTTTTAATATTTATTTACAGTTTAATAAACGTATTCATTTAGTTAATAATATTTGTCTGTGTTTTACACTTCACCCATATAAATAAAAACGTTACAATTGGTGTCAGGTGTGGGGTTGTTAAACTGTGAAGTGTAACTAAATAAAAATAAATAACATGGCAACTAAACAGTTAAAATTAGTTGAATTAAAAGTAATGTGATCTCAAGAGAGAACTGGAAGAACGGGAATTAGATACGACAGGACTGAAAAGCGTCCTACAATCTCGTCTGCGGGAAGCATTAACCGCTGCTGGTGAAAATGCTGACGATTACTTATTTGACCTATCCGACATTGATAAACAGATAGTAAAATTAGTAGAAAGTTCTAGAAAATCTGAAGAAAGATCTAGAACATTAGAACAAAAATTAATAGAAAGTTCTACGAAGGTAGAAGAAAATTCTAGAACGTTAAAAGAAGAATTAAAACAGGAAATAGCAGAAAGTTCTAGGAAAACCGAAGAAAATTCTAGAACATTAGAAAATAAATTAGAAGAAAATTCCAGAACATTAAAAGACGAATTGACAGAAACATTAGAACAAAAATTGGAGGAGAGTTCTAGAAAATCAGAGGAAAATTCCAAAATATTAAAAGAACATTCTAGAAATTTAGAACAAAAATTAGAAGAAAATTCTAGAAAAACTGAAGAAGACCTGAAGAATTTAGAAGAAAAGTATGACAGGAAGATAGAAGAATTACGAGAAAAATTCACTAAAATTACATCGTCGTCAATTCCGAATTCTGGTGTGGCTGAGCCAAGTCTAATAGAAGGAAAAAAAGTATTAAAAGCTGATACTACTTCAAAAATGCACATAAAAACACCGGAATTTGATGGGAAGTCTTCGTGGCCGAATTATTTAAAACTATTTGAAGCGGCTGCCAAAGCAAATAACTGGACGACCATGGAGAAAGCTACAGCGTTGACTGTCTCGTTACGTTGAGAAGCTATCGACATCCTACAAACGCTGAAGGAAGAGGAACAAGAAGACTACGACCAACTAGTCAAGCGGTTGGATATGCGATATGGCAATGCGGATCTGGAGCAGGTATACCAGACGCAGCTGAGGAACCGATATCAGAGTTCAAAAGAAAACCTGCAAGAATTTGAAGCCGACGTAGCCCGTTTGGTTCGTCTCGCACATCCTACAGCTCCTGACAGCGTTTTGGAGTGCTTGGCCACTCAATCATTCATCTATGGAGTTAGAGACAGCGAAACTCAGTAAACATTGCGATTGGCCCGTCCAAAAACTTTAATTGACGCACTCTCAAATGCATTAGAACATGAAGCTGCCAAACAAGTTTCACGTAACCAATCACGAGTGCGAAATATCGATGCTGAGAGAAATGAAAACTCTGAAGATCTAGAGGAGACAGTGCGACGAATCGCAAGTGAAGTGTTTACCGGAAGAAAGAAACTCCGCTGTTGGAACTGCGGTGAACTGGGTCATCCGCAAAGACTTTGTAGAAAAATGCGAAAGAAAACGGAATCGACAAAGGAAAAAAAGCAGTCGGAAAACTAAATCGGGTTGATGCGAAGAGGCAACTGTCGACCCATAAACTAAAAGCCCCCACAATCCATCAATTATGTCGCATCTCTTCATCATAAATCCAATAGCATCTATGTGGATGGCTCTATTAACGGAAGGCCACTGAAAATGCTACTGGATACGGGAGCGACAAAAATTACAATTAGACCCGACTTAGCGAAGAAAACTGACAAGACGCATCTTCAACCAACTAAGTGGCGATTACGCACAGCGACGGAAGAACAAGCTACCGCATTAGGAGAAGTAGATGTCACCATCTCTATTGGAAACACCTCCTTTAAACATAGTGCGCTGGTAGCTGAAGTTGAAGATGAATTAATATTCGGAATGGACGCAATGTCAAAGCATGGTCTTAAACTTGACCTGATAAAGGGAGTGATGATGGTTAATGAAGAAGAACTCGTGTTAAATCCACGAGATGACAAAGCTGTGCGCGTACTAATGGCCGAAGACGTTACCCTCCCAGAACGAAGTGAAACTATCCTGGAGGCACATTTGGATGGTAGTTTCTGTGAGGAAAGTATCATTATGCTGGAGCCCAGGAATGATGATGCCAAAACTGGTACTGGAGTTGTCGGAAAATCACTGGTCAAAGCCAGCCGGGTAATACCAGTTGGAATAATGAACGTAAATTTTTATCCTGTTGTTCTGAAGAGAGGAACAATTGTAGGAGAATGCTCGGCAGTATCCTCGATTATCCGAACTGTAAAGGCCAAAGGGGACATATCTCAGAAAGTTCCGGATACGTTAATCAATCAATTGGCAACATAATTTGAAGACCGCCGACCAGAGAACAAAGGCAAAGAATCTGATTGGAAATTTTAAAGATGTGTTCCAATTTGATGAGAAAACCAAAGGGAGAACTAATATAGTTCATCATAAAATAGACACCGGAGACGCAAGACCCATCCATCAACCAGCAAGAAGACTACCACTGGCGAAGCGCGAGGAAGCGGAAAGAAGGACATGAAGATGGAAGGTGTGATTGAACCTTCAAGCAGTCCATGGGCTTCACCAGTGCTGTTAGTGAAGAAGAAGGATGGCTCTACATGATTTTGTGTCGATTATCGTCAACTTAACAACGTGACGAAGAAGGATACCTACCCGCTACTTCGAATAGACGACACATTTTAGACACTTTGGCTGGCTCAAAAAATTTCTCCACTTTGGATCTAAAGAGTGGCTACTGGCAAGTAGATTTGGATCCAAAAGACAAGGAGAAGACAGCCTTCACCATTGGTACAGGACTCTGGCAATTTACCGTAATGCCGTTTGGGCTCTGCAATGCTCCTGCAACGTTTGAACGGCTTATGGAAACATTATTGGCTTGGCTATCTTGGAAAACCTATTTAGTGTACCTTGACGATATTATTGTGGTAGGTAAGACATTCGAAGACCATATGAAGAATTTGGAAGAGGTTTTCCAGAGATTGAGGAAGGTTAACCTGAAACTTAGCCCTAAGAAATGTCACCTGTTTCAAAGAGAAGTTCATTACCTGGGACACGTGGTTTCCGGTAAGGGTATTGCAGTCGACCAGGAGAAGATAAAGGCTGTGAGAGACTGGCCAGCACCTAGGGACAAACACGAACTTAGAAGTTTCCTGGGTTTGTGTACCTATTATCGACGATATGTACCTGGATTTGCCAACATAGCCAAGCCACTGACAAGGCTTATTGAAGTAGGAAGAAGATTTATCTGGGAAATGGACTGTACAGTTGCATTTAAATAACTAAAACATGCTTTGACAAGCGCACCCGTCTTGAGTTATCCTTTACCTGAAGGAGAATTCATACTAGACACAGATGCCAGCAACGTCGGAATTGGTGGCGTTCTTTCCCAGATACAAGTTGGGCATGAGAAGGTTATTGCCTACTTTAGTAAGACCTTGTCAAAACCAGAAAGGAATTAGTGTGTGACCACAAAAGAACTCTTGGCAGTCGTGAAATCCGTGGAACATTTCTACAAATATTTGTACGAAAGAAATTTTTTGAATAGAACTGACCATGCTGCATTAAAATGGCTGCTACAATTCAAGAATCCTGAAGGTCAGGTGGCTAGATGGATTGAAAGACTACAGGAATACGATTTCAAAATCGAACACAGGATAGGTACCAGCCATCGTAATGCCGATGAATTGTCCAGAAGGCCTTGCCAAGATGACTGCAAACATTGTAGTCGACTTGAAGAGAAACAGTTTACCGTCGCCAGGACAACAGTAGTCGATGATAATTGGCAGCCCGATGGACTACGCGAAGACCAAGAAAATGGCCCGAATTTGAAAATTATACTGAAATGGAAAGCAGAAGAATGCAAACCAATATGGGAAGACGTTGCACCACACTCACAGAGTGTAAAAGCGTACTGGGCGCAATGGGACTCCATGGTGATTGAGGATGGTCTGTTGAAGCGTGTGTTAGAGAATGCTAATGGAACTGAGAAGAAAACTCAGTTGGTCATTCCTAAGAGTAGAATACCAGACGTGTTGAACGAGATCCATGACGGATCTGGAGGCCATTTTGGAGTCACCAAAACTCTAGAAAGATTGCGCCAGCGGTTTTACTGGGTTAACTTCACTGAAGATGCTAAAGACTGGTGCAAGAAATGTGCGGTTTGCGCGGGAAGTAACGACCCTCATAGACGACGAAAAGCTCCAATGCGTCAATACAACGTTGGCAGTCCATTTGAGCGCATTGCGATTGATGTGGCCGGACCATTCCCAGAAAGTAACGACGGAAATAAACATATCGAGGTTGTGATTGACTACTTCACCAAGTGGGTTGAAGTTAATCCATTACCCAATCAAGAAGTCACCACGGTCGCTGAAACCTTAGTTAAAGAATGTATATGCCGATTCGGGGTAGCACGTGAACTTTACTCCGACCAGGGAAGAAATTTCGAGTCTGCCGTTTTCCAAAATATCTGTAAGATATTAGGAATTACTAAAACAAGGACAACTGCTTTACATCCACAGTCCGATGGCATGGTTGAACGAATGAACAGAACGATCAACCGATATTTGTCGAAGGTAATCTCCAACCACCAAAGCGACTGGGACCGACATCTTCATCTGTTCCTGATGGCTTATCGTTCATCCGTGCATGAAACGACAGGGCAAACTCCTGCGAATATCTTATTCGGACGTGAGTTGCGTCTACCATGCGATTTGGTGTTCGGCAGCAAACCTGGGGAAGACCTGGCCGAAGAAGACTACGTTACGGGCTTACGGAGAAGAATGGATGACATTCATGAACAAGTCCGTACGAACATTCAAACTGCCAGCGACCGAATGAAGAACCGGTATGACATCAAAACCGAAAAAGGAGGATATCAACCTGGGGATTTAGTGTGGCTTTACAACCCACAAAGGCGCCGCGGGTTATCACCAAACCTGCAAAAGAATTGAGAGGGCCCCTATGAGGTAGTCAAAAGAATAAACGACGTGGTTTATAGAATTAAGAAACGACCTACCGAGAAGCCGAGAGTGGTACACTTAAATCGGCTAGCCCCTTTTGCCGGAGACAACCACGAAGGCCATAATAGAGCAACAGTTCGTCGGATCATAGCTCAAAAACCGACTTTTGAAGATTTCATGGAGAACTACTCCTTTGGGCGCAAGACACGGTACGGCGTGACAAAAGAAGAACACCGAGATTTGTTCACCGTGTCTCCAGATCATTCCCTCGGCCACTGCGTATCAGAAGACTTAAAGATGTCCCGCGGCATAGCCTCAGTCTTTAAGGCGAAATATGGACGACTACAAGAACTGGCCAACCAACGTGCATCTGTTGGGAAAACGCTACGACTAAGAGATAGCAATTCAGACCATCAGCGGTACATCTACTACCTTGTTACAAAACCACGCTCGTACCAGAAGCCGTCGTATCAAAGCCTATGGAACTCGCTGTGCGATTTGAGGGATCATCTACTGGAGAATGACATTTTGAAGCTAGCAGTACCGATGTTAGGTTGTGGTCTAGACGGTTTGGATTGGAGGATTGTAAGGAACATGTTAGAGATCCTCTTCCGTTTCACCGGCATTGAAATTCTCGTCTGCAGCTTTAACACTAACGGACAGGAAAAAGAAGTTGAGCGGACCATCGACTGTCACTTCTTTAAGAATTCGAAATGCACCAAGGGTAGTACATGCAGGTTTCGTCATCACGGACTGTTCCGGGACGAAACAGTCTTAAGGAGGGGGCAGTGTAACGTCGCCGCTCCGTAGCCCTCGCTAAAAATAAAATAAAAACGTTACAATATGTATGTAAATTAAAAGCAGATTGGCACCGTGGGCGCCGGCAAGAATTTTTGAAAGGTGGTGCATTGCATGAAAGGGTATAAATTTGCGATAAAAAAGTGGACGTCTATATCATCCTTTAACATATACGACAGTGTTATAATGTAAATTGATCGTAACCTCAAAATATAGTCATTAGCTTCAGTTTATAGAATTTTATCGTTTATTGAAGTTGATACAGCTTGAAATATACCGAGTGTAACACGAAAAGCGGGCTATTCGCGATGCAAGCCTGGCGCTCGCTATCTAGTGGCGAAATTTGGAATCGTACTACCCGTTATGGTCGGTATGCTTTTATATGTAAGTGTTCGACAGCGTACGTTTGCGATTCTGAGGCTAATTTTACTTGAATGATTGTTTATTTACTTATTAAAAGTGTTTTCATTTGTTAGTGTTTGTATTCGTGTCTGTCGTTATTGTTTATGTACTTACAAAGAGTGTTTTTATTCGTTTCTGTCATTGTTCTTGTTTTGTGGTTATACTCGTATCATAAAAATAGTGTTTTTATTCATTATTGTCTTTATTAGTTATTGTTTTTATTCGATCGTGTTCGTTAGTTTCTTTATTCATACTGTTTGTATTCGTTACTTCATATATTTTGAAAATACTGTTGTGTTCCGGGATGTAATTCTTGGGCAAAAAAGAATCCCGAAATTTCGTTCCATGAATTTCCAAAGTCCGGAAAAAGAAAAGTATCCATTTGTAATAAAAGAGGACTGAACGAAATGGTTGATCAGCATACAGTCTGGGTAAATTTATGTACGTGTGTTCACTGTATTTTGATTACAGTGATTATTTTCCTAGGAGAGGTAAGGGTATAAATATAGATCGATGATTAACATTTGTAACACAATATTTTTGAAACGTTATACTGTATCGTCCAAAAACCTCCCAACGAGTTCAGTTCCTGTTTATTCGCTCTCAGATAAATCGTCGGAAAGAAAAGAGAGGAAAGAGAAAAGAGAGGCCAGTACATCGAAAAAAGTTATTCCCTCATCTAGTTATAAAGAGCAAGATTGTTCCTGTACCTAAAATATTCTTCAAGTCCTAGATTCATTTTGCCTAAAACAAATATGCAAATTCCTAACCCAAACTTCTTAAATCAATCTTTTTACCTGTCTATGAACTGATAGATAAACAAAATGACATGAAACACACGGTTACTTCGTAAATAACTATGTATGGGTATATTTTAAATCTTCGATACTACACAACACCTTACACACAATGAAATAAACATTAATCGCACGCTGTAAACCACGTTTGGCATATATACAAGTAATTTAATACCGGGTGCTCAAGTTCACATTTTCGCCGCTAGGGGAGCTGACATCAACGCTTGCATCGCCAATAGGTGTTTAATATGGGAAAACTGTTTCTCCTAGCACAAAAGTGACTTATTAATTTTAGAAAATTATGATTAATGCAATAATCACATTTTATTTTGCAGGTAGCATAACCGAGAAAATTGAATTTTAAATTTTATAAAAGTTACTTCTTTATAGGGTTAGCCATGGTCTTAAAATAAAACTACAAACAATTGTAATGACATTTTGCCTAGCAGAAATGCATCTGTCACATCGGGACATATTGCACTTGTCAGAATAAACGCTATGGTCGAATCATCGTTATTGAAAATGAAGAATTATTCACATGAAATAGTTATTTGTTATATAAGTGTTTTGTGAGAAGGAAGTTTGGAACACGATGCGAAGCGGAGTGGTTCAAACCTTCGAACATATATAAATTAATTCAATTATTAATATTATTGTTTGTCTAAATATATCCATAATAACATTAATAACCTAACGCAGAAAACTCACACTCATTAATTTCTGTGAAGAATTATAATTCTGATATGTATTTCCCAATGTAAGCCACGTTTCCACTTTTATTGTAAAGCCAATGCATGTTGGGACTGGGCTGCATGATATATAAAGCCGTCGAATTTATAGACAATAAACATTAGTTTCGTTTCATTTATAAATTAAATGTCAAGGTGAGTAAATCGGGAAGTTTAAAAAATTGAATTCAAATATTACGTATTTTATAAGTTAAAATAAATTCAGCTTTTTAGGGGCAGCAAATGCACCCCGGCGCCAACGCATCTTGGCGTAGCCTTGAAAGAAGTAAATGTAATCCAATATTAAATATAATTTTCTTGGTTATGTAATATGCGAAATTCTCTATATTTATTTGAAACATTATTGGCTAAAATTAATAGACCACTTTTGCGCATTAATTCTTTTCCTATTTTAAACGCATATGGCCCGCTTTTCGTGTTACACCCGGTACAGATATCTAATAAGGAAAAATTATTTATTTCAAAAGACAAATGTAGTGCAAATACACCACTTTGCACCATCCTGCCGGCGCCCATAGACTGGCACACTTAACAAGTGTAGGTATATATAGTGTAATATCTTTAATCCAAAATGAAATAATAACAAAACTATTGAAATATAATAAGCCCAAAGTATTTATTTCTACAGTAATATGATTGCGTAACACTCATAAATTAATAAAATAACAAAATAACGAAACGTCTAGCTCCTAACAAGTCTCTAGTCGGAATCCCCTCCCGACTGCTAAAATGTTAGCTGGGCACGCCGTTGCCCCCACTCTACACCCGATGACGCGACATGACGACACTCGGCTATGTCCACGCCTACTTTCATCCTAATTTCTCCAACACGGCCTTTCCTGACTGGAGAACGTCCTCGTTCTCTTTGGATGTTGACGGTTGAGCCTCGTTAAACAGGTCATCTGCTGCCACAGGATCAGGGATGGACCCAGCATCCTCTTGGTTCGTACCTAACAATCGTAACATAGCGATCAGCAATATACACAAGGTAACTACCACGGTAGAGCAGAAGCTCCAAATTAAGCGTATCCCATCCAATAAGTTACCGTGTGAGGTCTGCTCACAGTAAATATACGTGAAGTCTGCTCACGATACACATAAGTGAGGTCTGCTCACACGTGAGGTCTGCTCACGATACACATAAGTGAGGTCTGCTCACGATACACATACGTGAGGTCTGCTCACACGTGAGGTCTGCTCACAATACACACAAGTGAGGTCATTTTTTTTTTGCAACAGAGTCAACTCACCGTCAAAGTAAGCGGCACACGTCTCTGGTGTCCACTCGCCTTTCCAAGGAACCATGTATTCCGCAGCAGCCTGAGTTGATTTTCCATACGAGCCAGCCACAAGCTGCAGCTCGTATCTTCCGTTAGGCAAGATTTTCACCACTCGATACGGTCCTCGCATCCCAGAGTCAAGTTTGCCAGTCGACTGTGCTTGCTTAATGACAAAAACCATAGAATTCAACTCGAAAGACCGTGGGGACTTTCGACCTTGGTTCACATAGGAATCCTGTTTTCCTTGGTTCCGCCCCAACCGCTCAGACGCTCGTTGTCTACTCATTTCGCGCAATGCTTCGCGATTAGGACTTGAACCCTCAAGTGCCACGTCGCGACATTTGACACCTATGTACATAATTACTAATTATCATTCTGAAACGGGCCCCCATATCTGCTTGTCAGGACCAACAATGTAACATAACTCTTCGCGCCCTATACTTATGTAACCAAAAACGGAAGTAGCGAGAGGGATTGTGCTGGTCACAACAGATTTTTTGAAAATAAATTATGAATTGAAATATAAATCAAATATTCAATATTTGTATGTTAATGAGGAGTTCTAATTTTATTAAATTAAATAATGTACTAACAAAAAAAAAATTGTCAATTGACTTATTTAGCATATTTTTAGAAATCGCCTTAAAATAAGCGTAATATCAAAATTAATATTGATATGAACATTGAAATGTATATTGTTTAAGTCATATTTATATTTCGTTTATAATAATAAATAAAATGAAAATTAAACTTGTGACTATTTGCAAATAAAATGTTTCCTATAAGCCTTGTGCTTGTTTGAGTACCACTGGAATAGTTAACCACCGTTTGAGAACCGCTGGTTAAAAAGAGATAGTAGCTATTAGAATGCAATAGAAAACCCGGCGACACGATTTTATGGCAGTGAGCACTCTAGTATAGTACAGAACCTCATTGGTTACCACTATAGCAACGTATTTTTTGTCATAATTGTCAAATAAAATGTCATTTTCTATGTAACCATAGTGATAATGGTACCATTTAATAACGGACGAGTTAAAGAATCCTACCCTAGGGATGGGATAACGTTAAAAACTACTTAGATTATTATAAAAAAAAATCGTTTCGTAACTTTATAAATAACCTAATGAAAAATAAAATAACGTTATTTTTGATCGTTAAGGTCACAATAACCGTATTTTTCTCAAGTTTCAAATTGTACTATTATAACCAGAAGCGCATGCACATTGCGGTTTTTGATGGTTGTTAGATGGTTTGCAAATTAAATTTTTATTGCAAAATTCATTTTCGTCGCCAAATACTGCAGAACAAGGTATATTACAATCTCTCCCTATGTAACTGGTGTCGTCGCATATTTTATACGTATCTATAAATTTATATTTGATACACACTTAAGATTTTACATTTGTAACAAGCGAAATTAACAAATTTATAAAAACTGATTCATGGACTAAATCATTCACAATAACGAGAGAAAATTATCCTCTTTCGACCAATAGAATGATTTGTCTGTTTGCGAATTAGTTCAAAATTCTCTTGCTATCGCGATTAGATTACAGTAAATTGAAAGAAAAATATAATATTTGACTTATTTTTTTACTTGTCAATATTCATATTTCCAAAATACATATCACATCTTGGTAATTTAAGTAATAAATAAATATGTTAACATGGCTTGTTATGTGAGTGTACCAATCTGCTTTTAATTACAAATTTTGGTAATGACGATTTGTCTGTACCAGGAATGGAAAACAACGTAGCGATACCCTACGACGTTATAATAACGTTTCATTTATTATTATTTTTTAATAACGTTACAGTTAGAAAATAACGTTAACCGTAACATAACAAATGATTCACTCTAACGTTATCCAAGTTTACAAATTTTACAATATTTTTTGCCTTTTGAAACTACAATTTCCTGATAATATATTTCGTGTTTTATAATGAATAGATGTCACTAGTGGTGAAATTAAAATTTTAAACACTATATTTCATTTCTAGAATAAGGTAAGTATGTAGTTTTTTTTAATACTTTGTTTTTAATTTTACTTTTTAATGAATAAAAATTATAGAAGAGCCAATATCCGCACCATTTAAAATTCTATGTTAAACTCCTATGTTCCGATATATTCGATACACACCCACAGTATAAATTTACCTGGCAAGAATTATTCGGATGTTTAACAGTTTCGATGAAATTGTAATGGTCCAAATGTGTTCCATTAGTTTTATTAACGTATACTGTGTATTCCAAGAATTGATTATCAATATTAGAAGGATGTACCCAATTTATATTTAGTGTTTCATTTTCCTTCATTGTATAACGTAAATTTGTTGGTTCATATTTTCCTACAAATACAATATAATCAAAAATCTTAAACATCATTTGGATAAATTTGCTATAAATATGGATTATCTATAAACAATTCGAACATATTTTTAATAGAAGATATGCAAATTTAACTTTGATATATAAAAAAAGATCAAAAATCATTTGTCACATTTCTAGGTGTTTGTACTGTACATAGAGCTTTGATTCATAAAAAAAACTAAATAAATGATCAAATTTGAGAACATTTTTGTTTCTTTTTATTGAGTATTTCACCTTATAAAGTTTAATGAGTGTACTGGATCTTAAATTTCATACAAAATAAAAATTATTTACCTATTAAACAAAAATCATCTGAAATGTAGACAGGTTCACATCCATTTGGACAATGTCCTGATGACTTTAAACACAATTCTGTATTTTTGCACTTTCCACATTGATTTTGGCAATTATAACCGAATCTATTTACACAAACTGAAATCCAACAAATAATATAAATAATAAATACGAGTATATGAGGGTGTCATCATTGTACAGTGTGTCCACTGTAAGCGGGCCACCATTGCTAACTTTCTTATTTGAAGAGATAGAAAGACGTTTAAATAGATAAAGTTGGGCGATATTATACGACAAATTTAACGGTGGAAAATACAAAACAATTGAACATCAAATTCACGACTTATTCAACAAATTAATATTTTTTTAAATGGAATGCCATATTGTAAATGTTACCATTTAAAAGTTTTTTATTATCTGAATATAAAAGTTCATTATTACTATGCCTCTAAAATTAAAAACAAAAGAGTTATTTCAAGTTGAAATTTAAATATTTTATTTCATACTTTAATACACATATATCATTGTTTCTATGGAAACAACAGAAACTAACATTAAACAAAGAACAATTGACATTTTATTGATAGATGCTATCAACAAAATGGAAAAATATACTAATGATGAATTAGTTGATATGCTTTTTGTTTATGCAAATTGCAATAAAAATTCTGTAGCCAGTGCTCAAAAGTATTTAGAACTATATCCCAATAGACCTCAACTCAATAGAACATATTTTTTTAAGTTTACTAGTTAATAATTAATTTCGTTATTTGTTTTTGTTTTTTTCATAGCAACAATATTGTATTTGTATCAAAATATGAAATAAAATATTTAAATTTCAACTTGAATTAACTCTTTTGTTTTTAATTTTAGAGGCATAGTGATAATGAACTTTTATATTCAGATAATAAAAATCTTTTAAATGGTACCATTTTCAATATGGCATTCCATTTAAAAAAATGTTAATTTGTTGAATAAGTCGTGAATTTGATGTTCAATTGTTTTGTATTTTTCACCGTTAAATTTGTCGTATAATATCGCCCAACTTTGTCCATTTAATCGTCTTTCTATCTCTTCAAATAAGAAAGTTAGCAATGGTGGCCCGCTTACAGTGGACACACTGTACATAATGACCCTCCTTGACAAAACGAAGACACGAATTTTGTAAAATAGTAATCCTTTTCTTATCTATTTGCGTAAGATGTGTTACATAACAGCAAGCACAATAATCCATAATGGAAAGCACTAAAGTGTTTACTAAGCGAAGTTTAAGATCAGCGGACAACAAATGCCTATATTGATATGAGTATCGAAGTTTAAATCTAGCAGCTTGTAATTTGTTTTGTAAGTGTTGTCTGAAATTAAGATCTTTATCAATAGTCATTCCTAGTATCCTAGTTGTTGCGGCGCAGGTCACTATTCCAATCTCGAAGTTGAAATAATTGTGAAATAGAGCGCCAAAATTGCGTTGCGTTTTATGGATGTGAGTGGCTGTATTGGCGAGTTGACTGAACGTCCTGGCAGGACAATTTGACGCAGTAGAAAGGGGAAGATGCGCTGTGACGTAATCAAAAATATTCCACGAAATAGAAAATATACAACAGGAATGGTCTGGTTAGACACGCTTCACCTGCAGGAGCTCTCTACAGGACTTCACAAGAATGGTGCTCTAGGAGTGAAAGGATCAAAGGCTGGCCCACAAATAGTGTGTAGGAAATCGAAGCTAGTACCCTTGAACCTAACAACAGCAAAGATAGAAGGGAATACACATAAAGCGAATGCGCGATAATTCAAAAGAATGATAAAATATAATTTAAATAATATGATGTGAATGTGTTGTATACAAGTGTAAATTAAGGTCGAATAAATGTGTGTAAAGTGAGTGGATGAATATGGGAGATTCATGCACAGGTGTAACGAATAAATATCAATTAAATAAACAATAAATATAATATGCATTCACGTATTCAAAAATTACATAATTCTCATAAAAAAAAAAATGAAACATATCACCATTGAATAAGTATAAATCTAGATTAAATGTTATACAAACAAGTGTGGAGTACTGGTAGCAAATAAATGTAATACAAATTGTACTCACTGCGTTCAGGAAGCGTGCGAAATACTTAAAAGCTACCTGTGGCGTGCAAGCAAAGCGATGCATCAATGTGGTACATGTATGTGGTGTGAATGGTAAATGTGTATTCCTGGTCCACTGTGGTATCAAGAGTAAATGTTTTCCGTGTTCCAGAGTGTAGCTTAAAAACGAAATGAGTGTCAAACACTGTGTTTTACAATGTGCTGAGCACATGTGCACGTTATATTAATATAATTAACGTTTAGCTGAATTTATGTGAGTTTAAATAATGTAAACTTCACTGTGAAAGATTTGATATATAAGAAAACCACTATATAGTTATGTACTGGCTCAGAAAAAATACAAAACTTATAAAAAGAACAGCTGGCAAAAATGCCGAAAGCTGTGTGTACAAGACGTGCGAACTCAAACACTGTTGTACGAGAACAACACAGAAAAATACTTATGTCCGGTTCGTGGCCGATGAGCGATGAAACCAACTCAGCTACATAAATGGCTATAGGGGTCCCAACACTAGTATTTTGATAAAAGGACTTGGAGTTAAAGTAGCATTGTCAAGAAGAGGGACTGAGGAGGTGCCAAATATCAACATAGATGATTTGGTGGCATTTATTTTGAGACCCATTTACCCACGTAACGAGTTTATCAAGATCATTGTTAATTTTTTCGCAACTTTCATGGAGCTCAGATGGATTAATGGTTGCCATAAATTGAGTGTCATCTGCATACGAGTGCACTGAACAAAAATTAAGAATAGATGGCATGTCTGCTATATATAATATATATTAGGAAAAAAAATGGTCCTAGAATGGAGCCTTGCGGAACACCGCGTTGTAATAAGAAAGAAGTTGATTTTAAAGAGAGCGAGTTTTTAGATAGGCTGACAGTAAAATTTCTATTGGCGAAGTAATTTTTGCACCACTGAATAGCAGTTTCAGAAAAGTTGTAATAATGTAGCTTAGCAAGCAGAAGGTTATGATCTATCATGTCAAATGCTTTTGAGAAATCTATTTGAATTAAAATTGATATTTTAGAGTTGTCAAAGTTAGAAACTAAGTTATCTATTAAATTTAAAAGGCTCGTATTGGTACTATATCCACTCCTAAACCCTGATTGTGTAGTTGGTAGAATATTATTCTCTGTAACAAAAGACATAATTTGATTATGGCAAATTCTTTCTAATATTTTTGATAATGTAGGCAGTATACTAATAGGCCGCAAATCATCATGGGTTGATGGATTACTATTTTTGCAAATTGGTTTAATTAATGCTGATTTCCAAGTGTCAGGGAAAACTCCTTCTAGCAAACAAGTATTAATAATATGTGTGATATAGTCTAGTATTAATGGGAGAATAATTAAAATCATCTTACGAGATATTCCATCTGCTCCTATTGCATTAGATTTAAGTCTCATACAAATACTGTTTACAATACAGGTACAGGTAAAGATAAAATACTAATTATTGTCATTAATAAATTTGTTGTTAAGAAAATATTTTATAGTAGTGGGATTTATACTTGATGTACCAACTTTTTTTAACAAATTACAACCATATTCTTCTGGCTTGCATAGTGACTCTGGAATACTAGCTTTGTTCACTTTACTAATGCCCAAACGTCTAAGATTTTTCCACAATTTACTGGAATTATTGATACTGTCATTAATATCATGCTGAAAAAACGCTTGTTTTTCCCGCCGTATAGCAGCAGTTGTTAAATTTCGTAATTGCTTATAATATTCAAATTTAGACTGGGTTTTATGTTTTTTATAATCCGCGAGTGCTTTATTTCGTTTCCTCTGCATGATCTTAATTACAGGAATAATCCACGGGCTATAATGTTTGCTAGCTGTAGTAGACTTTACAGGTGCATGTTTATCATATAAAGTAATTATATTTTTATTAATGAATTCAACTCATTAATGTTGTTCATATTTAAAATATCATTCCAGTTAACAGTTTCGCAATTATTATAAAAATTGTCTACATTAAAGTTTTTGAAATCTCTGTACATGAATGTTTTTTTTTTGAGAAACAAGTTTTTGGTATATTTAGGATACAATATATACCGTCATGATCGGAAAGATCTTCACAATTAATCACTCCAGAATTAGTACAAATATTTTTATCTGAAATTAGTATAACATCAATGAGCGATTTGGAGATTGGTCGAGTATATTTATTTATTAATTGGTGCATACCATTTGCTGATACTATATAAAAAAGCAAAACGTGTATCATTTACAAATAGATTTACATTTATGTCTCCAAATAGTCACCATTGTGTAGTAAATTCAGTAAAAAGTGTATCGAGTATTGATAAGTTTTTGTAAAATTCAGAACATGGATTGTAGATAACACTAAAGCAAATATTATAATTATGAATAGTACACTGTTGTTTGGGTATTACTTTTTGTTTGACCAATATGTATCTGCTTACAACTTTGGCATGTAATGGTATAAATCCCTGAATAATCCAGTTCATTTTTAGGTTCCGAATGAGTTTGTAATAAACTTTTTATTGTATATTTGTTATGAAAGGCTAACGTAATATTGAACTTCTTGAATAGATTGGAAAATTTATGATGACTGTTCTGTGAAAAAATAAACTTGGGGTATAGGTATCCTTCGTTTCTGTTGACAAAATGGTGTTGTTTTGTAAAAACATTTTATATTTATGTCTATTGTAGAGTTTCGCTTTAGTCTTTCATAACAAAACAAATATACAATAAAAAGTTTATTACAAACACATTCGGAACCTAAAAATGAACTGGATTATTCAGGGATTTATTTAATTACATGCCAAAGTTGTAAACAGATATATATTGGTCAAACAAAAAGTAAAATCCAAACCAGATTCAAAGAGCATATGTACAATTTAAGAAACAAAAACATTTACAGTTCCGCAATAGCCATGCATTACCATAATACAGGTACAGGACATAAATTCCAGAGCTCCGATGTAAAATGTATCAAAAAATGTAATAATAGTCGTAAATTAACAACATTAGAAGCCATAGAAATGCAGAAAAATTCCAAAATCTTGTTAAACACAGATATGTCACCGTTAGAAAATCCCCTTCTCAAGTTTGTAAAACCAATTGTCAACACCAACCCCCACCCGCCCCTATTATGATTTGTAAATTTCAAATTTCTAACCCAACTTGTTTTGTAATTGGTTACTAGAATCCCCACCTATAATTAGTTTGTATATTTAACCTCAGGCAATGATGTATTTGTCAGTACAACTGATGATGCTTGCTTGGCAATCGAAATGTACATTTTGTGACAATAAATAATTTGTAAAGAAAAGGTTCGTTTTTATTATTTTTATCATTAGCACAATTTGAAAAACTTGATTGGTTGCAGATTGGCGAAGTGTAGAATAATAATAATATTGAACAAGTACGAACTACACCAAATAATACCGAAATGGAAATTTCAATTAATTCATACAACCAAATTGAAATAGCTCTGGAGGACTTAACATACAACTTGTAGATATCATATCTAATATTAGAATATGAAGATACTCATTCGAATTACGATAACATAAATAATTATTTGGCTTCAGAACCAATAAAAGTATTGGAAGATATATATGTAGGATCTTATATGTGTCCGGAGCAATCAACTAAAGATCAAAATACTAAGCCAGACGAAAAAGTATGTAGTATTGCTAATTCAGAGATTCATGAAGAGAAAATTGGAATTTATCAAATGATATAGATCAACATACTATAGAAAATAGCTCAAAAACAATTACTGTTTTAAGTGAAAGATCTACAACCTATATAGTCCAGAAAATAGCAATGAATTATCTGCAGATGAAGAAATACCGGAAGGAAAAGTAAAGAAAAGAACCAGAAAGAGGAATACAATTTTACTTTTACTGTCGGCGGCAGAGAAAGTACAGCTTTGTTCGCCCACCGACGAAAAATGTATATTTTTATTTATTTATTTTAGATAATCGTTAGAAATTTTAGATTATAGAACAAAACAAAAACTTATGAACGTATGTTTTTGTAAATTTATATTATATCTATATACGTTGATTTATATTTAACAATAATAATAATTTCTTTTTAAACAATACTTAGTTAATCATTTTGTAATCTATTAATATTATTGTATATTAACATACTATAAGAATTTTTACAATTGTAATCTCTTTTAAATACATAAAATATTTAAACCTATCTTTATATCTACAATATCCTAAAACAAACTATTCACTATTAGTGCGTAGATAAGATAACAATGATACCGAGCACATTTTGTATTTTTAGCGCAAAGAGAATTTACTATTTATTTATATTTTTATTTTTAAAAAGTGTTCTTAGTGATGTAGAACCAAATATTAAATTTGAACAAAGTTATACACCCGCTAATGTGTCCTATATATTAAAAGAAGACGAGCTAAATATACAATGGTCACACCCACATACTGACACCTTGTTGTTTGAAGTATCTGTCAATGATATAGAAAATAAATTTTCCACAAAAGAATATGTGCCACATCCCAACAATACTTTTAAGGTAAGTAGAAAACTTTTGAGGTAAAAGTTTGTATTTTAAAATTAATAATAAATAATTTTTGTTTTATATTATGCTAATACAATAATTGTTTGTTATGATCTCGCTATCTTCATTCAAATTCACTGACCGGCTAATATGTAAGCTGTAAAATACTAAAATAAATGAAATACTATACAGTGTTCATTTTAAATGGGCCACCATTGCTATCTTGAGAACTATAACAGCTACAAAGACGTTTAAATGAGCAAAAAATTTCTATTTCACAAGACAACTTTAAAGAAAAGAATTTTTTTTTCGACCAGTAGTTCTGAAAATACAATGACTAAACTTTTTTATTTTAAATGAGAACATATACTTTTTATTTGCTTATTCGTTAGAGAATTTAATTCTGAATTCAGTGATATCATATTTTTATACCCTTTTATAACGAATTTTTTGAGAAAAATGCATATAAAATTTTATATTAATTTGACTAAAATATGTTAATTTTACCTCTCGCTAAGAGAGGTATTGGATTCATGCTCATATCCAGATTTCAATGAATAAGCACGTTTTAAGGTCCCTAGAATCCGATTATAACATTTTTACGATGTGTGTTTGGTTGTTGGAGGTACGATTTCTCAAATTATATAAGACTAAAGACCTGTGTAACTACGGAATCTTCAATCTAACAATAATGGGAAGAGTTGAATAGGTTCTGGTAATAATTGTCAATCGGAAGTGGTAGTTTCTAAAAAAAAAAATCTAAATTTTTTTTTGAAAGTTTGTTACTACAAATAATAAAGATAATTAAATTCCCAATCTGACACATTTAATTTTTTTGAATGAGATTAAACCGGTTCAATGTAATTTGTTGTTCACGGTTTTGTTTTTGTTTTCACTGTTTTGGTTAGGGGCAGTAATTAAATACTTCATTGGGACTTAGTTACAGTGTGTGTTATTTATTGTTTGAGTTTGATTTAGCTTGTTCCAAAGTGAATATCTTGAGGTAGACGTTTACGAAGTCTTCTATTGCTGGTAGTCTCCCAGAGTTAAAGTGGCTGGATCCTGAGCACTTATTTATATTTGATAAAAAGTTTAATGTATGTTTGTCGGTAAAGTCTTTAAATGCAGGAATTTTTAATTCTTTGTGGATTTGTTTATTACGAATGAACCAGTAGCGATTCTTAGCACTTTATTTTGAAATATTTGCAATTTGTTAAATTGTTGATTAGATGCCGAGCTCCAGATGGGACAAGCGTATGTTAATATCGGTCTTAGAATTGATTTGTAGATTAATATGGTGCATTTTGTTTTCAGATTTGACTTTTTGTTTATTTAGTGTATTCCTATCTTCTATTAGCTTCTACTATTTTGGTTTGGATATGTTTTGTCTAAGCCAGTTATTTGTCTAGGTGTGCTCCTAGATATTTAACTGTAGATTGATTAAGATTCCAAGGTACCACGACGTTGTTAATTTGTACCGGATCAAGTTCGTTAGTTCTTCTCAGTGTGAATATTTTAAATTCACATTTTATCTCATTCAGAGTAATTTTCCATTTTTCATCCATGTTGTTTATTGAGGTTTGAAGGTCGTTTTTAGCTTTTTCTGGGTCTTGATTTTGAGAAATGATTGCTGTATCATCAGCATACATTGCAGTGCTTGTGTTTGTGAAAGTTGGTATGTCTCTCATATATAAATTATATAATAATGGCCCCAATACAGAGCCTTGTGGAACTCTTGCTTGGAGGTATATCTGGTGGTTGATAGAGTACTATTTATTTTGATTTGAAAGATTATAACGGGCCCAAAAGGGTTTGGGGGGTTATAAAAAGCCAAACTTAGGCAGGGGTGCAAATCCCGAGCGTGGTTTGGGCTCGACTAGCTTCAGTGAAGACGGGAGGGTTCCGATGTTGGCTGAAAGATGTAACTAGGGCGCCAGCCTTTCTACAGAGCCTACAAACAGCTGAGAGACAAGCTCTCGGGATATGGAGTGCGGGAAGTGGATGAGAGTGTTCGGGGTGCATCAATCAATGATTTTACGTCACAAATGTAGACTATATTAAGCCAGATAACTTTTACAGATTCAGTTGCGTATTGGCTAATCGAAAGGGCTGTCCCACGTGAGTACTGACGGAGAGCCAAGATTATATAAGCCTTGAAGTGGCACGTCGCAGAAGGAGTAAGGGTCGCTGAGAGGTTGCGTAGAGATAGTTGAAAGCGCATGAAAGGTGGACTCGCAGTTGATCGATCAATTACGTCGTCGCGGCGCCGATAAAAGGTAATACGTTCGCTCAAAAACTCACAGTTCGAGTCCTTATTCCTATTCCGTAGACGACTAACAGAAATGTTAATCCGCAGAGTGGCCTCGCGAGAGCCAAATCCTTTTGTATTAGATAATCCAATATAGCCCACAAAATATATACATAGAAATATAACCGGGCACAGAGATGGTGACCCCAACAACAATGATATACGAGAAATATTCTCAACAGGTAAGTTCTCAATATACATGTACATAAAATGGATAATAATAAAAATGGTATCTCTTATCTGAATGGTGGCGGTGGGGGCAGATGGCAGTAACAAAATGGTGGTCCTTCCTGCGTCGAGGTTGCGGCCAACAATGGAAAATATTCCCCGGTGCGCACAGCAATCCAGGAGATACGGGACAGGTAGTAGCGGCGATGAAATGCAGATGGAGATGACGATGATGATAATGGGAGAACGCTCGGTCCAGCAAAGCGGAGCCAACGGTATAATGTCACACAGACGTAATAAAATTATAACGTGAAGAAAAGCGTAAACAATCACGCAAACGCAATAATGAATATAAATTAATATAAATAGTAGTAATTAATATCGTAGAAAAATATAACCACGAACAAATAGCCTGAAAGAAAAGAATCAGTCAACATGTGATGGTGTGCACATCGCCAAAATGGCGGCCAATATGACTAATATATTCTGTACTTTACTTGTGAATTTTTAAATGTAAAATAAAAACTATAATGGCATTACTAATAGTTTTAAATATTTGAATCTATGAAATCTTTACCTTTGTTAGAGGGCGGCTAAAATGTGTTGAAATAAGTGGTGAAGGTTTCTGAATCCAGGAAAACTCCTGAGAATAACAATTCTCTCAATGTAGATCAACGTGGATCAAATCCTCAACAATTGAGGGCTTAGAAGAATCACAATTCAAAAAAAACTATCTAAGCGGATCACACAACGTCTACAACCTTCAAATAACTTTTTCAGAAGAAACTTCTTAGATGCAAACGGGACTATACTTAAGTCGGTTTAATTAGCAACTTCTAAGTAAAGAATAATTAACTTACTTAAAGGGTAAAAAAAACTAGTGCACACCACCTGTACGACAGATCCGTTTCCCCGGTAGTCTGAGCGTAAGGCTGAATTTACTTCCGAAGATTTAAACAATTTACTCGCGCTCGCGCGGCAAAAATCCGAACCTCAAATGTCAACAGTAATTAATGAAGGTTAGTACGAAATGATTTATGAAAAGCAAGGGAAATATTATGGAAAATAAGGATAGTAAACGTGACAAACACTTTGGGAAAATAGTGGGAAATAGATCAGGGACGGATTAGGTAAGAATGAAATGAAATATGATACACAAAATGTGACTGATATTCAGGAGGGTAAGAAAATATTCTAGGGCGCAAAATAATGTTATAAGATTCGTTGTGAAATAAATGAAAGAATGATATATATATATATATATATATATATATATATATATATATATATATATATATATATATATATATATAGTTAAGCAATTCACAGGTGTAGCAGTCAAATTATTGGGAAGGTTGTTAAATTATACTCTTTTGAGTTACATGTCAAGCTTTCGGAATTACTTTATTCCTTCTTCAGGACAGCTACAATTTAGTAACAAATTTCGTATTAAAATTTTGAAAAAATGTTCAATGTAATACAGTACTTACTACTTATTGAGATTAAATTGTAAACAAGTCAGTCATCAGAACTGTGATAAATTGAAGTTGATAAAGTTGATACATTTTTAGTTAAATTTAGAGTTAAGTTGCCAAAAAATATATTAAATAATGAGAACAGATTGTTAAAACAGAACTAGTCGGTTCAGAAGAAGTCAAAGTTTTAAAAAACACGTGTTGAATGAATGAAAACGAACCGGTTCGAACTTTGAGCAAATTTGCAAAACACCGGAGAAGAAAAAGAAGAAAGTAAATCCAACCGGATGTCGGACCGGACAACCAAAATGTTAAATTTTAAATTAGTAAAAAGAAAAAAACTAATTGACCAAAGAATTTTTTTGTAAAAAACTAAGTTGGATCGGAGTTTAAAGTAATATTAGGTTTATTTAATTCCTTGAATTTAAGAAGATAATTATAGATAGAGCTCAAACCACTAACATCAGTCCTTTTATTCATAGTGTGGTTGGTTTTATTGATATGAACCATTTCCAGAAAATTACGTTTACTGGAATTAGTTTCAATTTCGAGTATAGATGAGTTATTGTAGTCAACAAAATGAGAACACTCATTACAATGCTGCGATAAAGCACAAGCATTAGGTCTTAATCTACAATCACTTTTATGGGATGTCATTCTATCTTTGAGAGATCTAGTTGTTTGTCCAATATAAACCTTCTCACATTCACCGCAAGGAATTTTGTACACAATGTTAGATTGTAACTCTTTTTCAATCGGATCTTTAACTTTAGAAAATAGGGAATTAGTAGTAAGCGGATTTTGATTGCTATTTGTACGTTATAAAATCCGCTTGTTTACAATTTAATCTCAATAAGTAGTAAGTACTGTATTACATTGAACATTTTTTCAAAATTTTAATACGAAATTTGTTACTAAATTGTAGCTGTCCTGAAGAAGGAATAAAGTAATTCCGAAAGCTTGACATGTAACTCAAAAGAGTATAATTTAACAACCTTCCCAATAATTTGACTGCTACACCTGTGAATTGCTTAACTACTTAACTGAGCAGTCGTGATCATACCTAACCTATATATATATATATATATATATATATATATATATATATATATATATATATATATATATATATATATATATATATATATGTGTGTGTATTCGAGAGTTTTAGTTCTTGATTCGTGGAATGATTGGACTTAAATCTAAATTCAAATGGAGGAATGCTATTATTTGTATCCAAGAAGGATTATAAGTCGTGTTTTAATTACTTTCTCGAATATTTTACTGATAGACGGCAATAGACTAATTGGTCTTTAGCTAGAAACATTAATCTTTGGTTGGTTTGGTTTATGAAAAAATATTATTATAGCATGTTTCTATTTAGTTGGGAAATATCCGATTCTTAGACAATTGCTTAGAATTGATGCTAAGAAGCTTATGTATTTTTTCGGTAAATTTTTGAGTGATCAGCAAAAACTTTGCATTTTTCTTCGTCGCTGCAAAATTGTGTTTGTGTGTTAGGGGGTATGACAGTTGGTGTTTTGAGAATTCTTCTTGTGCCTCTCCACATTTGTGTATCTCCCGGATTAATTTCACTTAGTTTAGTAGTTTTGGTATTGTTTGATACTGTGCTCTTCTAGTTTTCTCTGTACTGTATGTGTTAATCTATTGAGTTGCATTTTAATTGTTTTAATACGAGTATTATGCCAAAGTCTTCTTAGTTTGTGTTTCTCTTTGAAAAGTTCTTGAATAGCATATGGTACTGAGGGTTGTATAAAGCGTCTGTTGCTTTTTTTGATACGTTTTTTCGCTGCTATTATTATTGTATTTGTGTATTTGTCTATGGCTTCGTCTATACTTTCTTGTGTGTTTTGTAGTCTGAGTGCTTTGATAGTGTTATTTATTTTTTGTTGGAATTTTTTCCAGTCAATTTTTCCGGCGAGAATATATTGATTATTCAGATTTAGATGAGGCTGGTTTGAGAATTGTACCAATACAGGGACATGATCAGACTATAGCTCGATTTTTACTGATTGTTTTATTATCGACGAGAAGTTTTTCGTTAGGATAATGTCTAGTATGTCAGGCGTGTGATCTGAATGGTATGGGTAATGTGTTGGTTCATCAGGGGTAATTAGTTCTATACCTAGTTCATTAATATATTCTTTTAATCGAATGCCATTAGGATTCGTTTTTGTGCATCCCCACTTTTGGTTTTTACAATTAAGATCGCCTAGCAGTATAACAGAATTTGCTAGTTGAAACAAATTATTGAGATCTTCTTTGCTAATTCTTCTACTGGGTTGACGATATGCTGATGTAATTGTAGTGTGGCGATTATTAAGCAATTTAAGATTTATGGCTGTGGCTTCGATTGTATGCAGTGTTGAAAGTAATACTTCATGATATGCTAATTGTTTTTTTTTTTTAAATAATAATTACGCTTCCTCCTGAGGCCCACGTTGCGACTCTGTCATTTATGTATATTTCATATTGAGGGATTTTAAATGATTCGCCTGGGATTAGGTTGATTTTGCTTATGTAATGTCAACATTTTATCTTTATATGAAGTCTATAAATATTCGCCTTTTTGTTTTTAAACCGTCTCTATTCCAGTTCATGATGGTTAGATCTTTTATATTGTTTGTGTATATCATTACGGTTGTTGAGAAAATATGTTGGTTATGAATTGTTTTATTTTTGGTATGTTGGCTGCGATTAATTCTGTTATTAGGTTTGTTATGCATGAGAGGATCTGACTTATTGTCTGTGAGAAGGGGGAAGTAGAGTTAGTGTTGTCTTCTCGTTGAGAGTGGTTAGGATTGTTTTGGAGGGTAGAGGATTATGTGTGTGTTCTGCATAGAAATCGTTTAGTTGTGTGATTTGTCGGTGGTATTTATTGTTGATTTTTTCTTTTATGTTTTTATAGTAGGTATAGCCCCTATAGTTGGCTGGATTTGCCTGCCGCAGTGTATACATGTGCAATTTTCTTCTTTCGATTTTGTGCATTTAGAGTAATGGTGTTGACCGGCACACTTATGACAATTTGACTCCATGTGAAAGTAATTTTTTATGTTCAAATTGTTGGCAGTTTGTGCATTGTTAAGTATCGTTAGATTTTCGTCTCAATTCTACTGTTACTATGGTATTCATAATGCTTTTTAAGCTGAATATATATTTGGAGTTGTCTGTTTTTGGTAGTTCCACTGCGATTACTGGAATAGGGTCTTTAAATTTATTAAGTAATCTGGTGACTTTGTGGATTGTAAATTTTGTGTTTAATTCTTCTAGTACTTCATCTTCTCCTATTGAAATAGGTACATTTTTGATAACAGCATTTTGTTGTCAGGTGGCTGATATGAGTAGTATTCTACTTTCATGGTGTCATAATATTGTGTTACTCGTTTATGTTACCTGTACTTAAGTTAATTTTTAGTGTTTGTGGTCCTATTAATTTGGTTGTGAAGTTTTGATGTTTTCAGTAGTTCTCTGATGTCAGTGATACATTGTTGGTAATTGTTTGCCTTGATGAATATCGGAGGTATTTTAATTTTGGATCCTGTAAACCTGATGATGTACTTAGTGATTCATTTTGATTATTTAGTATATTAAATCTGTTTTGTATTGTTATATTTATTATGTATTTTTGCTTGGAACATGTGTGTTGTCTTCGGAATTTGTTCGTTTCTTGCTATTTTGTTTCTGTTGCGTTCGATCGATGGGTGTGGATGATGGTGATTGTAACGGTGATTGTGAAGTTAATATTACGTAAGGGTTCCCAATTGGTTCTCTTGAACCCTAGGTGTCGAGGTTATCCTAGTTTTTGTAAACTTTTCTTTTGTACATAGTTCTGCCATTTCTTGCGGTCTCTTGCTAGCTCCTTGGCCGAGTTCCAATTTTCTCCTGCTTCAGTTATTATACTTTCTACTGCATTGTTCCACGTACGTCTTGGCCTACTTCTTCTATTTTTTCCGATTGGTTTGGTTTCCCATATTTTCTTTACTTGTCTCTCATCTTCCATTCTTACAAGGTGTCCGAACCGAACCGAATTTTTCTGTTTTTTAGTATTTCTACCACCGATTTAACATCTAAATCTTCTCTTATATCCTTACTTCTTCTTTTATCTACCCTTCTTGCTCCTATCACTTTCCTGAGGAATTTCATCTCAGCCCTTTCTGTCTGTTTGACAATATTCAGTTTTCTCCTCCATATAGGAGCACAGGTAAGTATATGGATTTTAGATTGATATCTTTGTCCTCTGTGTTATTTTTTGATTATCTAGAAACTTCTTTTGTAGTGCGTAGTACATTCTGCTTGCTGACTGGATTCTTTTATTTAGTTCTTCGTCTATAACACCTCTGATACTGACTGTGCTCCTTAGGTATTTGTAGGCATCAAGTTGTTCGATTCTTTCATTTCCTATTGTCACCTTCATTTATTTTTCTTTGTTGCTGATGAGCATGGTTTTTGTTTTGTCTGTGTTGAGAGTTAGGTGTTGCGCTGTTAGAACATCAGTCCAGATCTTTAGGTTTATTTCTAGGTTCTTTTCCGAATTAGCGAACAAGACAACATCGTCTGCGAATACACATGTTTCCAGGTATATTGTTGCATTCTCCTGTATCCTACTAAGAATTTCTTCATTTTTACTTGGCATTCTTTAATGGCATCATCCATCGCACAGATAAATAATAAGGGGCTTAAGACACTTCCTTGCCTAACTCCTGATATTGTTACGAATTTTGTTGAGTCTGTTTTGTGTTCTCACTTAATTGTTTCTTTGTATACACTTTGTATTGTCTTTTGTTCCGTAGGCTCTCTCAGATTTTCTGTCTAGTGATGTATCGAATGCTTTTTTCATGTCAATAAAACATACGTATATGTCATGGTCTTTTGCCAGTTTCTTCTCTGAGACTTGTTGAACAGTAAAAACGTGGTCTTGCACACTATGCCTTGGTCTAAAGGTGCTTTGAGCATCTATTTTTTCCCTCAACTTATTTTCCAGTATTCTCTCGTATACTTCGAATGCAATAGTGTAATTCCTCTATAGTTGGAACAATCTGTTGTATCTCCTTTTTTATGCACAGGTACAATTATCCCCGTTTTCCACTCTTCCAGTACATCTCCCTCTTCGTGGCATAGGTTTAGCATTCTTAGCATTGCTTCTTTTCCCGTCTCTCCCATGAACTTTATCATTTCCGGATATATCTCGTCAGCTCCTGATGTTTTGGCAATTTTTATTTTGGCTATTGCATCTTCTGGTTCCTTCATGTTTATGAATTCTGTGCAAGTTTCTTCTTCTATTCTACTTGTAGGTATTTTTGGATTGTTTATTCCTTCTAAATTCGGCTTCATGTCGTCGCTAAGTAGCTCATTAGAATATTCTTTCCATCTATTGACAATACAGTCTTGTTCCGTAAGTTTTTACCATCTTTCGTTTTTATTTGTTTTAGTTGGTATTCAGGTTTATTTTTGAAGCACCTTAGTGTCCTATAGAACATCTTTTGGTTTTCAAGGCTGTTTCTTTCCATTAATCTACCGAATTCTTTCCAGAATTTTTGTTTTGCTTTTAATACTACCTTCTTTACCTCGACTCTTTGTATTTTGTATGCTTGGTAGTTTACATCACTTCTTTTCTGTAGGTAGTTTTTCCTTTATTACTTCTTTGACTTCTTGATTCCACCAATGCGTTCTCTTTTGATTATTACCTCTTTTACTACAGCCACATACTCTTTTTGCTGCTATTAATAACGCTCCTTTAAACATTATCCACATTTCGTTGATATTGTGGCTTTCCCTTGGGCATTTTTATTAATTTCTTTTGTCAGTATATTTTGTTAATTTTCAGTGGCTTCTTTGGTTCTTAATTTATGTATTCTAATTTTCTCTTTGACTTCCATCTTTGCTCTGATGTTTCTTTGTCCTTATCTTTCAAAATTGATTCTACTAAGAAGTGGTCACTATTAATTTCGTAGCTCCTTTTCACTCTTACATCTTTAACTAATCCTCTGTTAGCTCTCTCTACTATTGTGAAGTCGATTATCGATTCCCCCCTCCCCCCTGTTTACCATTTCTCTTGTGTATTTATGTATATCTTTATGATTAAAATGTGTATTCATAATTAATAAGTCGTTGTCCATGCAAAATTCAAGTAATTTTCTACCATTATAATTTAATGTTTTTTCTCCTTCCCATTTGCCAGCTTCGTTCCCCAGTCGCCAGACAATATCAAACTTCCCTTCTTTTCATCGCAAACTTCTTGTAGGCTGTCCCAGAAAATTTCTTTATCCGCTTTTTTTTTCATTCTCATCTGGTCCATATGCTACTATTAGTGTAATAATTTCCGTTCCTTTCCCTAATTAAAAATAAATGCAAAATGTCAGTGTCAGATTTTTTTGGGAGTTATGAGTACCTATATTTAATATATATATATATATATATATATATATATACATATATATATATATATATATATATATATATATATATATATATATATATATATATGTGAAAGGCAATTGCGACTGTAATTAGTTAAGGAAACTGGATAGTGGGTTTGACAGTCAGAAAATTGTAGGCTTAAGTAGAGTAATCTTTTTAATTTGTCAAGCTTTCGGTTATAATTTTAACCATCTTCAGGACACTGTAATACAATAAAGACTTACAATACGATCATAGTTTGAGTAATAAGTACTCACATTAGTTGAGATTTTTTGAAAATTTTACATTTACAAACATGTATGTTAAAACGTGCACACGTACATGGTACAGTAAAATGATTAAATGATGTAGTGGTTATCACAGTAATGTTCAGGAATTACGTAACACTAAATTAGACAATTTGGTTGAACATTTGTGTAAAACTATTTTAAATTAGTATGAGCTGTCGAAGTAAGCACGTGAACAACACCATGTTGGTTACAATCTAACTGTCAAAAGCTACTAAAACAGAAATAGTTTGTAACTACAAGGGTGCGTTCTGTAGTTCCATGTTTTTTGTATTATTTGATAATTGTAACAAATAAGTGTAAATATGGCTCAGTCCATCAATGTCTGTCCTTTTATTCATAGGGTTATCGGTATTATTGATGTGTATCATTTCAAGAAATGTTCTTTTTAATAAATTTGGTTCAGTGTCTAATATTTCTGTTTCATTGTATAACATATTGGCCCGTACTACGATCACGGTTTTAACTAAAACGCTGTTTTAAGAATTGTCAGATATCATTATTTAATAACAATGATAAATAATATCGAATTTATCAAAATATGATTTAAAAGCAGAACATAGTTTGTATTCAAACAAATATTTTTTGAAAAATCGATCTTCAAACATACGTGCAAAATTAAATGTTGAAATTTGAATTTGACATTTTTTAAAACAGCGTTTTAGTTAAAACCGTGATCGTAGTACGGGCCATTGTGTTTGTATTTATTGCAGTGCTCCGCCAATGCACAAGATGTAGATTTTAATTTGGTGTCACTAATATGAGATATTATTCTACTTTTGAGAGTTCTACATGTTTGGCCCACATATTGAGATTGGCAGTCAGCGCAAGAAATACGGTATGCTACATTGGATTGATTTGGGTAGGAGTTTAATTTTGAAAATATACTGTCTACTGTTAAGTTATTTTTAAAGGCAATTTTGACTGCGTCATGTTTTAGAACTTTAGTGATTTGAGGTGTAAGATCTGGTATATAAGGTATAGAAGCATACTTGAATTCTTGTGGTTCATATTGTTGATCTTGTAACTAATTAGGTTGAGATTGAGAAAGTTGGGATGGGAAATACGTAATATGCGACTTTTGAGCCCAAGAATGACATATTTCCCATCCCAACTTTCACACCAAAAACCTTCATATCCTCCGTGATGTATTGCTGAGCAATGGCTATCCAAAACATTTCATAAATCATTTACTATTTAACACTAACAACCAATCTCAACTTAATTAGTTACAAGATCAACAATATGAACCACAAGAATTCAAGTATGCTTCTTTACCTTATATACCAGATCTTAAACCTCTAATCACTAAAGTTCTAAAACATGACGCAGTCAAAATTGCCTTTAAAAATAACTTAACAGTAGGCAGTATATTTTCAAAATTAAAGGACAAAACTCTTACCCAAAATCAATCCAATGTAGCATACCGTATTTCTTGCGCTGACTGCCAATCTCAATACGTGGGCCAAACATGTAGAACTCTCAAAAGTAGAATAACATATTAGTGACACCAAATTAAAACCTACATCTTGTGCATTGGCGGAGCACTGCAATAAATACAAACAGAATATGTTATACAATGAAACAGAAATATTAGACACTGAACCAAATTTATTAAAAAGAACATTTCTAGAAATGATACACATCAATAATACCGATAACCCTATGAATAAACGGACAGACATTGATGGACTGAGCCATATTTACACTTATTTGTTACAATTATCAAATAATACAAAAAACATGGAACTACAGAACGCACCCTTGTAGTTACAAACTATTTCTGTTTTAGTGGCTTTTGACAGTTAGATTGTAACCAACATGGTGTTGTTCACGTGCTTACTTCGACAGCTCATACTAATTTAAAATAGTTTTACACAAATGTTCAACCAAATTGTCTAATTTAGTGTTACGTAATTCCTGAACATTACTGTGATAACCACTACATCATTTAATCATTTTACTGTACCATGTACGTGTGCACGTTTTAACATACATGTTTGTAAATGTAAAATTTTCAAAAAATCTCAACTAATGTGAGTACTTATTACTCAATCTATGATCGTATTGTAAGTCTTTATTGTATTACAGTGTCCTGAAGATGGTTAAAATTATAACCGAAAGC
Organism: Harpalus rufipes; assembly: GCA_951394225.1. Classification (NCBI taxonomy): domain Eukaryota; kingdom Metazoa; phylum Arthropoda; class Insecta; order Coleoptera; family Carabidae; genus Harpalus; species Harpalus rufipes. Next base: position 24,699,944 of record OX596281.1, on the reverse strand, counting down.
TTGACAAATTAAAAAGATTACTCTACTTAAGCCTACAATTTTCTGACTGTCAAACCCTACTATTCAGTTTCCTTATATATATATATATATATATATATATATATATATATATATATATATATATATATATATATATATATATATATATATATATATATGGGGTCTCGTGGCCGTGTGCCTGAGTGTCTGGTCGCGAATCTGGGGACCCGGGTTCGATCCCGACCGACGCCAAAAATTACATCGTATTTTAATGGCACAAAATTGACCCCTGTGGCGCACTCTCCACGCCAGCAATGAGTGCCCGTGAGGTGACGCCTGGTAAGCGCCCACACGGTATAAATATTCCATCATTACCGAAATCTGTATACAAAAGCAGATTGGCACACCCAGCAATGGGTAATATGCCGTAATGAAATATTTATTTATTTATTTATTTATTTATTTATTTATTTATATATATATATATATATATATATATATATTATTGTATTATTAATTAAATATGTATTTCCGTCGACCGTTTATTAATAGGCTATATTAATGTATAGAAAATCATTCGTTAATGACCCCTATTAATGCATGATTTTTATTAATAAACGATTTATTGGGTGCGTTCACCACATGGAACACAGCATGTATTGCTAACGCTACGTTGTAGCAAAAAGGTAGACAGAATTAAAAGTCATGCTTTTGACACTTACTAGCTAGGTATATTCACGTAGCATACCTTTAAAATGAATTTGAAAGAATAAAATTCCTCAAATAACATAAAAAAACCGCTTGCGTTGTCTAGCATTAAGTACACTGAACGCACCCACTGAAAACAATTGATGATAAAACTTATTGATTTTCTGACATAAAATTTGACGTTCGGTCAACCATTACTAACCTAAAAAAATTTGTCATAGAATAAAATTAGATTTTCTATTTAAGTAAGATACGGTCAACGAAAAAATATTGTAACTAACACGTGTGTTAATTGGCGATTAATGATCTCAACAATTAACGCGTGAGCGTAGCGAACGCGTTAAAATGTCTCGATCATTAATCGCCCTCATTAACACACTTGATAGTTAAATAACTATTTAAATTATAGGTATGTTAATATTACATATATCCTTAAGAAATACCGCTAATAATTTTGAACATATTAGAATAGTAGGACAAAATTTCTCATAGAACGAAAGAAGAGAAACAATTTCGATTATTTGTGTGTACAAGAAATGTTAAATTCGTTACTTATAGGGCGCGAGAAGTCATGTGACATTGTCATATGTCATAATTGTTCATTCAAAATTTCATAATATTCTGATGTTTATTTGTCATCCATAGTATGGAACATACTTGTCGAGGAAAATAATCCACATGTATTTGGAAAATCATAATGTTTTGAATGAAAACTTATGATACTTGACACCAATGTACATTAATAGTTGTCATTCTGGCACGGGTCCCCATATCTGCATGCCAAGGCCAACAAACTGCTTGCGCCCTATGCAACATAAAATGAAAATGGCGAGAGGTATTGTGCTGGCCACAACAGATTTTTTTTTACATAGAATTAGAGTGCCCTGACAAAAAGTGAATATTTTGTTCTTGTATGTGAGCACAAATGTTAACGTAAATAAAATATTTACGTATTTTTGTTTTTGCAAATATTAAAGAAGATTAATTTTCTATCGGATACATTTAAATATTTTATTATATCTTCTATAGATTTAGAGATAAAAAATATAATACATAAAATAATCTGTTGTAATAAATCTCACAGCCCAAATAACGCCATGGAAACCAATTGAAAAATTAAAATGTTTGTAATTGACTGATAAATGTCAGTGTCAAAAATTCAGAGACATTACTAATGAATTTCTGGGAATTATGTATATACTTTACATACATATATTATTTCTTATTGTATTAATAGTTAAATATTTAAAATTATAGGTATATTACATATACCCTTCAGAAATTAATTGGAAATATCTCGAAAAATTACCAAACTTCGTCATAGAATGAATTTAAAATTAAAAAGCTAAATACAAAGAATAGGTATTAGGTATAAGTAGAATTTTAGGTTAGAGTTTAGGTATACAAGAAATGTTCATACTTATGTAACCTAAAATGGAAGTGGCGAGAGGTATTGTGCTGACCACAACAGATTTTTTTTTTACTGTAAAAGTGCAGCATGCGTTTACGCACGTTAAATAAAATTAGTTCCATCTTTGGCTTTACATTTCAATCACGTCTGAAATTTTATGACGCCAAGTTTTTAAAACATTTATATATTTTAGGTACGTTTACCGCGTTCTGCTTCGTATTCAGTTTCTGTATGTGGAAATGGAAAAATCGACCATTGTACAAAAAAAGATTATCTGGTTATTCCACCTAGTAGACCCGAATTAAGGGAAGAATATATAACAATAGAAGATGGAGAAAACAACAGTAAGCTGGTTACCATACCAGGAATAAGAAAGGAAACGCAAAGTAAAAATAGGTAGGTAACCAATTCCCACCTAAATTTAGATGATAAGTTATAAGTTACTATAAACGTATCTATTTTAGCTATATGTATGTGACAGTATGTAACGACTCTTCAGAATCGAAAGTGACGTTAAGTAATGATGATGATGAAATAATTCTGTCAAAAATATACTGTACAGGTACATCGTGGGTAGCTGGTAGACTACAGGTAGTATTCATTATATTCGTAGTTTGATTAGAATAATAATATATTAAAATTATTTAAATATTTTTTTAAATTTTAAAATTGGTTGATGCATTCAAAATAATCTAAATGATATTATACAGAAGGGGTTTTATCTTATAAATAATTCAGATCTTCCCTTTAGCTCAAAATTCGAAGAAAATAAAATAAATATTAAAAGAAAATACACGAAAATAAATTTTCTTTCCAAATTTTTGTTTCTAATAAATTGAATGTTATTAAAAAACGTAACACTCGAATCTCACCCATAAACACCTTATTCAAAAAACAGAACCTGACATATGTAATACATGTAACACCCAAATCACAATACCACATATATTAATACAATGCCCCACATATACACAACAAAGAATTCAACACAATATCCCACCAAACCTAGAAGAAGCACTGGGGAGCAACTCCGACAATTTGAATGAACACCATCCAGTTTTGTAAAGACATTAATATATTTCAACTCCTATAATAGATGCATCATGTAATATTATCATAAAATACCCATATTACTATATTAAAACACTGTACCGGATACTAATAACCGAAGCTGTTGATGTACTCTTCTCTTTTCAATAATAATAAAAAAAAAAACGTAAACTTACATACTTTTGTCTACAAAATATAAAAAAAATAGTTATGTCCATATGTCGACCTATTTTAGAGTTATTTATTGGCTATATTTGAGTTAAAAAAGTTCAAAATTTTCACACATTAAGGTAGGTCGTAGATCGCAACTCGCAATGCGCTGATTACAAATTTTGAAACCGCAACTGCAGGTTCATTCTTCATTCGTTCTCGAGATATTTACATTTAAAAAAATTCCCAAAAATATTTTTGAGAACCCAAAAATAGATCAATATATAGGTTGGCGATATCGTCATTCGATTTTACCTACATAAGTAAACTAATTTACATCAATTTTGAACAACTGACACAATTTCTAGAACAAAATAATTGAAAATGGCCAAAAATTTTCAAAAACTCTAAGCTCTAAAGGTGACCTTTGCTTTTTTTTCAGATTTTGGTAATTTTTCGAGGTTTTTATTTTTTACTCACAAAAATTGAACCAGTTATTTGAAAATCATGAAAATTTGTATACAGTCAAATTTTTAAAAGATGTCCGATCGATATCATCTACGAATTGTATGAATTCAGATATTTGCTCCGCCCATTCTGACAAATTTAGTACTGTCGTTCGCTTAGTTTTTATGAGGGTACATAAGATACTACTGTTATTTTATTATTATAAAATATATGTTACAATAAAATTCAAAACTAAGTCAACTGTTAAATTTATTAGCAAATGTAAAACCAAATATATGAAAAATAAGATACAAACACAATGTCAGTGTCAGTGGCTCTAACAGAAAATAACGTTATTCGTACGGCTATGAATCCAGGTAATGTATCTGAATTAATAAATAAACTTACGTTACAGCGAAAGTATTATCAACAACGAGCATCGTTTTAAAGTGGAATGTCTTAACTTAGTCGAAACAATATGAATTTGTGAAAAACAAACGTGTTATATCCATCTTTATCGCACACGCTTGTAGCCTTTGCAAAGGAAAGAGATATATGTATGCCAATTTGTTATTTCGTTCATGATACAGATGAACTTGATCGGACATCTTTAATTTTTTTTACTGTACTTATGTAATTTTATCTGTACAATCCTTATAGTGATCAAGACCAATTTTGGGCTACAGCTAAAAATGGTCGTTTTTTGGTACAACTTTGAATGTAAATATTTCACGAACAAGAAGAGATATCGACATGCTGTACCAAAATTTACAATAAGCATGTTGGATGGAAAGTATTTAATAATATAAAAATTTGAATTTCTACAATTTTGCTCAAAGTTTAGACTATTTTTTAAGGGTTATATTACTCAAAAATGGGTACAGATACCAACTTGAGCAGAGTTGATTCTACTATCAAAATTACATGAAAATTGAATATAGTAGTTTTTAGAAATTTTAAACAACTATATCAAATTTTAAAACAAAAAAACTGAAAAACTTCGTATGGAAAATGGACTTTTGCTACATTTTTCAATAAAAAATACAATTATGTATATAGGAATTATAATGGTGATGTCGTGGCCGTGAGCCTGAGTGTCTTGTCTCACATCTGGGGAACCAGATTCGATCCCGACCGACGCCAAAATTATTTCGAATTTTAAATAACCCCTGTGATGCACTCTCCACGCCAACAATGAGTGTTCGCACGGTACAAATATGTCATCATTACTGCTCATATCTGCGTACAAAGCAGATTGGCTCACCCAGCAATGGGTAATATGCCGTGATGATATATTTATTTTTTGTTTATTTGTACAACATTATCAAAGTATACAAACTATATAAATACAATATCATATGTATACATACTATATAAATACTTATGCTTTAACGGCCGGGGTCTATAAAAATCTGATTCTTTTTTGGGTTGTTGGGCCGTAGTCTAAAAGGTGATTTACTATCTAAAGTTTCGCCTAACATTTTTTTAGGCACCTTCAGAGGTTTATTGTCCTATTTAAAGAAAATTTTACTTTTTTGACAGATGACAGATAAAAATGTCAAAAAGGTTTTTTTTTTTTTAAATAAAACAATAAACCTGTGAAGATACCTAATACAATGTTAGGCGAAACGTTAGGTAGTAAATCACCTATTAGTCCTCTGCCCAATAACCCGAAAAAGGATCAGACTTTGTATACACTTTATTTTTTTGCCTACTATTGCTATCTCGAGAACTATAAGAACTACGAGGTCGATTAATTTAGCAAACAATTTCTATTTTACTAGACTATTATAATGAGCAAAATAGTATATTATGTTATTAGGAGTAGAAAGCGGTATTTTGTGTTGAACCCAGATATTGCTCCGAATAACATATTATACTATTTTTTCTTCAAGTGTTTTAAAGAAAACTGGGTTTTTTTTATATTTTTCTAGAATTGTTTTAATTATAGCGTTTGCAATTTCAGCCATATTTGGCTGTGTACACTACAAAACACAAACGATACAACTGTCAAATAACAATTTTTCAATATGGTCTGTGTTGCTGTGACGACTGCTGCCGCCAGCGATGAACTAAGAAGCTAACATTTTTTTACTAGTACAATAATGAACAACATTGTTGTACTAGTAATAAAATGAATATATTCTATAGTGTGTGTATAGTAGCATAATATGAATATTATTGTACAATTGAAGAAAAAAAAAATTGTATCAGTGATTCTCAAAATACGAGATAAAACTTTCTTATTTTAAATGAGAACCTATTATTTTATTCGCTTATTCGATTCAGTATTTTTTTTTTAATTCAATGTTCATATATAATACCCTAATATTATAAAATATTTGAGAAAAATGAAATATGAAATTATGCTGATTTAATTTAAATCTGATAGTAATACGAATGCTTTGAAAAAACATTTGAATATTATACAAATATTTTGTATGTTCCTGGAATTTTACTTACGAAAAAAAGCTTGATATGTATGCAGTTTATATTTTGTATTCTTCACAGCATAATTTTCATTTGCATTTTTCTTAAATTTTTGAAATATTAGGGTATTATACAGGGTGGTGACCGGCACAGCCGAACATAGGACTTTAACATGTAAAATCAGTCTTTCCTAATTTCATGCTTTTAGGTAAAAAGCTTCAAATAAAAGTTGCAGGGAATAAAATTCTGCATCTGAACCAATAAAAAAAAATATTTTTTCTTCAAGTGTACAATAATATTCATATTATGCTACTATACACACACTATAGAAGATATTCATTTTATTACTAGTACAACAATGTTGTTCATTATTGTACTAGTAAAAAAAATGTTAGCTTCTTAGTTCACCGCTCGCGGCAGCAGTCGTCACAGCAACACAGACCATATTGAAAAATTGTTATTTGACAGTTGTATCGTTTGTGTTTTGTAGTGTACACAGCCGACTATGGCTGAAATTACTAACTTTAGAATTAAAACAATTCCAGAAAAATATAAGAAAATCCCCAATTTTCTTTGAAACACTTGAAGAAAAAATAGTATATGTTATTCGGAGCAGAACGCCCTTTTTGTGTTTTACCCAGCTTGCCCAGCCTCGGCTATCGCCTCGGCCGCAATAGCTGAGTTCAACACAAAAAGACCGCTTTCTACTCCTAATAACATAATATACTATTGTGTGACTTGTAACGGCAGAAATTAGGTATAAAAATGTCGAAAATCAATCGCAATATAGCTATAGCCATGGAATTGACATAACAAATGTTAACCATTTATGTCAAGCTAGGTTAATTTATTTTTATTATTTGTAATTCTGTTCAAATGAACAAATCTAAATTTAAATTAACAGATAATTATTAATTAAGAAATTAGAAATAAAACTTAATAAAAATAATTTACCCTAACATGACAAATAAACCCTTAGACATTTGTTATTTATTTTGTCTTAATTCTATGGTTATTGCTATTTTTGAGGTGATTTTCGACATTTTCATACCTAATTTGTGCCGTTACAAGACATACAAAATTAATTTTGCTTATTGATTCAGGTACATAATTTTATGCTGTACAACATTTATTTATTTATTACCTAAAATAATTAGGGAAGCAGGAAATTAAGAAAATCTGATTTTACATGTTAAAGTCCTATATTCGGTTGTGCCGGACACCAACCTGTATATGGATATCGTTGAATTCAGAAAATAATACTTAATTGAATAAGCGAATAAAAACAACGTTCTTATTTAAAATAAGTAAATTGTACCCCGTATGTTGAGAACCACCGAAAGAAATATTTTCTTTGCTCATTGTAAATAGTATAGTAAAATAGAAATTGTTTGCTAATTTCACCAACCTCGTAGCTCTTACAGTTCTCGAGATAGCAATAGTGAACAAAATAAAATGACCACCTTGTATACCCAAATATAGGTACAATATATATTATTTTACATTTTTGTAGACGAATACCAGCGATGTCAAATTTATTGTTGGAGGAGGCAGAGCAGAAACAAATATATATGAAAACCCTCCTTTACTAAGTAACTATTATAATATTTGTGTTGTTCTTATGAACGAATATGCAAAAGAATATTCTTACAATGTATATTGTACAGAAGACGATGGATACGACTACAATACTAATTTAATAGTGGGTACTTCAGCAATAGGAGTAGTTATTTTAGGAACTATTATCACTGTAACAATATGCTGTATTAACCATTGTAGAAAAAAACAAGAAGATTTAGAGAATCAACAACGTCTGAGTATAGCGTAAGAATTAGATCTAGTTCACATTAGTGATACGATAACGATTTATTATCGATCCGATATTATTTGTTTCAATGTTTTTGTACGATTGAACTTATAGTGATGTACCTATAGTATGTTTTCAGATATAGCAGAATGACGTGACTTCACTGTTGAATGGATTTCTCCACTATTTTTTTAAACTTCGTTCAAATTGAAAAAGATATGTAGTTCTAGACAGTCTTAATTGTTTTACGTTAAGTCGTAATAATTTATTTAATATTCTATGACGTACGTACATGTTAAGCTCATTTTATACAGATAGTTAGTAAATACTTGAAGTCACATAAATTGATCTGTTTCAACACTTATAAATAAAAATAATAGTTATTTAAGAATTAAGGGCAGTAAGTGCTTCCTATCGGTTGAAGATGATTGTGGAAATCGAGACGAAGTCGAGACCTCCAATACATCCCATGGCGATAGAAGAGCATTTACTGGCCACAATGCTTATTACGTTTTTTGTACGATCGATGCACAAAATTAAAAACAATAACGTGGGAACGTTGTTAACAATCACTCGAATTTTCAGTAAAACAGCATTTATTCTTACACTCCGACGTTTCGGTGCACACTTGAACCTTTTTCAGTACAGTAAAAAGTAATATAATAAAATAATACATACAAAATAACATTGAAATTATCACTCCTACAGTAAGGTCTTACAGATTGTTACAATCATGTACACAAACAGTGCTGCTCTGTGGGAAAAGGCACCTTTGTGCAAAATTATATTTCAGCGCCCTCCATAATGCATAATTTGCAAATTAACACACGTTTTGAAGTTTAAACTATACTTTTGATTCTTCTAAAAATGTTAGACTTTAATATTGATGAAATTTCCTTTTTAGATTCATTTTTGTCTTGTAATCAATATTATTAGGTAATCAACAATTTTAGGGTTATACTCGTAGTTTGCCTTCCAATATAACATCATAACAATGCCAGAAAATTATCCGTTTGGCAGGATATTTATTTTACTTTTTCTGTACTAAATTCTAATAGTAAATCATAGAAATTCAATATCGACCGAAAAGAAAAATAAAATTATCTTACTAAGATTTCATAATTGTAAATAGTTATAAGCATTTGATTCTTCGCAGAATATTAATATTTAAATATTGGGTTGATTGTCCGATTCAATTTTGTAATCAATATTCTTGTACCTACTATAATCAAAATATTCTTTGTTGTATTGTTGTAATCAACACCTTTACAGTTATTATTTCAATATAACAATTCTAGAAAATATCCCTTCCGTAGAATAATTATTTTACTTATAACATAACTAGAGTTCTAATGCAAACAATTTTTTAAAAAATATTGTTTACATCTATTACCTTATTGTGTAAGTTTAAAGTTTTTTTTTCTTTACTACTTACCCTTTATCGGGAAAAGGATGAAGTATTCGTACGAAAAATTTTGTAATTAATATATTGACTCTTGGTGACTCACATATTCTATTTTAGATATCCGCGGTGCTCTAATTATCACAAATTAGGAGTTTGATAATGAAACCATATGGTAACATTGCATGTAAAGGAAAGAGTAAAATAACAATAATAATAAAAATGTAGTAAATTTATTTATAAATTGTACATATTTCATATATACAGGGTGGAAACGAACTTAATGTCATAAATTTAAGGGTGAGTAGTATGACATGTGTAGATTACGAAACTGAAAGATTTTTTTTAAAATTCGAAAAACGAAAATTCAACTTTTCTTATTGAAACTTTTTTTTTTACTGCTGTTTTAATTCATATTTCATTAACAATATGGTTATCAAAAATACATTCGAAACTAGTTGTATAAGATATTATACTTAATAATTAAATTAAATAGCATTTTTAACGAAAATAATTGTGTAATAGATAAAATAATGCAAATGCGTTGCCAGTGGTCCAGTGGTACCAAAAATGTTTGTTTTATGAAAACTACCCTTAAATATGCGAATTTTTAAAAAATTCTTTCTGTTTCGTAATTTACACATGGCATACTACTCATCCTTAAATTTATGACATTAAGTTCGTTTCCACCCTGTATATATATATATATATATATATATATATATATATATATATATATATATATATATATATATATATATATATGGTATGTTTAGTAAAAAAAATCTGTATATAACTTAACATCAATATAATATTTTTTAGTTTAGTCTGATGAGCAATGAATTTATTTTTGCTTATGGTGAGACAAAGCCTTGTGTTGAATTTCTCACACATCAAACGGCTAGTGTCTTTCTGGCAGTTTCTGCATCTTCCTTAGGATTTGTATCAAATATTACATTTATATTTTTTTGCACTTCCAATTGTGTAATTTGTATATTTTTTTATAAAAAAATACTATTATTTACTGTCTTGAAATGGCGCCCCATATGGTCAGGCGCCTTTGTGCAGGGCACAACATACCCACCCGCACGGAGCGGCCCTGTACACAAAATACATTCGTACAAAACATTCAGTTAACACATCGTTCAAAAAATTCAAAGAGCATACATACATCCATTTGCTCTCAAAATCGACAACAGAATAATTCGAAAAAATATATTTCCGGGTGTTTTCCAAATGTAGATGTGTAAAACTGAATGTTTATTACTGGAAAAATTATATTGTGATTGTATCGATATCGTATCATATCATCGAACTATAAATCTCAAATTTGTAAGACTGGAAAGATTTTTTTTTGATTTTTTTTTTTAGTGAACTGAATCCCCTTACCCGAGGAGCAGAGAGAGAAAGACCACCTCGTCCGGTTAATCAAAATAAAAACGAAAACAGGTCTTTAGAAAGTCCAGTAATTCATAATGAAAATGAAACAAGAATAGAAGAACCCCCTATTCAAAATGACAACGTGCAAAAAGCTCGTGCACCTTTGCAAACATCTCTATAACTATTATTGAGGTACCGCACTATTTTTAATAATTAGCCAAAAATTAATTGCATATATTTCCCATAAAATATATATCATTTGTTAATTAAGAAATTCATGTATTTCTTCAAATAATATCTAAATTTTTTGAGGAGAAATCTTATATCTGTTTTACATGTCATATTTCATTCGTGAGTTACCCATGATAATAAATATATATTATTTATAAATACGAATATTATAATATTCAAATGTAAAAAATGTTAAACCAATAAATATAGTTAAAAATATTTTGCATTGTTTACTATGATCGACTCATGGCCCAAATTGTTAATATATTAACTACCTAACTAGTTACACGTTAGCAAAATTTTCCAGGGGCATAACTAATTATTTTATTGGGTGTACAAATGCCATACCTCCCTAATGCCACAATTGCTAAAGACGAGTGTAGAATAACAAGTAAATAACCTTTTTGTAAACTTTTCTAAATTAACAGCTTCAATAACAATATTTCAACTCTGTTTACATTTGTAATTATCATTTTTCCTACAACTGTCTGTTTAGTTTAGATGTCAGCGGCCTAGATATTTAGTGTTAACAATTAAGTTTAGAAGTTATTGTAGGGTTGATACTTGATATGGATGCTCAATTTCTGAAATTTGGAATGAGGATACTATAGTCGCCGTCAAATAAGTATGGACTGATGCTCAACATTTTTCCTTCTCTGCACCCTGTCCTTTGCCCTGCGGTGTTGCCACTTCTTCATAACTTAGAATTTTCAGCATGTCCAGTGAATTAGCAACAGTGTAGAAATCTCCAGTCCCAAGTCTTGAAATTTTTTCATCGTTATTTTATTACTTATTAACATTTTTACTAATAAAATATTACATCATCATCATTTATGTGCCATGTCTGGTGCAGACGTCGGCGGCCATGAACCTCCACAAATTACGGTCCTCTGCAGAGCGCACTAGATCTTCATAACTACTGATACCAAGTTCTTCTTGTAGGGTCGATATTAGCGACAATGGTCTTCTTCCCCTAGTTCTCGTCCCTGTTATTAAACCATTGCAGACATCCCATTCTATCTCTTTTTCCTGTATTATGTGTCCCAGAAAAGCATATTGTAGTTTTCTTATTTTACTAACTAACTGTTTATTAGTTCCCATTCTCTTTAGCACTTGTTCGTTACTAGTTCTACTTGTCCACGACACTTTTAAAGTTTTTCGTAGAACCACATTTCTGCTGCCCGCAATTTGTTTATTAGTTTCTTCCTGATTGTCCACGATTCACATCCGTATAGGAGAACGCTCCACATATAACATTTAATTATGCGCACTTTTAATTTATTATTTACACCATGATTTGTTAATATATTTCTCATTTTCCCGAAAGCGATTTTAGCCATTGTTATGCGTGTGTTAATGTCCGTTTCACATTTACCATCCGAAGTTATTACACTGCCCAAATATTGATATCTATCCACTTTTTTAATTACCTCGTCGTTTAGATATAGCTTATTATTATGAAGTGTCTCATTCTGATTAGGTTTTTTATTTGTAATTTTCAAATATACAGTTTTGTTTTTATTTAGTGTTAAACCCCATTCGCTACTACTTTCCGCAACTTTGTTTACTAATTCTTGTAAAGCCTGTATATTATTTGCTAACAATACCGTGTCATCTGCAAATCTAATATTATTTATGTTTTCTCCTCCTATTGTAATTCCTCTTAACTCTGTGATATCTTTGAAAATTTGTTCGCTGTAGACGTTGAACAGAAGAAGAGAGACAACACACCCTTGTCTAACGCCTTTTTTAATTTGTTTATATTCCGATATTTTTCCGTCAATTTTTATTGCTGATTTTTGAATCCAATATAAGTTCTTCAACAATCTGATATTTTTGCTATCAATATTCTTTTCTTCTAAAAGCGAAAACAGTTTATCATGCTTTACCATATCAAACGCTTTGTTGTAGTCCAAAAAACACAAGTATACTTCATTCTTTACTTCAATATTTCGTTCAATGATGGTACGTAAAACAAAAAGTGCGTTTCTGGTACCTTTCTTTGTGGTAAAACCAAACTGTTTGTTTGACAGCTCCGCAGAAAGATTATTGTACATTCTATCACGTATGATGTTCAGGAGTATTTTCAATACATGGCTCATAAGGCTGATTGTTCTAAAATCTGAGCAGACGTTTGCGTTACTTTTTTTCGGTAGTGTTATGATAGTTGACTTCGTTATCTCTTCTGGTAATTCACCTGTATCGTAAATTTGATTTGCAAGACAGGTAATGATCTCCACACCTTTATTTCCTAATGCTTTTATCATTTCTATTGATATTTCATCGGGTCCAATTGCTTTGTTTTTTCCGGCTTTGTTTATTGCCTTTATTACTTCTTCTTTCAAGATGTTTTCTCCCTCTAGGCTCCTTTCCATATTAGCACAATTTTCTGTCCTATCATAATCATTATAGAGTTCTTCCACATATTCTGCCCATCTTTCTAATACTTTTTCTTTTTCCATAATAATATTCCCATTCTTACCTTTAATATAATCTGTGCAGGTGGACTTTCTGTTATTACATAATTTGTCAATTTTCTTGTACACTGCTATTGGATTAGATTGGTATATGGTTTCTATTTCTTCGCATTTTTCGTTGTACCATTTTTCTTTTGCTTCGATACACATTTTCCTTATTTTTTCATTTAGTATTCTATACTCTGGAGTATTTTTCATTTTTCTTCTTTCTTTCATTGTTTTTAATATCTCTTCCGTCATCCATTCTTTATTTTTTGTTGTTTTATCTATTTTAGACACTGTTTTCTTGACAGCATCTAATATTACGTTTTTAATTCTCATCCATTTGTTATTAATGTTTTCTTCATAAATTTCTTCATCATATTGAATTTCTACTTCTTTTGTATATTTTTCTTTGACATCGTCGTTTGTAGACAAAGTTGACAGATCTAATTTTTCTTCGTTTTTACTTTTTCTTAATGTTTTCAGTTTAATTTTGACATCTGCCACTACTGGAACATGGTCGCTCCTGCAGTCTGCTCCGGGATAAGTTTTTGTATTTGTTACTCCGTTTCTATATCTGGAATTTATGGTAATGAAGTCAATTTGGTTTCTATCTACACCATTTGGGTGCTTCCATGTATATAAACGTCTGGGGTGATGTTTAAACCAGGTGTTCATGATTATATGTTCATTTGTTTTACACCACTCCACCCATTTATCTCCTCTATCATTTCTTTCACCTAATCCATACGGTCCGACTATATTCCCATCTTGACCTACTCCAACTTTCGCATTCAGATCTCCTATAATGAACCTAATTTCTTGTGATGCACACATACTTTTGGCGAGATCTAGTTCTTCATAAAAACGTTCAACTTCTTCATCTTCGTATTCTGAGGTCGGCGCATATACTTGTATGATATTAATATTCACTGGAGAATTTTTTATTTTAACAATTATTATCCTATCCGATACAGGGTAGTAACCTGTTATTTTATCTTCTACGTCTTCATTAACGATTACTGCGACCCCTCCGTAGTGCTTTTCGGTACCAGAATAGAAAAGTGTACCACCTTCCATTTTTAATTTTCCGGTACCTGTCCACCTTACCTCACTTAATCCCAGAATTTTAATTTTTAATATCTTCATTTCTTGGACTACATTAGCTAGTTTCCCTTTTTGAAACAAAGTATTAACATTCCATGTTCCAATTCTCCAACTACGACAGTTTATTTTCTTGGGTTTCGAATATTCTAAGTCTAAGCCATTATATTTATTTTGGGATGGGTTCATGACTAGTCTGGGCAAATTAGAGCAGTGGGTTGCCATTACCTTCTGCCGTTGTGTACCTTCATTTTCCTTAAATTCCCTATCGTTGTCCGAGTTCGTTGCCATGTTATTCTCTTTTATCCGCGTTGTTAATATTTTTTCTGGATAATTTATTTTGTTATTAGGAATTTTTTTATTGTTTCCTTTTGACGTGCCGTTGTTATTGCACCCTGTCCTTTGCCCTGCGGTGTTGCCACTTCTTCATAACTTAGAATTTTCAGCATGTCCAGTGAATTAGCAACAGTGTAGAAATCTCCAGTCCCAAGTCTTGAAATTTTTTCATCGTTATTTTATTACTTATTAACATTTTTACTAATAAAATATTACATACATTGCAAAAATACACAAAAAGGTAGTTTTGCTAAAACGCAGTATTTTTTGACATTTTTGAAGGCGAGAAATAGGAATATTATGATACGATAAATCATCGGTTTTAGGTACTCAACAAAATCGCAATTTCTGATTAAATTAAACTAATCTCGCCAAACCTCTATACCCAATATTATTGCATTAGGTTACAATATACTAACTACTATTTAAATTATATTTGCCAGTCATTGAATATGCACATTGTTACAATAAAATGCAAAAATAAAATAAAGTTTCATTAAATAAATTAAATACAGGGTGCTTCATAATGGGTGTGCTAAAATTAAACCATTTATTTGCGGAGTGATTTTAAGTAAAAAAAGTTATATAAAGGTATGTCCGGAAACGTTTCGTTACGCAGTTACAGCCTTTTGAAGGTGCACCTCACCAGACACATTTTTATTAATTGGGATATTTCAATAATAATGCAAACCTGGTGGCGAAATTTGAAACTAAAAAGGAGCAATTTTATTTTATTCGTATATTTTTACATACGCACGTTCAGTTTATATAATGGATAATAGATAATGGAACTAATATTTACAATTATCTAATATTTATTGTAAATTTGGCCCTAAGAAAAAACTAAACGGTGAACATTACCTAAGAACTACTAACTAAAGTATTTAAAATGAAATATAATTAATCTACTATTACAACTAATAAAACAGGAAACAAGGAAATAATATTCTACCTAAAATAATAATAAACACTGAAAGAAACGTCAAAATATACGAAAAATCAAAGAAGAACTACTGACAGCAATGTTACGCTTATGGAAGTTAAACAAAAGTGCTCCCTTGTCGAAGGTTTGACATTGGTGCACAACGTAGTAAAATATCCCAATACGTAACTATAGTACTATTTGCTCTAAAATTTTGAAAGTTGTATGAAGGTACTAGTTATTTAGATGCATGTTTGTACTTTCTTTTGTTTTCATATCTCAAACAAAGGCAGCTCATATGGGGAAGCCTAGAATGTTTTATATCATTTTTTTTTTACCTATTAACATTTTTTATTTTTTTCTGATAAAATATTATATACAATGCAAAAATACACAAAAAGGTACTGTTGGTAAAACTTGATAAACGCAGTAGTTTTTGAGTTATTTTAATTTTTAGAAAAAATTAAGTGGGTATTCAAAAACTT
This sequence comes from Harpalus rufipes, assembly GCA_951394225.1. Taxonomy (NCBI): domain Eukaryota; kingdom Metazoa; phylum Arthropoda; class Insecta; order Coleoptera; family Carabidae; genus Harpalus; species Harpalus rufipes. The sequence goes on along the minus strand of OX596281.1, from coordinate 24,683,643 downwards.
TAGTTAACAGTTAATAAACAATCAAGTTACCATAGGAAATAGAACAAAATATAAAAAGAGAAACAAAAAGGGTTTATAACTATTGTTAATTGCCTTATTTTCATTATTGGTATTTTTTTCTGCTAATGGAAAATGTTAGTGCTGGTGAATATACAGATATCGTATTTATTTATAGATATTGTAACAGTAATGTTGATTGTTTCTTTATTGTTACCTATTTTTTTTTATACTTGATTTTTTCTAAAAAATTATCAAGTTTAGGAAGAGTACCTTTTTCAGTATTTTTATATGCATTTTTGTATGTGTTTTTAGTGAAAATAAAACAATGTTAATAGGTAAAAAATGTGGAAAAACGGTCATGACTTCCTCATATGAGTCGCCACTGGTTGAGATACAGAAACAAAAAAAAGTATAAACAAAAGGCATCTAAGTAGGTAGTATCGTCTCGTCATACCAAATTTAAAAAAAAATGTTACAGCTTGTATGAGTCATTAAATAAATGTCTAATGAGATGCACCATCAAAAAGCTTAACTTTAGCAAAACGATTCCGGATTTACCTTCATATAATATTTTTTACTTAAAATGGTTTAATTTTGACACACCCATTATGAATCATGCTGTATAATCATATATGAATATAGAGTAAAAAGAAATGTATATAATAAATAAAATACGCTCAAATTAAATACATATGTAAAAATTCTGCATAAATACTAAATTAATCTTATCATATACTTTTTCACATAAATATAAATGTTTGTTTATGATATGATTATATTATAAAAATATTATCTAAGGTAGAGGAAAAGTGAAGTAAAGATAAGCCGATCTTTTATAATATTGAATTTCACTTCCAATTAAGTTATTGTTGCAGATAAACTCAGCATGAGTAATATTTGGTAAGTCTTTGTATTATAATAATTACGAGTAGCATGAACAAATATATACAAAAAGTTTATAATCCAATAAACATTCATACAGGGTGGTGACCGGCACAGCCGAACATAGGACTTTAACATATAAAATAAGACTTTCATAATTTCCTGCTTTCCTAATTATATTAGATAAACGAAGCTTCAAATAAAAGTTGTTGGGTTTAGCCACGAAATTGAAATAAAAAAATCTGATGTGGCCAGCACAATAACTTCCGTCAATCCTGTGTATTATGTATAAATTCCATACATAAATTCTCTTGCAAAAAAAATTTTTGGAATAGTGGTATTGAAGCTATGCGATCCGAAACTTTCGTCACACACACACAGATACACAAATACATACACACACACAAACACACACACACACACACACACACACACACAAACAGACAAACATAAATACACACAGACATCATCGTAAAAATAGTAAAATCGTATTATATGGACCCTAAAACGTGCTTATTCACTAAAAACTCAACCATTGAATTTTTTGACCAAAGACAATACCTTCCTTACCTAAAGGTAAAAATAACAAATGTTAAGGAATTTATTTTCATTATTCGTAATTTTCTGTTCAAGTGAACAAATATGACAGATAAACCGTTAAGACATTTGTTATTTATTTTGTCTCAATTTCATTGCTATTGCTATTATTGATGTGATTTTCAACATTTTCATACTTAATTTCTGCCGCTACAAGACATACAAAATTAATTTTACTTAAAATAATTAGGGAAGCAGGAAATTAAGAAAGTCTGATGTCGGCTGTGGCTGTCACCACCCTGTTTAAATAAAAGTATGAATACTCATATATTTAGGTGTCAGAGTTATAAACTGTGTATGTCGATTATATTTTTTTAGTTTTGGCGTAATTGAAGAAGGATATATCAAAAGTATATGTTTTGAATATATTACAGTATTTACGCGAATTTGAACTTAATATAATATTAAAGTTTTATTACCTATTGCGAAATATAAATATATTGCCTTATATTGAAGGAGTAAATAATTCTTTTCATATAAAAGTTAATAAAATAATTTTTTGTCAATAACTTTAAATAAATATATATTCAACGTAAGAATGGTATTTTGATATAAAAAGTGTATGATTCTTGATGACATACGTAATTGAAGTAATTTATTTTTGCCACACGGATTACAGAATCTGTTCGTAAGGCGACGAATGTCGTAACACTGTTCAGGAAATAATTTGGAATTGTCAACATAGTTCGTATACATTGGTGTTTTGATTTACGATTTACGTGATTTATCAATAATGTCAAAGAAAAAATATAGAAAAGGGTCAGAATAATGGTCGACTGTATGAACGTTTTTTGATGCAGGAAAAGATAGTTTATGAACGAAATATTGTGCGTGCATGCCATTCTTACATACTACTTATACTATAATATTTTAATACTTGAACAACTAGTGCACTAAGACTAAGTATATGTATTGGTATTTTTATTTATTTAGTAAATACCTATACATATAGTTAGTTATATATGTTTACAAAAACATAAAAAAAATACTGATATTGATAAATAAATATAATAAACTGATTAAATTTATACTTTAACTTTTATAAATATACTTATATAACTTCAAGTGTATTTTTACAAAGGTAAATATGTACCTATAAACATCTAATAAAATAATTTAATAAAATAAATACAAATATATCACCACAGCTTATTACGACAAACGTTAAAATAACGTTTTTCGATTATTACGAAAAGGGATGACCGGGACGTATTATAGTAGATCGCCGTCACCTTTAGGTAAGGAAGGTATTGTTTTTGGTCAAAAAATTCAATGATGAGTTTTTAGTGAATAAGCATGTTTTAGATAAAATAAAATAAATAAATATTTCATCACGGCATATTACCCATTGCTGGGTGTGCCAATCTGCTTCATACACAGATATCGGTAATGATGGAATATTTGTACCGTGTGGGCGCTTATCAGGCGTCACCTCACGGGCACTCATTGCTGGCGTGGAGAGTGCGCCACAGGGGTCAATTTTGTGCCACTAAATTCGATGTAATAATACGATTCTACCATTTTTACGATGATGTCTGTATGTGTGTGTGTGTGTGTGTGTGTGTGTGTGTGCGTGTGTGTGTGTGTGTGTGCGTGTGTGTGTGCGTGTGTGTGCGTGTCTGTTTGTGTGTATGTGACGAAAGTTTCGGATCGCATAACTTCAATACCACGATTCCAAAAATTATAATTTTTTCGTATTCTTCAAGTTTACATCCAGAAGAACAACTGATTAGATTTTGGTTATAATTGGTGAACCGTAAGTAGCCTCATTTGAAGATTTAACAGTTAAATTTGATTTATTGACATTTAACGTTATTATAACTTAAAGAATATATTATTCTCTATACGATATTTGATTGCATTTTATACTTCATATTCAATAGATATAGAATTAAAGAATTTTAAAGAAATTAAATTTTATAAATCAGCCAGCTATGCTAAACATGGAAACTACTAATATATTCATATAATTCAAATTGACAGATGTCAGTATAAATAAAAAGTAAATTAATGTGTCAGAGATGAGGATGTTGAAGTAGATGTTGGGGAAGACACGGAAAGATAGGTAAGGAAATAACTCTAGTGTTCCAAGTTTCTAGAAAGATACAAGAGAGATGATTACATGTCATGAGGAGAAATGATGAATATATTGGATAAAGAATGAATAGCTTAGTAATAGAAGGTTGAAGAAACAGAGCAAGAGCAAAGATGAGATGAAAGGACTGTATTGCGGAAGACTTGAAAGAAAAGAAACTGAATGAGAACGACACGTACTGGAAATTTAGAATCTTTTGCAAGAAAATTTATGGATGGAATTTATACATAATATACAGGATTGACGGAAGGTATTGTGCTGGCCACAACAGATTTTTTTTTATTTAAAATAATTAGAGTAGCAGGAAATTACGAAAGTATGATTTTACAAGTTCGGGAGTTTCAGTCACCAGCCTGTGTACCAACATGTGTTAAATAAAAGCTGGTCATAGTCGTTTAACTAGGGAAATCAGTTTTTCTTTGCACCAAACTCTATGAACGCCGACTCTAAAACCGACCTATACTGTTCCCGGAATAGGGTGTATTTGTAAACAATTTTATTAACAAATTTTCTGAGAAATATGAAAGTGCGAGGCCCCTGTGAGCGCGGAGCCTTGGGCAAAATTCTGAAAACCCAGCCTCTGAGTCGGCCCTGTATTATAATCTGGCTAGTCATCTCGACGTTTTATAAAACGATAATAATCTAACCTAATGCACAAAACTCGGTCTAAGTTTCCAGTTTTCCACGTGTTACGTGTGCGTAAAGCTGTGTACCCACTGCGTCGGCTTGCCATTCAACTCGAACGATGTCGCATTTCAATTTTATATGTAGATAGTAAAACAATTAGAAATATTATTTTATCATAGTTATCTAAAAATAATATGTTGTTGTAGTTGTCAATCAATGATTTAAAAATGTCAATATAAAATATAAGTAAATAATAATTTTGTATGAATATTATCTTCTTTAGTTATATGTGAATTGTGATTAGAGACACTCTCTAATAAGATTCACCAAAGAAAACCGCAATTTATGTTAAGCTATCGTGTCCCGTATGCCTATATTTATTATATTATATTTCTAAAATCCCAAATAACGATACATTTGTATTAATTCATTTCCGTGCGGCCTTGCCAATCGGAAAAAAGCCAAGGCAGTGGGGACTTGACTTGACTTGACTACCCGTAATACTGAATTCTGGATACGCCGGGCCTACCCAGCCAGAGGTTTCTTGGACACATTCTCTAGCAGCCAGCTCTGCTCAGGACACGATGCGGACTAGAGAAGAGCACACTAGTCAACAAACACAAACATAAAATATAAAAAATCTGATGTGGTGAACACAATACCTCCCATTTAATTTAATTTTTATTCATGTAAATACTTAAAATTTAATCAAATTTAAATACCAGGTTGGATCCCGACCGACGCCAAATATTTCGAATTTTAAATGGCACAAAAATGACCCCTGTGGTGCACTCTCCAAGCCAGCAACAAGTGCTCGTGAGGCGACACCTGGTAAACACCCGCACGGTACAAATATGTCATCATCGTTACCGAAATCTGTGTACAAAGCAGACTGGCAGACCCAGCAATGGGTAATATGCCATGATGATATATTTATTTAATTTATTTATATACTTACCTATATTAATTGCTGGCGTGGAGAATGCACCACAGGGTTTAATTTTGTGCCATTTAAAATTCTAAAATATTTGGCCTCGGTCGGAATCGAACCCGTTCCCAGCTTCGCGTGAAGTGACGCCTGGTAAACGCCTGTACGGAACAAATATATCATCATTATTACCGAAGACTGCGTACAAAGCAAACTGGGTCACCCATCAGTGGGTAATATGCCGTGGTGATATATGTTTTTATTATCTTACCTATATTTTTACATATTTACTCATGCTGGAAACTGTATTAAGTTCCTTTCCATATAATTATTGTTCCATTTACTATTTTCTTTTTAAAACGTTAATATTATTAAGGGCTGAATACATATTAATATTATTATTTGTAATGATTAGTTTGTTTACAGTGATATATATCTGTCAGTTACAAACATTTGAGATCTGAATTATGAAACCATGTGTATGACTTGTGTTTAAAGCGTAGGCTCCGGGATTAAAATTATAGTTTTATAAATTTATCCATAAAATATATAGAAAAAGTATTAATACAAGCCTATAGAAAATTTAATAATCTTTAATTTTTATATAACATAAATCTCGAAAAATAACATTTAAAGGTATTTTTGAGCTTCCAGTAAAGTGCTATTTTCGGTTATCTGCTTTACTCCAAAATCTAATCGCGTCTTTCCATATAAGAGTAAGGTAGAAATACAAGGTTTCAAAATATTCTGAATAATAGTATTTGAGTTAGAGCGTAAAGAGAATCCACACGTATACACACAGACATCGTGAAATTATTAAAATTGGATTGTAGGGACCTTAAAACGTGGTCATTTACCGAAATCTCGATATGCGATTTTTAGCACGATCCCTATAACTCCCTTACCAAGGGTAGCGGGAGGTAAAAATTGTTTAACGTGCAGTAGACTCTCCAATTGTTTAAGTGGAAATCTATGTTGGGTGACTTTTTACCTCCCGCTACCCTTGGTAAGGGAGGTATAGAGATCGTGCTAAAAATCGTATATCGAGATTTTGGTAAATGACCACGTTTTAAGATACCTACAATCCAATTTTAACATTTTCACGATGGTGTCTGTGCGTATGTGTGGATCCTCTTTACGCTCTAACTCAAATACTATCATTCAGAAAGTTTTGAAACCATGTATTTCTACCTTAATCTAATATGGAAAGAAGCCATTAGATTTTGGTGGCAATCGGATAATCAGAAATGGCAGTTTACTTGAAGCTCAAGACAGTTTTTCTTCAAGAAATACCTTTAAATTTAAATTTTTCGCAATTTGTTATTATAAAAATGTTTATTTTAATACTTTTTCTATATATTTTATGGATAAAATAAAATAATATAGAAATTATATCTCGGAGCTCATGCTTTAAACACATCTCAATAGTTACATAGTTCAGCTCAAATGTATGTAACTGACAGATAAATGTCACTGTCAAAAAAATAATCATTTCAAATTAATAATAGTAACGTTTTAAAAGGAAAATTGTAAATAGAACAATAGTTTTATGGAGAGGAACTTAATATACATAATTTCTAGCATTAGTAAATATGCAGGTATGTATTTATATAAAGAAATAAATAAATATATTATCACGGCACATTATCCATTGCTGGGTGTGCTAATCTCATTTGTACACACATTTCGGTAATGACGATGACATATTTGTATTGTCCGGGCGTTTACCACAAGGGTTAATTTTATGTCATTTAAAATTCGAATTACCAGGCACGCGGCAACGAGACCCCATAGGTAAATGGCGGGAGGTATTGCGTTGGTCACATCAGATTTTTTAATGGGGGATTCTACACTACCACATGCATGTATTTGAATTCTCTGAAAATGTTATTACTCATCCTATAGTATTCCAAGATGTCCTTTGACATCTACATGAAACACGGTTTTATTAATTATTACTCATTTTTACTTCACATCAGTGTATTTGACGTCATTTTCACACTTTTCTATCATATTATGTATTAATATAATGAAATTACACAATCACTACGGAGCTCAAATAAACACGTCCGTCTCCTACTGTGGTTGGAACAAGACTCCATCGGAAAACACCAAGGCAGTGGGGACGTACCTTTCGGCTAGGATTGATATTGTTTCTATATTTTGGCAAATATGTAAGATAAATACTGTTAGTCGTTTTATAAAACGCCTAACGACTAGCCAGATTGTAAAACATCACTGTCAACGAAGGTTTGAATAGGTGTTTTATTAAAAGTCTGGCTAGAAGATATATAAATATTTCTAATAATCATTTCTTTTAAAGGTATGTGGTTTTTATATCAACAGTGGTATTCACAAATGCAAATACAGAAGTACCCGACATCACACTACTGTCCCAAGCAGGTGCATCTAAAGTAAATCACAAATGCATAGCTGGAGAAAATGTAAACAATAGTGCTATAACTTTTATCGGATCTTTTTCCAACAATAACATACCAGGTATTGACTTTAAATTTTAGTTGTCAAGTATAAATTGCTGTCACAAGTGTTTCAAAAGAATAATAATATACGTGTTTAGAGTCTCAATTCATATACCAAGGAAAAAGAATACAAGAAACTAGTTTTTCTTGTGATTTTGAAGATATTACTAAATGTTCTTCGGAATGGAATGATGACAAATTCATTGTCCAGTCTTCAGTAAATGAAGAACGATTTAAAGATGTTGTTATCACAGATCAGAGATGGGAAAGTAAGTACAATAATAAAAAAAAGTTATATAATTTATTTTTGAAAAGAGTTTAAAACTTTCAGCACAAGTGATTTTATCTCTTTACCTAGCGGTAACTTCAAGATTGGTATATCAATTAGATCAAAAACACCAGCGTTAATAATATTATGTCCTGAAACTAACGATGAATTAAGGAAATGTTACTGGATTGAAATAAGTGACAAATATGTTAGTTTAAACGAATGCGAAAATACAAATATTAATAATTTTGACAAAAATGAATCCGGATGTGAAGAATTAGAGAAACCAGTATGTATAATTCGTCTAGATGATGAAAGTTGACGGTTAAATTAGTTTAGTAGTCGTTGGAATAGAATTGCAAGAAACTCAAACTAATAATTTTGTAGAGATTTGTAAATCTTATATTTGCATGGATACCTGAAAAACATTCTTATGACAATGTACATACTTACAAATAATTCTTCTAGGTAGCACTATTTACTATTTAGTAAATTCTATCCTTGAACAGGTCTCAACGGAAATGTTGTCTCCAAACCAATGTCTTGCCCCTCCCGCTTCAGTCTCGCGTAATTCTGCCCGTCACATTTCAAATTATTTTCGTCCTCTTTCTCTTCATCCATGCATGTACTAAATGATGATGAGCTTATTTACTTCAAATAATTTCAGTATTTTTTTTTAAAACAATTTTTATTTTGTTTTAATGTTATTATGAAAAACTTGTTCTACAATGTCTGTTTCTGCTGTTATTAATATTCTTATGAATTTTGATTTTATCTTTAAGTATGAACTATTTTTTTTCCACCTTTCAATCTCTAACCGAACTATAATATGTATATGTACAATAAATAGTAGTCATTGTTTTAGGCCACCTTAATAGATTTGAAGAAATGGCAGCATTTTAATATAGCTTTAATAGAAAACAAATTACAATTATCAAAGCAAAATTCACCATCAATTTTGTCATATGGTATTGCACAAACTGAGAAACTTGAAAAAGTGCATTGGCTTTCTAATAATAATGTAGCATTCTGTAAATTTCATAAATGTAAGTACATACACCACTTTATTCTATTTTTAACTCTTTAATTGTAAGTACCAAACTCAACTATGCGCTACTTCAAAAATTATTGATTATTATAATATAAAATTAAAATTTACAGATTCATATTTATCTTTGAAAGATGATAAGGCCAATGGACAATGGTACAATATAGGGCCAAAATTGACACCAAAACATAATATAATTTGTGTAACGCTCTATGTAACTAATTGTTCTACATGTAAAGTGGAATTTGCTATTGGTGATAATGAGCCAATAGAACCAATCATAAAAAAGACAAATCAGGTATATTATTTTGTTTTTTATTAAAAAAATCATTTTAAGTAATATGTTTTTAGGATTGGAATTATCTAAAATTAATTAAAAATACTACAGAAAATAACCACTTACAAATAAAAGCAACAAAATCTGATGTAGGAAATTCTGGATTTTGGTTCATAGACGATGTAAGGCAATGTAATTTGAATGGTAAGTATTATATGTAAATAAAAATATAATAATATATTTATCAAGGCACTGAAATTCTATTTTTTTATCACGAATGTGGAATTTAGTTGCAGAGGAAAAAACCATATGAGTAATAAAAAGGAACTTTAGTGCGGAGGTGAATATTAAATTTTATTTGAAATCGAAAAATTATGAAAATGAAAAGAATATTTACGTTTTATAGGTTATGCTAATCTTGGAAATTGAAGTTATCGTAAAGAGCACACAAAATTGTGTTTTATTTCAAACTTATTCATCGGAATTATTTAGTTCGTTCTTCTTGGACATATTTTTTGTGATTTTACGTACAAATTAACTATTGTATATTGTACACCAGCCCAAATTATCTTACATGAAAAATAATTATCATAAAGTTGGCGACACTACATATGTATGAAATCGTCGTATAATTATTACTTTAGTGCAGATTTTTAAACTTTTTTTTTAATGACGATATCAGTGCACTTTAGTAACGATTTCAATTAAAATTAGTTTTTTTTAATTAATGACCGAGATTAAAACTCAATTTCTATGGTATCAAAATTTAAAAAGAAGTACACCACTTTGCTTCTTGAGGTAAAATGTGAACATTATTTCTCTAGCGGATATTTTATTATTTTGGCAAGTAATGTCATTTAATATTTTGCAGTATCAACTATTAAGCTGTTTTTTGGCGATGAGCCGTATTGAAACCGTATTCATTTATGACGTCATTAATATGTGAGTCGCAAAAATGCACTGTTTTAAATCAGAAATTTGGCAGATATAAAAATGACAAACCAACAAAAATTGGTTTTGTTAAAATTTATAAATTATATGAAAAGAACATAAAACAAATTGAATATAATTCGTTAATATTTTTTTATTGTACTACGAATAACAGGTATCTTGTGAACAATTTTCATAATAAATAGATGGCAAATGTATGAAATAGGATTTTTTTTAATTTATTTCGCATCATCATGCACATTTAATTTGTTATTACGTTAAATAAACGTATATAGTATCTTTGGCGTAAGTCCGGCACCACGAATATTTCGTTTATTTTGAGAGTTACAAAAAAATGTCAAATGTCAAAATAAACGAAATATTCGTATATTGCGATCTCGAGAACTAGAAGAGATACGAAGTTGGTTAAATTAGCAAAGAATCTCTATTTCACATAGGTATTTCAATGATAAACTGAAAAAATCTGATGTGGCCAGCACAATACCTTCCGTCAATCCTGTGTATTATGTACAAATTCCATACATAAATTTTCTTGCGAAAGATTCTAAATTTTGGTATTATGTAATTCTCTTTCTCGGCAAGTGAATTCCATACTCCTGATAACAAACAAACCACATGAAATAAGAAAATTATGAAATTTTGAATGAAAAATTATAACACTTGTCAGTTATGGACATAATTAATTGCTGTCATTTTGACACAGGTCCCCATATCTGCTTGCCAAAGTCAGCAAAATCATGTTACTGCAGGCGCCCCATACATAAATTTTCTTGCAAAAGATCCTATATTTCCAGTAAAGTAATTTCATAAACAAACTATGCAAATTGCACTAACACTGACATCTTCTTCTTTAGTTTTTCCCATTAGTTAGGTGGTCGCTATTTTTTATTTTCTTCTTCCACTCATTTTTGTTTTCCGTGTCGTCCTCACTCAGTTCCTTTTCTCTCAAGTCTTCTGCAATACAGTCTTTTCATCTTATATTTGATCTTCCTATGTTTCTTCCACCTTCTATTAATATACTCATCTCTCCTCATAACATGTTCAAATCAATGTAATCAGAAACTTCTAACACTAGAGTTACTTCCCTTATTCTTTCATTGATTTACATTTTATTGATACTGACATCTGTCAATTTAAATTACCTGAATATATTAGCAGTTTCCATGGTTAAGTTAGCATAGCTGGCTGAATTATGAAATTTATATCAAATTTATTATCTTTATTCTTCTTTAACTCTATATCTGTTGTATATCAAATATAAAATGCAATCAAATCGTATAGAAAATAATATATTCTTTAAGTTATAATAACATTTAACTGAGTTTTCCAAGAAAAACTGTTAAAATCTTCAAATGAGGATACTTCCGGTTGACCAATTATAACCAAAATCTAAACAAGTCTGCATATGGTTGTAAGGAAGAGGAATACGCAAGAATTTTAAAGACAATACCTTCCTTACCTAGAGATGACGGAAGGTAAAAAGAATTTTTTTATCTGCTCATTCAATAGAGCTCTTTATTCTAAATCCAACGATATAAAATTTTCAATGCCCTTACATAACAAAATTTTCGAAAAAAAAATTAATGAATTCATTTTTCCTAAATATGATATTAATTAGAGTGCCATGAATGAAAAAAGTGAACATATTTAAAAAAAGAACTTTATTTTCAATTAAATGATTTAGGCCCGGTTTCATAAAACAATTTAATCTATGATTAAATTTTACTTCCAAAGTAAATTTAAAAATTTGAACAAATGCACTGCGATTTTTTGACAGCAATAAATTTAATGTCATAAGAACGTGGAAACTGATTCGAATTTGTTCACACAATTAAATTTACTTTGGAAGTAAATTTAACTGAACCTTTATGAAACCGGCCCTTAGTGTTTATAAAAACTGCTCAAAATTATATCCATTTTTATTAATACATAACTGAATTCTCCATTTTAAATTTTTCCTAAATTTCGAACATATCTACCTTTTCGTCATGTGTGAATTGATCAATTTTTAGGTATTAAAAATGATATGAAGAACAATTTCTCATTTGACAGAAGTAGCAATAAATAAAATATTCACTTTTTCATTCATGGCACTCTAATTAATATGATATTTAAGGGGAAGTAATTCAAAACTTTATTTTTTTTTTTAAATTTTGTTTTGTAAGGGTATAGAAATTTTATATGGTTGGATTCAGATTAAAGAGCTCTATTGAATGCATAAATAAAAAATATATGTTTCTATTTAAAATAAAAAAGTTGGTATCCATATTTTGAGAACCACTGGTTGATTTTTTTTTTCAGTATATCTTTGAAATACCTATGTGAAATATAGATTCTTTGCTAATTTAACCAACTTCGTATCTCTTCTAGTTTTCGAGATCGCAATGGTAGCCACTTAAAAATGAACAGCCTGTATATATTATATATATATATATATATATATATATATATATATATATATATATATATATATATATATATAAAGTCCGTTTCCACGACTTGATCCCCACGTCATCGTTCGTAACCATATGGTTCAAATCGCCAGGGGAGGGAGGGAATTGATGACGTCATGTTGTCGGGTGGAATCGGATGAAATCGCGTGATTTCCGAAGTATCCACACAAATCAAAACTGACAACTGACAGTATTATAATATAACCTATACTGTATTGATATTTATTAATTATTCATAAAATTTCGAAGTAAGACATGTATTTTGCAATAATTATGATATAAGTAAACTAAATAAAATATACCTCTTTTATTGTCAAATAATTGGCAATTTTAGAAACGGCGTCTTTTGTAATAGCAATATGCACAATATAATTTGAATAAAACTCAACAAAAATATTTTTTACGAAAATAGTGTTAATTTACAAGATTGGATTTATTTAGAACAAAAACCGGAACAAAGCATGGATTTTTTATTGTCAGCAGTACGGCAATGTGGCTAAAACGTTAGTTTTGTGATCGGCAATTCCGAGCAGACTAGACAGTACCACAGTAATGATATATTGGATGGGAGACATTCGGCAACAAAAAAGAAATTATCATATCGCGTCACACTGCGGCTCGGTGCGCCTGACATCCTGGGAATACACTTACACCGAACGGTACAAAATGGGATTACCTATTTTTTTTTTATTGTGGGAATCATAATTAAGAACACAATAATAAGAATATCGTAATTAAATAACAATTATTATTAATCGTATATACATAACTAAGTTATTAAAACAAAATATACTGATATAAAATCGTCAATTTTATAATACAATAAGTTACTAAGTGCGTCATTAACTAAGATGGCGAAGACACATCTTCTCCAGAAATTCGTCCTTCACGCCTGTGGAAATTCGTCCGCAAAATCCCGAGAGAGAAGTGGCCTAGATAAATTGTATTTTTCTAGAAAAGAGCATAATTTATAGCTGCTGGTGTTGCTTTAGTCTGGTCTTCTTTCGTGCATTTTTCTTCTAGGTTGATACAATCTCTAATTATACATATTTACTTCACACATTCCTACTTGAGTTTGTAGGTTTTATAAAAGCGAATTAAATTTTTATCCAGGTTTATAATTATTATAATCCAAGGTTTTCTATACATACAAAATCCCGGATTTGAAATCTGAGATTAAATTATGTTTATAAAACCGGGCATTAGAGTTTTTTTAATTGGTCCATTTTTGGTCATTTCCTGGTGGTAGTTGTTCATCAGGGGGATACCTATTATATCTTCTGGCTTCAACGTTGTATTCCACTTTAAGCGTTTTGTTGTATTCTTAGATTCTCGTAGAGGATATACAGAGAGGATGGTCTGAGTCGAGTTCGACCAGGTAAATAGCCGAGGATCATGTAACTGTTTGGAGTCCTCTTCCATACTGGCCATCGACCGTATAATTTTTGGTGGAACTAGCCCGCTAAACAGGTACAGTTGGTTGACTGGTGTATATTTCAAGCAACCAGTATTTATTCGGCAAGTTTAGGTTAATAAAGAATTCAACCGCTTAGCGTTCCTATACTAAAACAGCATACTCAGCGCATGAGTAGAACAGGGTAAGAGCTGATGTTCTAAAACGTGTCTCAGTAAGTAACTCCCAGATAACATGGAATATTGGCTATCCATTCCCATGTAATTATTAATACAATCGGTTGGTCGTTAATATAAATACTGAAAATGGTGGGTGCTAAAATAAGAAATAATACTGAAAGACATCATGAATAAAGAAATAAATGAAAATAATGAACATTGACAAGTATTTTTTTTTTCAGTTATAACAAATCTTCATCTTCTGTATCCGATTCTTGTAAATGAATTACGACCGGTTGTTGATTTTCAGAGATGTCGAGTTGCATTTCTTCCTGCCATTGCTCGCCAATAATTCTGTCAACATGTGTAACATAATTTTTCCAATTTTAAACAGTTACATTATAGAGAGCCTCATGCCACATGGTAATTACTTCTTCAGCTTTTCCACTGTTCCGCCCAATGTGCGCATCATAATAGCGTTTAGCTTGCGACCAAACCATCTCTATTGCATTAAAATGACAGTGATATGGTGGCAATCTTAATACCTGATGCCCGTTTAAATAAATTAGTTCGTCTACAAAGTATTTTTTCTCCAAAGGCACATTCTTGGCTTTAAATAATAATTCTGTTTTTAAATCTGTTTCCTGGAATGAAACGTTGTGCTTCCTTAAAAATTCTTTTAAAGCATGCTTAAGCTCCATAAATTGTTTGGATTTTTTTTCCTTCACTCGTGAGTGGTATGGAGCATTGTCTAAAATTATTAAACTGGGCTCATCTAGTTTTTTCAAAAGACAATGTTCCAGCCAATGCTCAAATGTTTCTGCGTTCATTTCACCGTGGTAATCCCCGACGTTGGATTTTGAAGCAAAAACCAAATGTGTGTCAGGAATAAATCCTTTTTCACCACCAGCACTTAATACAATGTATCTAGGAAAATAAGAAAAATATAAATTATGCAAATAATAGAAATAACAAATAATGCAAAAATAAATATAAATTATACATATAACAAATACTAAAAATCATATTCATGGTATTTATAATTTTAATATTAAATACTTTAAAAATAGACCCACCTTTTTCCTACAGTGGTGAGCTTTTTCACTGTATATGGGGTATCATCTTGCCAGGAGCGTCTATCGGATCCTTTCGAAAAGATCCAAGTTTCATCTAAGAATACGAGAGGAAGTTGAGTGTGTTTCTTATTTTCCACATATTGTCGCAGAAAATTAATTCTTTTAACAATAACAGAATCAATTTCGCACAATCCTCTTCGGTTATCATCTTTTCTGTATTGAAATCCTAACTGGAACATTGTAAACCTAAGGGCAGTCCTGGATATTTTACATACTTCTTGTTGTATAATCCTGTCTAGTAATGTATCCAAAGTTATATGTTCTCCTAATAATATGCGAACTTTAATAAAAATTAATAAAATTTAAAATTAACTTACTTTCTGTATACATGTCGTAAATAATTCTTCTAATAGCTTCTTTGGAGAAGTCGTCCACATAACTTTTTTTTCTTCTGGATTTTTCTGTTTGTCTTCTTTTCCGTGGGCTTACAGGATCTTCATTCGTCTTTCGATTCCGACCAACTATGCGTTTTACTGTCGCTGTTCCTATTTGTAATGCATTAGCCACTCTCTAAAGAAAGAAATGTAATTATTTAAAAATTAAATAAGTTTCTCAAAAATATATTTACCTCAATCACTGCATTAACTGGTAATAATGGAGCATTATTCTCTTTTTCTTGACAAAAATAATTGTACAAATTAAGTATCATTTTCCGACTTGCACTTTTAAGTATTGGCTTTTTCCGCCTAACATTCATACCAGAAGTAGAGGCTGCCATTATGGAACACTTTAAATACTAAATATAAACTTACTTTAGATACTAAATATAAACAAATAAGAAATTAAACTACGAACAAAATTGAAAACAAACAACAACAAATTAATATAAAATAAGAAGAATTAACAAAACTAGAAACACACAATGAAATACAAATTATTAACGTGAAAATAACCTTAATCACATGAATGACAGGAATGACATGAATATTCAAACAATTAAAATATTTGAAAATGACATTTTTTGTTACCGTGGTTACAATACCGTTTCTATTTCATTTTTAGCCTTTGGTTGAACGGAGATAGAGTTTACCCCCTCTGAAAATCCGACGATAATGAGATAGCGAATAAAAATGTCATATATGTCATGTGTGTACGACAAAGATGCAAGATAAATGTTTAGTAATTCTTGCATCGGAAAATGATGACGTGAGGATCAACTGGGAGATATAGAGTGTATATATATATATATATATATATATATATATATATATATATATATATACAGGGTGGAAACGAACATAATGTCATAAATTTAAGGGTGAGTAGTATGACATGTGTAGATTACGAAACAGAAAGATTTTTTTAAAAATTCGCATATTTAAAGGTAGTTTTCATGAAACTAACATTTTTGGTACCACTGGACCACTGGCAACACATTTGCATTATTTTATCTATTACACAATTATTTTCGTTAAAAATGCTATTTAATTTAATTATTAAGAATAATATCTTATACAACTAATTTTGAATGTATTTTTGATAACCATATTTTTAATGAAATATGAATTAAAACAGCAGTAAAAAAAAGTTTCCTTAAGAAAAGTCGAATTTTCGTTTTTCGAATTTAAAAAAAATTCTTTCAGTTTCGTAATCTACACATGTCATACTACTCACCTGTAAATTTATGACATTAAGTTCGTTTCCACCCTGTATATATATAAGCTCTCAGCTGTAATGAAACATATCCCACCTTGGATTAATACTTTATTGTAAAACGTAAGTGATGACTACATAAAATATAGTAGTCGAAATGTACAATTTATAATAAAGTATTATGGGAAGAAAATATTTTACAGTTTATTAATTTAATATACAGCGTGTAGACCGCGACATCGGAACATAAGACATGTAAAATTATGTTTTCAAAATTTCCTGCTTCCCTAAATATTTTGCAAACTCTATAAAGGCAGAAATTAGGTATGAAAATGTCAAAAATCATCCCACAAATAGCGATAGCCATGGAATTGAAATTAAAAATTAACAAATGTTAGCGATTTATCTGTCAAGCTAGGTTAATATATTTTTATTATTATTTGTAATTTCCATTAAAGTGAATATTTAGTTATTTAAATTAATAGATAATTGTTCACTTGAATAGGTATTACAAATAAAACCTAATAAAAATATATTAACATAACTTGCCAGGTAAAACTTCAAACATTTGTCAAATTTTCTGTTAATTCCATGGCCATCGCTATTTTTGGGGTAATTTTCATACCTAATTTCTGCCGTTTCAAAACTTGCAAAATAAATTCTATTTATTTATTCAGAAACTCTACAACTTTTATTTGAAGCATTTTTTACCTAAGCAGGAAATTACATGTTATGCGTAGTCCTATGTTCCAATGTTGAAGTCAACACCTTGTGACCACAGGAGGAGAGAATGCCATTTTTCCTTCAGCGGTTTGTAGCCAGGGAAGGCCGAGGGCTACTAATTACATCTTTGAAAAATTCAAGCATTTCTCTTACTTGCTTTGCGACGAGTAATATATAATATTTATTTTTAGAAACAAGGGTACTTGAAATGACGGTACAAGAAAAAGAAGAAGTATCTTGTACTGCTCTTACAACACCTGACTACGAGAGTTATTTTGGGAAAATCAATTCTGGTAAGAAAGTTACAAATTATGTATTTGAATATTAAATTGTAATTAAGAACTTATGGATGAAAACCACAACTAAAACTAATTTCAAAGCAAGGGCACCGACTTTTTTGTGTGGGTGCTTATTGATCGAAGCCCCCCCCCCTCCGGGTTGGGTGGTTTGAAGTTACGGAAGAACAGGGGAGTCTACCAGGTGTCGTAAAAATCACACTTACTCCGTCCTTAGTTGCGCAGTCTACATACATATGTAGGCCATGCGTCTTTAAATAGTTTGAACAACATATTAATTGCGCAGGCGTGGTTCTGAGTAGCTATTTACGGTCTTCTATAGCTTTACTATGCTGAATACATTTTATAGGGATAGTACTTTGAGTATATGAAATTAAATACAAGCGGTCTACGATCGTAGACTGCGCGACTAACCGTGTTATATTTTATTTCCTCTCTAAGATTTTTTATTTCACATAAGAAAATAGTAGATAGCGCTTGAGAGCCGACCGTTTTTACACGCATCAAATGTGATTTTTTTTTTTAAGTCAAAGAATTTCAACTCACTCTACAACAAATAATGTATTTAAAATAACATCAGGCACGAAAATAATACTTTCACCACAGTTTTTATGAGACAGATCAGCCATTTTCATTATTTTTCACGACACAAATGACAGAAAATAAAGTTTGTTTATAATTTATAAATAAACGACTTGACGTCTATCAACTACGATTGTCATTGTCATGCACAGTCTACTAATTGATTAGTTTTTTTTATTTTGTCAAAATTAAATATTATAATGATTTTTATTATTATTTCCTCATAATTGAATAAAATATTGTATAAACCACGTGAGTTAAGAATGTTTATTCACTCAAAGAATTTAATCCACTCACCCTACGGGTTCGTGGCATATACTCTTTTCATGAGTAAACATTATCTTAACTCACTTAGGGCCGGTTGTTCCATCTGTAGTTAAACATTCGATTAAAATTTATTCTATTGATAACTTCTGTTTGCGTTGTTCCACTTAGGGTTAAAAGTTACCAGTAAAATAAATTTTCGTTAATGGCTAGATAACTAACATTCAAACTACCAGTTAAGAGTTTGTATCCAAAGAATATCGTACTGTAACGTGCGCCCCTGACTTAAGAGTATACGAGCGCCGCTACTGGTAGAATATTTCCGAGCGATGACGTAATTCCCGGCGGCGGAACGACCCATACGCCTAGACGCGTTAATTACACCGGTGACCTAAATCTATTGTAATCAATATCTTTGTGGCGTCAGAAAGTTCCAGAAGGACACTGGACTGTATAAATACCGTCCGAAGGGCAGCGAAGGGATAGTCTGATATATAAGCAACGAGCAACACTGGGTGATATAAATAAACAGTCTACGAGTTGTAAACATAAATAAATGTAGTTATATAAATAAATATGGTGATATAAATATTGCTTAAATAAATATTCTTAGTGTTTAAGAATTTAATAATATTTTTAGTCTTAAATTAGTGTTTATAATTATTTAATCATACTGTTACTTATTTTTATTATTATTGTAATATTTATCCCCTATTATTTATCGTTTAATAAACGTGTTATTTTAACTAATAAGATTTCTCTGATTTTTACACTTCACCCATATAAATAAACGTTACAATTGGTGTCAAGTGTGGGGTTGTTAATAAACTGTGAAGTGTAAATAAAAATAAATAAAATGACGACTAAACAAGTAAAAGTAAGTGAATTAAAAGTAAGTTATCTCAAGAAAGAACTGGAAGAACGAGAATTAGATACGACAGGACTGAAAAGCGTTCTACAATCTCGTCTGCGGCAAGCATTAATCGATGCTGGTGAAAATACTGAAGATTACTTATTCGAAATTTCATATGGCCTACGCCTATCCGACGTTGATAAACTTATGGCAGAAAAATTAAAACAAACTTGTAGAACATTAAAAGAAGAATTAAAACAGGAAATGGCAGAAGGTTCTAGAAAATCAGAAGAAAGTTCTAGAACATTGAAACAAAAATTAATAGAAAGTTCTACAAAGGCAGAAGAAAATACTAGAACATTAGAAAATAAATTAAAAGAAAATTTTAGAACATTGGTAAATAAATTGATAGAAAATTCTAGAAGTTTAGAACAAAAATTCGAAGAAAATTCCGGAAGTTTAGAAGAAAAATTAGAAGAGAGTTCTAGAAAAGTCGAAGAAAATTATAGCAGTTTAAAAGAAGAATTGAAATTAACTTCTGAAGAAGCTTCCCTAATATTCGAAGAGTGACAAGAAGATAGAAGAATTACGAGAAAAATTCTACTGTAGTAAAGGCAAGTGTATTGGAAGGAAGGAAAGTAGTAAAACTAGATACCTCGACAATGCATATCAAAACACCGGAATTTGATGGAAAATATTCGTTGCCAAATTATTTAAAACAATTTGAAGCTGCTGCGAAAGCAAAAAACTGATCACCCACGGTGAAGTCTACAGCATTGACCGTCTCGTTGCTTGGAGAAGCTATTGACATCCTACAAACGCTGAAGGAAGAAGAACAAGAGGACTACGACCAACTAGTCAAGAGGTTGGATACGCGATATGGCTATGCGCACCTGGAGCAGGTGTACCAGACGCCACTGAGAAACCGGTACCAGAATTCAACAGAAAGCCTTCAAGAATTTGAAGCCGGTGTAGCTCGATTGGTTCGTCTCGCACATCCTACAGCTCCCGATAGCGTTTTGGAGTGCCTGGCTACGCAATCATTTATCTACGGAGTTAGAGACAGCGAATCTCAGCAAGCACTGCGATTGGCCCGTCCAAAAAATTTATTGACGCATTCTCGTTTGCATTAGAACATGAAGCTGCCATACAAGCTTCACATAATCAATCGCGAGTACGAAATATGGATGCCGAGAGAAAAGAAAACACTGAAGATCTAGAAGAGACCATATGACGAATTGTAAATGAAGTGTTTACTGGTAAAAAGAAACTCCGGTGTTCGAATTGCGGCGAACTGGGTCATTCGCAGAGACTTTGCAGAAAAATGCAAAAGAAGATGGAATCGACAAAGGAAGAAAAGGAGTTGGAAAACTAAATCGGGTTGATGCGAAGGAGCAATTGTCGACCCGTAATCTAGCAGCCCCACAATCCATCAGTTATGTCGCATCTCTTCATTATAAAGCCAATAGCATCTACGTGGATGGCTCTATTAACGGAAGGCCACTGAAAATGCTACTGGATACGCGTGCGACAAAGACTATAATTAGACTTGACTTGGCGAAGAAAACTGGCAAGACGCATCTTCAACCAACTAAGTGGCGATTACGCACAGCTACACGAGAACAATCTACCGCATTAGGAGAAGTAGATGTCACCATCTCTATTGGGAACACCTCCTTTAAACATCGTGCGCTGGTAGCTGAAGTTGAAGATAAATTAATACTCGGTACTGACCCAATGACAAAGCACGGTTTTAAGCTTGACCTGAAGAAGGGAGTGATGATGGTCAATAAAGAAGAACGCGTATTAAACCCACGAGACGACAAAGCTGTGTGCGCACTAATGGCCGAAGACGTTATTCTCCCAGAACGAAGTGAAACTATCCTGGAAGCACACTTAGATGGTAGTTTCTGTGAGGGAAGGAATGTTATGCTTAAGCCTAGGAATAATGATGCCAAAACTGGCACTGGAGTTGTCGGAAAATCACTGGTTAAAGCCAGCCAGATAATTCCAGTTTGAATAATGAACATAAATTATTATACGGTTGTTCTTAAAAGAGGAACAATTGTAGGAGAATGCTTGGCAGTATCTTCGATTATTCGAACTGTTAAAGGCCAATGAAAACACATCTCAAGAAGTTCCGGACACTTTAATCAACCAAATATCAACATGCTTTCAAGAATTGACCACCGACCAGAGAACCAAGGCAAATAATCTAATTGGAATTTTTCAAGATGTGTTCCAATTTGACAAGAAAATCAAAGGGAGAACTAATATAGTTCATCATAAAATAGACACTAATAAGCCGAAAAAAATATTGAAGACATGAAGATGGAAGGTGCAATCGAATCTTCAAGCAGTCTTTTGCTTCACCAGTAGTGCTAGTGAAAAAGAAGGATGGCTCTACACGATTTTGCGTCGATTATCGTCAACTCAACAACGTGACGAAGAAGGATAGCTACCCGTTACCTCGAATAGATGATGCACTGGATACTTTGGCTGGATCGATGATTTTCTCCACTCTAGATCTAAAGAGCGGCTACTGGCAAGTAGGATTGAACACAAAAGATAAGGAGAAGACAACCTTCATCATCGGTAACGGATTCTGGCGATTTACCTTAATGCCATTTGGGCTCTGAAATACTCCCGCAACGTTTGAACGAATCTTGGAAACCGTATTGGCTGGGCTATCATAGAAAGCCTGTTTGTTGTTTTCCAAATATTAAAACAGGCTAACTTAAAGCTTAGTCCAAAGAAGTGCCATCTGTTCTAAAATGAAGTTCATTACTTGGGACACGTGGTTTCTGGTAAGGGTATTGCAGTTGACCCGGAGAAAATAAGGGCTGTGAGTGACCGGTCAGTACCTAGAGACAAACACGAATTTAGAAGCTTTCTTGGTTTGTGTACTTACGAGTATTATCGACAATATTTACCTTGATGTGCCAACATAGCTAACCCACTGATAAGGCTTACTGAAGAAGGAAGGCGATTCATCTGAGAAATGGACTGCAAAGTTGTATTTAAAAAACTAAAACATTCCTTGACAAGCGCACCTCTTCTAAGCTATCCTTTACTTGAAGGAGAGTTCATATTAGACACAGATACCAGTAACGTTAGAATTGGTGACGTCCTTTCCCAGAAACAAGACGGACATAAGAAGGTTATTGCCTACTTTAGTAAGACCGGAGAGGAATTACTGTGTCACCAGAAAAGAGCTTTTGGCAGTCGTGGAATCCGTGGAGCATTTCTACGGACGAGGATTTTTGATAAGAACTGACCATGTCGCTTTAAAATGGTTGCTACAGTTCAAGAATCCAGAAGGTCAGGTGGGCACGTGGATTGAGAGACTACAAGAATACTATTTCAAAATCGAGCACAGGACAGGTACCAGCCATCGTAATGCCGACGCATTGTCCAGAAGTCCATGCCAAGAGGAATATAAGCATTGTAGTCGAATGGAAGAGAAGCATTCCACCATCGCCAGAATAACAATAGTCGACGATTGTTGGCAGCGTGATAGATTACGCAAGGACCAAGAAAATGACCCGATTTTGAAAATGTTATTGGAATGGAAAGCAGAAAAGAGCAAACCAATATGGGAAGACGTTGCACCACACTCAAAGAGTGTAAAATCGTACTGGCCTCAATGGGACTCCATGTTGATTGAGGATGGCCTATTAAAGCGTGTGGTACAGAATGCTGATGGAACTGAGAAGAAAACTCAGTTGGTCATTCCTAAGAGTAGAATACCAGACGTGTTGAAAGAGATCCATGACGGATCTGGAGGAGGCCATTTTGGAGTCAACAAAACATTAGAAAGATTGCGCCAGCGATTTTACTGGATTAACTGCAAAGAAGACGTTAAAGCCTGATGCAAGAACAAGTCCGCACAAACATTCAAGCTGCCAGCAACCGAATGAAGGACCAGTATGACATCAAGGCAGAAAAAGGTGGATACCAACCTGGGAATTTAGTGTGGCTTTACAATCCACAAAGGCGTCACCAAAGCTGCAAAGAAATTGGGAAGGTCCTTATGAGGTCGTTAAGAGAATAAACGACGTGATATACAGGATTAGAAAAACACCAACAGGGAAACCGAGAGTAGTAAACTTCAATCGGCTAGTCCCTTTCGCTGGTGACCATGAAGACCAGCGTGGAGCAACGGTTCGTCAGATCATAGTTCAGGAACCGACTTTTGAAGACTTCATGGAACAGTATTCCTTTGGTCACAAGGGGCGATATGGCGTGACAAAAGAAGAACATCGACATCTATTTATCGTGTCTTCAGATTATTCCCTCGGCCACTGCGTATCAGAACACTTGATGTCACGCGGCATAGCGTCAGTCTTTAAGACGAAATTTGGACGACTACAAGAACTGGCCAACCAGGGTACATCCATCGGCAAAACGCTGCGACTGAGGGATAACAATACAGAACATCAGCGGTATACCTACTACCTGGTAACAAAACCACGCTCGTATCAAAAGCCGTCATAACGCAATCTATGGAATACACTGTGCGATTTAAAGGATCATCTGCTAGAGAATGACATTTTGAAGCTAGCAGTACCGAAGTTAGGCTGTGGACTAGATGGTTTGGATTGGAGGATTGTTAGGAACATGTTAGAGATCCTCTTCCGCTATATCGGTATTGAAATTCTCGTCTGCAGCTTTAACCTTAACGGACAGAAAGAAGAACTCCAGCGGACCATCGACTGTCACTTCTTCAAGACTTCTAAATATACCAAGGGTAATTCATGTAGATTTCGTCATCAAGAACTGTTCCGGGACAAAACAGTTTTAAGGAGGGGGCAGTGTAACGTGCGCCCTTGACTTAAGAGTATACGAGCACCGCTACCGGTAGAATATTCCCGAGCGATGACGTAATCCCCGGCGGCGGAACGACCCATACGGATAGACGTGTTAATTACACCGGTGACTAAATCTGTTGTATTCAATATCATTGTGGCATCAGAAAGTTCCAGAAGGACACTGAGCTGTATAAATACCGTCCGAAGGACAGCGGAATTATAATCTGATATATAGAAATAACGAGGAATGAAGCTGGTAATATAAGTAAACAGTCTACGAGTTGTTAACATAAATAAATGTAGTTACATAAATAAATTTATTGATATAAATATCGTGTAATAAATAAAAATATGTGTAATTTGACATTAGTGTATTGTTAGTACTTGTTATAATTTTCTGTTTTATATAGTTCTTTATTTTATTTTTTGTGTTACATATAAATAACATACTTTACCATTTTTTACCTGAATAACTTTTATTTTTTATACATGCTGCTATGTAAGTAAGTACAACGCTTAACCCATTGTAGAACTGACCCCATAGATAGTATATCTGGCAATAATTTTTGTTTTAACATGTTTTCTATAAAAACTGGAGGCCTTTGAAACTTTGTAAAAAAGTAAAAATCAATATGTTCTCTGAAAAAAAATGTTGATTGTCAAAACTAACATTAAACGTTTTTTGCATAATCATTTTATGTTGTATTTTTACGATATTCTCAAAATGCCGTTTACCTTCGCCAATCAATAATATGCATATGGTTTATGGCGAGACATTACAAAATAGTCGTGTTGCTGCAAGACGGTACAGAGAGTTATTTCCAAATAGAAGTATACCGCATCACTCTGTTTTTATCCGAATTTATCAACATCTACGCGAATTTGGAACCTTCCACCAAAATACTTGGGATCTTGGCAAGAATCCTGATGCCAACGCTGTTGATCGTGATGAAGAAATTGTGGAATTATTTCATGAAAATCGTAATATAAGTATTAGACAAGTAAGCCGTATGATAAGAACATCTATATTTACATCCTGGAATGTATTTAAAAAAGAAAATTTACATCCTTTCCACGACTATTGCGTGCAAACTTTGCAACCAGAAGATTATTTACTCAGAATGAATTTTTGTCAGTGGCTTCTACATAGACATAATCAGTGTTGATAAACATGTAGTTTTTATTATGAAAATTGAAATATTCCACGACGCCAATGATCTTATATGTCATTTGTGACACGTGTGACATTCTTTTCAGATTTTTACTTTTTTACAAAATTTGAAACTATGACGTGATTGGTCTGTTTTAAAGGCCTGCAGTTCTTGCAGAAAGCATGTTAAACAAAAATTATTGTCAGATTTGTTATCTATGGGGGGGTTGTACATTTATTTATATAACACTCTGCATAAAAAAACGTACCTTATCAAAGGTTCACATATACATAAATATATATACATAAATGTTGAAACGGTCTACTTATGTAGACCGCACGACTAAACTCGTCAAAAAAGTCCGCGCAACTAACGAAGGGTTATATATAGAAAGTTTAGTACCGTATCTCTGAATCTCTCTGAATTGTATTATTGTGTTTTGATTATTTCACCATGTGCTCGCATGTTTTTCAATTGTTTTCAATGTGTTTTGAATAAATGATATTTTATGATTACATTTAACTTTTCTGGTTCTGGCGCTTTTCAAGCGATAGGCGTCAGTCGTCATGCTCGCCTACTCTATGAATTTAAGTAAGTTAACTTCTGAATAATGTCTGTGGGTGCCCCGAACCACCCACGTAGTTGGGGCCCGTGTTTCAAAATCACTTTATCTATACACGTACACTATACACATGTGCAAATAATATTACAGTGTGAAATATATTTCTAATTTTAAGAACTCTTTTTTTAGGATCTCAACCAATATGTAATAATTCATCTAATATTGGTAGAAATTGCGACATATCTTGTTCTTCAATTTTTGAAGAAGGAGAAAAATATATGTATTGTAACAATCACAGTATTTGTCTTGCTTCTAATAGTAAAAAACCTAAATGTGCGTGTGCCGCTGGTTGTATGGGAGAGAATTGTAACATATGTAAGTATAGTCTTTCAAAATATATAGTAAACTGAAGTAACTTCACTTATGATAAAGCAAGCTTTTCAATTTCAGAAAAAGTAAATTTATAATCAGAAAATTAAATCAATTTCAGAATGTATGTAAAAAAAATTGTTGTGGCCAATACATTCCGTCACTTATCATTTCTATGTATTTTATATAAATTCCATACAAAGAGTTTCTTGTATTTTCAATAAAATTACCCATATATTTGGAAACTGTACTTGACATTGACATCTGTCAATTAGTAATATTGAATTATTGAAATTGTTTCCATAGTGACTCAGCAAAGATTACAAGATTTATGAAAAATAATTTCTTTATAAATTTTTATCTTTAAATATATTGAATATGAAGAAAATAATGCAATCAAATAGAGAATAAAATATTCTTTAATATTTATAATAACATTAAATGTTAAAAATGACATTTAACTGTGTTTTTTTAAATGATCATATTAAAGTAATTGCGATTGCTCAATTGTAACCAAAATCTAATCAAGTCTACATTTGGATGTATGAATGAGGAATACGAAAAAATTGTAATTTTTGGAATTGTAGTATTGGAGTTATCGTGGGGGAATCTATCGTCACACACACGTGTGTGTGTCTGAAACCGAATTTACAATTTCTAAAAATGAATATACTTTTTCTGAAATTAAGTTGAAAAGTTTGAATTAGTTTTTACCTCCTATTGTGAGAGTCAACTATTATTTGTCTCCTATATTCTGAAACACAAAAAGAGTTAAATAAAGTATAGTAGAGACCCTTTAACCCGTACCAACGGTAATCCGAACATCCAGTAATCCGAACATCGACTCTTTAATCCGAAATGTGTGATTCTTGGAAAAATCTATGAAAATTTGCTTTAGTTTTCACCCTTGAAGTGGCAGTAAGTGATAACTAAAGCTCGGATTTATATGCAAGGAAAATAGGAAGAATATGTGCATATATATGTGCAGGCTTTTATTGGAAAATATGCAGTTAGGTGTCCAATTATGCAAAAATATATGCAAAATATGCAGTACACGAATCCACGCAAATAATTTTGAAGCCATTATTTTAAAAACGTTACTGTTCCGTAGGTTAAATCCGAATGAATGATTTTAAAATGTAATTGAAAGTGATGTACATTTTCCACCCCCTCTCTATACTGAGATGATGAAACCGATAGAAATATTTAAAGCTAGAATGACCTTTACTTTCTCTGTAAGGGATTAGGATTAAGAAATTACAGCCATAAATGAAATTCTGGGTAATTTTTGGCGGGGTATCACTTCAATGTTCTTCAATAGATATGAGAATTTTATTGAAATTAACAAAGTAACGTTAATTTTAAAAATAAGCACAAATATGCACATCGCATTGAAATATACAAAAAAAATGCAAGAATTATTATTAGAATTTTATTAAAATAGATAAAAATAACCTAACATTTAGAAAATATGCACAGATATGCACATCACAATAAAATATGCAAAAATTAGGTGAAATGTGGAAAAAATGCAAAAATATGCATTTTGCATATAATCCGAGCTTTAGCTGATAACAATTGTAGGCCGTGATTGCAAATGGTTGATGTATGTACGTACATTGTTTAATAAATAATAATAATAAGAATAATACATAATACTTCAGCGATTGGTAATCAAAAACGCCCAAAAACTAACAAAAATTTGTTTTTTCTCAGAATTAATATTTATTATTTTATTTCAACATGACGCTTAGATGCCAATTACAGAATAATATTACATAGCAATATGAAGAGTTAATGTGAATATATATACAAGAAAAAAATTGAAAGATAAGATAATTATATTTTTTGTTTCTATTTCTTAATTTCAGCGTTTTTTGTTCTCTGAAGTATACTGTAATTAATACATAAAAACTTTTTACATTGAAGTTATTTACACTTATTCATACAAATTCAGTAATCCGAACAAATCGTTAGTCCGAATAGCCATTTACATTTAGCATTTCGGATTACAGGGGTGTTTACAGTAATTGTTTATTCTAATGTAATATTCTTTTCAGCATGTCCTCTTGGCTCTTACGGATATAACTGTCGTAAAAAATGTCAACCTTGTAAAGGACACTGTTTAATTTATTCAGGAGAATGTCCAGAAGACAGTGAATGTACGAACAATATGGATGATGGCTGTAAAATTGGTAATAATAAACGAAATTATATAAAATCTCAATTTATATTACTCTTTATAGTCCATCTTTACTTGTTAGTTATGAGATTTTGTTTATATATGATCATATAAAGTTTGTATTAGTATTCGAATCCATTTTTGAATTATTTTTTTCTAAATTTACAAAGTAAGAGTTTCCATGTCTACGGCTTTTAAGAAATTGGGTATCAATGTTCATCATTAATAAGCAGGGGCACCCACAGGAATTTTCGTAAAATGGGCTAAAACTCTGAAAACGTAAGATGGGGTTGAAAAATTATTTACTGCCGGGAGGGGTGTTACCGACACATTTCACTAGATGTCACTGTTGTTCACAATAAAGACAAAGATTTTATAACGTCAATTATTATGAATAAATTTTTAGAATCGCAGACTACTTCGTTTTGTTTTTGAAAATCAAATGTAAATAAAATTGTCCTTTTTTTTCAGTCTTAGGCCATATATATATATATATATATATATATATATATATATATATATATATATATATATATATATATATATATATATATATATATATATATATATATATACAGGCTGTTTCCTTTGAAACAACCAGCGCTTTTTGGGCGAACTAATGACTTTAGAGAAAAATGTTATATACAAAAAATTACCAGGAAAAAGGGCTTAATTTATGAGGAATAATAAATAAAAAATTCAACCAGTGGTTCTCAAACGGTAGAATAAAATTATATTTTTTTAAATGGCAACCTATATAAATTTTTTGTCCATTAGATAGAGATTTTTTTTCTGATTTCAACGATATAAATATGATATGGGGTTGTATAACAATTATTTCGAGAAAAATGATATTAAAAATCAGAAATAATTTTACAATATTGAAGTAGGCTATGCAATAAACAACTATTAATACGACTATTGCCTAGGTTACGATAGTATATTATTAATAAGTAATTAAACAATTACGAAAACAAACACTTAATAACGTAAGTAACAAAACAATTTTTTATTTATTATTCCTCATAAATTAAGTTGTTTCAAAGGAAACAGCCTGTATATATATATATATATATATATATATATATATATATATATATATATATATATATATATATATATATATATATATACAGGTGAGTCATCGAAATCGCCGTCTTCGATATCTAGAAATACAGCATAAGTTTATTAACATAATTTACTCGCACTACTCAAGGAGCATAACGTAAAATTATTTTCACATATACAGGGTGTTGCATTACGGCTCGGCGAGAATTGTTTCCCTTTTTTTAAATGGAACACCCTATATATTTTTATATATTTTGAATTGTATTTTATTCACCTATACGAACATATGAATTTTGTTTTAGTTTTCCACGGCGTTGCCAAGTTATTCCATTTTTTCTCTAAAAAAGACTGAATACACGCATTGCTTTATAAAGGCTTACTGAAGGTATTTTAATAGCAAAAATTAAGAATTTACTTTTCTGTATAACTGTAATTATACTGTATGTTCTGACATATATTTTTTTAAACGTATTTATACAGGCTGTTCAATAAAGCGAATCAAATGTGCTCAATTTCAAATGACTATAACTCGTCATTTTCAAATGAAACATCCTATATTTTATTATTCAGTTGTGTGTATTATTGTATTGTCTTCATATGTTATTCAGGGTATTCTATGCCTAAAACCAATAATTTCGGAGATTTTCACCATTTTTCTCTAAATTTATATATTCATTTAAAAACTAAATCTAGTATACCATGGATTAGACCTGTGCGCCGACGAGGGTCAAGGCGGCGGCGGCGAATTGTTAAAAAAATAGCGGCAGCGGCGGCGCGCCGGCCTATGTGCTTTATTTTTTGACGGCGGCGGCGTACTTGATATTTCGGTGGCGCGCCGGCGTACGCCGGCGTTTTAATACAAAAACAAGAGTGATTTACTCAATCATACCTACATAAAACGTAAACTTAAAACGAAATAGGTGAGAATTATGTTAATAATTTATCGCATTAGTGTAAATTATATCACATACCACATTTTTTCTTTACAAATATCAATTATCGTGTTTCAATACAATTTAGTTTACGGAGAGTGGAGATAATGAACTTCGTTTCTAAACATTTTTTACAATACACTCGTTCCGTATTAATGGTAATGGGAACTTCGTTATTTTTTTTATTTAAATGTAAATAAACAAATTGTTCTCAAATCATACTTTTACTTTTATATTAACTAGAAATGTCCTTCTGATTTTGGTTTGGTAAAATAATGAAATTTTTGATATATTCCTTTATACAGTTTTCCATTTTATGAACTACTGAAGATGTTTGACACAAATTTGTTGTCATTGTATTTGTACAGTCAGTGGTGTTCCCTCCTAAACTTTAAAAGTGAATTTATCCCTCCAAACACTCTAACAAAATTCCAATTGCAGACAATAAATCCCTATCTAATAATATTTTCACTATTAATTGATTACATATAACAAATACATAAACAATAATTCTAGCAAATAAAAAACAAATAGTAATTCTTAAAAAAACAATTTTTTAGTCTCTGGTCTTCATCTAGTACTTATTTATAAGTGAATACATACTTTTAGCATGTTTTTGAATGTGATCGGGGCCCACTTTAAATATGCAGCAGTTAAATTCACTACTTCGGTATAGGAGATTACTATATTATACCAGAACGATTTTTGCATGACGAATGTTTAAATATTTTCCAAATTTTATATATAAGAAAATTACCACAAAATTGAAAAAAATCTCTCAATCCCTGGTAATACTTAAAAATCCTACGATTTGGGAACACTGTGTACAGTACAGATGACAGATCAGAAAAGCAGTAAGCAGTCTTGGAAATCACAAGAAAAAAGATATCTGTACATTAATATTTACGATTAACATGAATTTATTTACTGAAAATATTATCATTTATAATATTATAATGACGAGAACAACGACGGCGCGTCATACATCAGATAGGCGGCGCGCCGGTAGTTGAAACGTCGGCGGCGGCGGCGTGAAAAATATGTCGGCGGCGGCGGCGTGGCGCGGCGGCGCACAGGTCTACCATGGATATTGTTTTTGAATAAAAAACAATTGCAGTAATGACAGTAGTTTCATTAGCCAGGTTATTATTAATAACAGTGGGATTAAATAAATTAATTTATTAATATGAGTCTCTCGCAAGAAGAACTTACGAATATAGTGTATGCACTTGGCCAAGCGGAAAGAAAACCAAGAAACATCAAGAATTTATGTACAACGGTTTCCTGGAAGACGACATTCAAATTCGCGTTTTTTTTGAAAAACTACTAAAAACTGACGTAGTTATAGGTTTCTTATGGAGGGGGCAGGCAATTTTTTGAAAATTTTCAAGGTCAAACGTGTTTTAATGCAATGTAAGATAATATAGAGTTCTTTACAAGTGCGTACACCATATTCGTAAGTTCTTCTTGCGAGAGAATCATATTAATAAATTAATTTATTTAATCCCACTGTTATTAATAATAACCTGGCTAATGAAACTACGGTCATTACTGCAATTGTTTCTTATTCAAAATACAATATCCATGGTATACTAGATTTAATTTTTAATTGAATATATAAATTTAGAGAAAAATAGTGAAAATCTCCGAAATTATTGGTTTTAGGTATAGGATACCCTTAATAACATATAAAGATAATACAAAAATACACACAACTGCATAATAAAATATAGGGTGTTCCATTTGAAAATGACAAGTTATAGTCATAAATTGAGCACATTTGATTCGCTTTATTGAACAGTCTGTATAATTACATTTAAAAAAAAATATGTCAGAACATAGAGTATAAATACAGTTATACAGAAAAGAAAATTCTTAATTCTTACTATTAAAATAACTTCAGTAAGCCTTTATAAACAATGCGTGTATTCGGTCTTTTTTAGAGAAAAAACGGAATAATTTAGCAACGCCGTGGAAAACTAAAACAAAATTCATATGTTCGTATAGGTGAATAAAATACAATTCAAAATATATAAAAATATATAGGATGTTCCATTTAAAAAAAGAGAAACTATTCTCGCCGAGCCGTAATGCAACACCCTGTATATGTGAAAATAATTTTACGTTATGCTCCTTGAGTAGATGAATAAATTATGTTAATAAACTTATGCTGTATTTCTAACGACAAGGGAGATATCGAAGACGGCGATTTCGGTGACTCACCCTATATATATATATATATATATATATATATATATATATATATATATATATATATATATATATATATATATATATATATATATAGTTAAGCAATTCACAGGTGTAGCAGTCAAATTATTGGGAAGGTTGTTAAATTATACTCTTTTGAGTTACATGTCATGCTTTCGGAATTACTTTATTCCTTCTTCAGGACAGCTACAATTTAGTAACAAATTTCGTATTAAAATTTTGAAAAAATGTTCAATGTAATACAGTACTTACTACTTATTGAGATTAAATTGTAAACAAGTCAGTCATCAGAACTGTGATAAATTGAAGTTGATAGAGTTGACACATTTTTAGTTAAATTTAGAGTTAAGTTGCCAAAAAATATATTAAATAATGAGAACAGATTATTAAAACAGAACTAATCGGTTCAGAAGAAGTCAAAGGTTTTAAAAAAACACGTGTTGAATGAATGAAAACGAACAGGTTCGAACTTTGAGCAAATTTGCAAAACACCAGAGAAGAAAAAGAAGAAAGTAAATCCAACCGGATGTCGGACCGGACAACAACCAAAATGTTAAATTTTAAATTAGTAAAAAGAAAAAAGAGAAAACTAATTGACCAAAAATTTTTTGTAAAAAACTAAGTTGGATCGGAGTTTAAAGTAATATTAGGTTTATTTAATTCCTTGAATTTAAGAAGATAATTATAGATAGAGCTCAAACCACTAACATCTGTCCTTTTATTCATAGTGTGGTTGGTTTTATTGATATGAACCATTTCTAGAAAATTACGTTTACTGGAATTAGTT
Source organism: Harpalus rufipes (assembly GCA_951394225.1). NCBI lineage: Eukaryota > Metazoa > Arthropoda > Insecta > Coleoptera > Carabidae > Harpalus > Harpalus rufipes. The sequence continues at coordinate 24,649,924 of OX596281.1, read as the reverse complement.
TCAATTTCGAGTATAGATGAGTTATTGTAGTCAACAAAATGAGAACACTCATTACAATGCTGCGATAAAGCACAAGCATTAGGTCTTAATCTACAATCACTTTTATGGGATGTCATTCTATCTTTGAGTGATCTAGTTGTTTGTCCAATATAAACCTTCTCACATTCACCGCAAGGAATTTTGTACACAATGTTAGATTGTAACTGTTTTTCAATCGGATCTTTAACTTTAGAAAATAGGGAATTAGTAGTAAGCGGATTTTTAATTGCTATTTGTACGTTATTATTTTTAACTTCTTTTAATAGTTGAAAAGTAAGATTGTCAATATTGGGTAATGAAGTAAAAGTAATGTTACTGTTGTTAATGTCAGTCTGAGGTTTGTTGTTATCACTATTCAGCCCTACTGTGTTGGTGTTGAAAAGCAAACGACGAATAAAGGGTTCGGGGTAAGAATTTCTGATTAAAATATCTTTAAGTTTATGCAAATTTTTAGAAATGAGTGTAGGATGGGAGATACTGATAATTCGTTTCTTTAAACCCAAAATAACGTTGATCTTAATTTTCATGGTATGGTGTGAATGAAAGTTTAAGACCAATCATTTCATCTGTCAATGCCCCTAATAGTAAAATAGCATCTTTTGTCGCAGATACATTACAGACCGCTTATGACCAACAAAATATTTATTTTATTAAAGATTCATTCGATTTTGCTTCAGAATTTCAAAATTACCAGTTACCTGATGACTACGTCATAATTAGTTTAGATGTTGTTTCTCTGTTTAGTAATATTCCTGTGGATTTGGTGTTGAAAAGTATAACTGACAAATGGGAAATTATTTCACAACATTGTAATTTGAACTTAGAGTCCTTCATAGAATTAATAAAATTCATTTTTGATACTAGTTTTTGTAAATTTAAAGACCATTTTTATAAACAAATTTTTGGTACCCCCATGGGTAGTTCCCTTAGCCCCATAATAGCACAATATGTGATGGATCAATTATTGGATGATTGCATTCCTAGACTTAGTTTCAGTTTACCTTTTATTAAAAAATATGTAGATGACATAATTTGCGCAGTACCGAGTGATAAGACAGAGGAAATACTTGATATATTCAATAATTATAACCCCAGTATACAATTCACCATCGAAAAAGAAACTGAAAGGAGTGTACCCTTCCTGGACACAAAATTAATAAGAACATCGTTGAATACAATCATACTTGATTGGTACCAAAAGCCCATGGCTTCAGGAAGATATATACATTTTCATTCACACCATACCATGAAAATTAAGATCAACGTTATTTTGGGTTTAAAGAAACGAATTATCAGTATCTCCCATCCTACACTCATTTCTAAAAATTTGCATAAACTTAAAGATATTTTAATCAGAAATTCTTACCCCGAACCCTTTATTCGTCGTTTGCTTTTCAACACCAACACAGTAGGGCTGAATAGTGATAACAACAACCCTCAGACTGACATTAACAACAGTAACATTACTTTTACTTCATTACCCAATATTGACAATCTTACTTTTCAACTATTAAAAGAAGTTAAAAATAATAACGTACAAATAGCAATTAAAAATCCGCTTACTACTAATTCCCTATTTTCTAAAGTTAAAGATCCGATTGAAAAACAGTTACAATCTAACATTGTGTACAAAATTCCTTGCGGTGAATGTGAGAAGGTTTATATTGGACAAACAACTAGATCACTCAAAGATAGAATGACATCCCATAAAAGTGATTGTAGATTAAGACCTAATGCTTGTGCTTTATCGCAGCATTGTAATGAGTGTTCTCATTTTGTTGACTACAATAACTCATCTATACTCGAAATTGAAACTAATTCCAGTAAACGTAATTTTCTAGAAATGGTTCATATCAATAAAACCAACCACACTATGAATAAAAGGACAGATGTTAGTGGTTTGAGCTCTATCTATAATTATCTTCTTAAATTCAAGGAATTAAATAAACCTAATATTACTTTAAACTCCGATCCAACTTAGTTTTTTACAAAAAATTTTTGGTCAATTAGTTTTCTCTTTTTTCTTTTTACTAATTTAAAATTTAACATTTTGGTTGTTGTCCGGTCCGACATCCGGTTGGATTTACTTTCTTCTTTTTCTTCTCTGGTGTTTTGCAAATTTGCTCAAAGTTCGAACCTGTTCGTTTTCATTCATTCAACACATGTTTTTTTAAAACCTTTGACTTCTTCTGAACCGATTAGTTCTGTTTTAATAATCTGTTCTCATTATTTAATATATTTTTTGGCAACTTAACTCTAAATTTAACTAAAAATGTGTCAACTCTATCAACTTCAATTTATCACAGTTCTGATGACTGACTTGTTTACAATTTAATCTCAATAAGTAGTAAGTACTGTATTACATTGAACATTTTTTCAAAATTTTAATACGAAATTTGTTACTAAATTGTAGCTGTCCTGAAGAAGGAATAAAGTAATTCCGAAAGCTTGACATGTAACTCAAAAGAGTATAATTTAACAACCTTCCCAATAATTTGACTGCTACACCTGTGAATTGCTTAACTACTTAACTGATCAGTCGTGATCATACCTAACCTATATATATATATATATATATATATATATGTAAGACAATTATTAATTAGGGTAAAGTAAACTCAAAGTGTTTCTCTGCAAACTGCAAACAAAGTTAAAAATTTATTCACAAATTTTACATTAGCTATTTACAAAAGCAATTTTACCTGCAAACAAAGAAACGACAATTTATGTCTACTATTACCGCTTCTTAATTTGTTTACAGTAATCTTATACTTATTTAGTTTTTCTTGTAGTTTTGACGTGTGCTCAATTTGATTTTGTTTCACTGTCTGTCTCCATCTATTTGTATACCGGTGGCCATCTCGATCCCACATCTGACGGTAATGCGCGGAGCACATTGAAAGCGTGGCAAGTTCAAATTAAAGAAAGTATAATTTCTTTACATATATATATATATATATATATATATATATATATATATATATATATATATATATATGTAGTAAATATTTGCTTATTAAATTTATTGTTTTTTTTTTCTTTAAAATTATAAATGGGTCTGAGCCCCATTCTGCTCCCTTCTGCGAGCGCACATGTGTATAAGTAATATTAAGATGAATATAATCGGTAATTTTATGATATTTATTACGCTAATATCAAAATAAATCTTCAATGCATTTAAATCAAGCCCTTAAAATTTAGTATCAACTATGTTTGTGACGTGTTGGACACTGGCAAATGCTATTGGCTGTTCGAACGCGCAAGCCGGAGGCGTGTAATGCCAACGCCATGTTCGTATGTTCTTGGTGTAAATGACGTCACACGCGCCGTCTATTTTCTAGCATCTCTGTTATAGAAACTAATATTTTTTTCTGGCGTATTAGAAAATTTTCGGTGAAAATTCGAAATTCGAGTTTAATATCTTTATGTATAGATTAACATATTAAAAAATGAAAAAAACTTGGAAACCCGTATTACGTAAATCTGAATTCTAAAATGAATCAGTTGTTAAAACAATATATGGTATTAATAAAATATATTTCAGTCTTTTACATAATATTCAATCTAGAGTATAGAAGATTAGTATGAACAAGTATAGGCATTATAAATTTAAGTTTTGATTTTTATTTTAGGATTAGAAAGACCTATACTTATTAATTCTACGCTTACAAGTATTACAATAAAAATACAGATTAATCAAACAGACAATCCTGAAATAGACATCGATTATGAAATACAGTACAAGGTAAGCAAACATTTAAATTTTCATAATTTTGTTTGTAAAAGTTAAATAATTTTATTCTTAAATTCAGATATTTTACGCACCTTCACTAGTGAAACAGTTTTTCAAATAAATTATGTGCCACGCTTTAGGTAGTACTTACTTTACATATTTTTTAGGCAGTTAAAGATGTTAAATGGAAAATAGAACGAAGAAAACAAAAATTGAAACACGAGTATGTCACTTTGGCAAACTTAGTACCATTAAGTTCTTATGAAGTGAGAATAAACTATACAAATAATGTCACCTTACCTGAATTTTTTTATACAGATTGCCGTAAGTTTTTATGCAAGAAGTACCGAATAAATCAAAATATTAGTAGTTTAAACTGATTAATCTCTTTCTTATATGATACATTTTTTAATGATATATTTTATGAAAATTGCATTTTCAGAATATACTAATACCAATAAATACATAAACCTAGAAACTGATGAAATAAAATCTACAGAAATTAAAGTAAAGTGGAAAGCAATATGTAATGGAAAAATACAATTAACAGCCGAACCAACAGAAAAAAAATCATGTGAAATAAAGCCTGTTTCAGAACTAGTGAACATAACAAACCAATCACATAAAATAAGTAAACTAATACCAAATACAAGATACGTACTTAAAAATGAGTATGGAAGTGTTATAGAATTTAAAACAAAAGGTTTGATTAAAGGCAGTGCTTTGGCTGCCGGCGCGCACTCCCAAATCTACATTTCTTACTAGTAAAATTAAAACTAAATTGTAAAAAGATGAGTTGAATTTGGCTATTTTTCTAATAACATAACCCAATAACCTAACACACAAAACGCCGGTTCCCATATCTGCAGCTGTAACCTAACCTAACACACAAAACGCCGGTTCCCATATCTGCAGCCGTGATGAACTTACATTAAAGCAACCAGCATCAGCTACCATTTAGTTTTTTTAGGGCAACCGGCGCCGGTAGGCAATGCACGGCCTATTTGAAAATATTCACACTACATTTTTTAATTTTAGCTCTAATTTCTAATTCTAAAATAGGCAGAGTATATAGAAATCCAGATTATTTGATCCCATAATTTGATATTTAGTCTTCAAAGTTTGGTTAAGTTATTATGTGTAGTAATTTTTATTAATGAAACGGAATCGAATCTTTCTGATTCTCACGGAGGGAAAAATTAAATAATTTAACATCCAGAGACAAATTATGTATGACTTTAATAAGATTAAGACGTGGATATACACTAAAAGAAATTTCATTATTTTTTCCGTCTCTCTCAACAGTGGAATTTGTATTGTTTACATGGATTCAGTTCATGTTTTTTCAAATTGAAACGATGAAATCGAATTTGTTTTCCCTCCGTGAGAATCAGAAATATTCGATTCCGTTTCATTAATAAAAATCACTACACATAATAACTTAACCAAACTTTGAAGACTAAATATCAAATTATGGGATCAACGGGGAGATGCTGTAGAGAGAAAGCATTTTATCGACTGGGCCATGGTATATCACCTCGCTCTTTCTAAAAATTTCTTTTCCCTTTCTAAATTTTGTGGAGGGAGGTCCACTGCCGATCCGCCGCCGATGACGTCAAAATCATAAGTCCCCATTGAGTTGCTGGACATCCTATATGGATGACATTAAAAAACAGGCCACTTAAAATAACTTTTTTATTTATAATTATTTTTTAATTTTCTTTGTTTATTCGTAAACTAGCCTTAGGAGTTCACAAGTCATAGTATTTAGCATGATGGTAGTGCTTCCGGTTTAACCGGAAGTGATATCTTTCATATTTCAAATGGGATACCCCTATATATTTACAAGATAACTATATACTTGAAGTGCATTTTTATTGAAGAAATAAATTACAAAAATGTAAAAGAAAATTTGAATAATTAACCTGATAAATCATAGATCATTTTTTTGCAACAAAATATTGTAACACGAGGGCGGGGGTGAGACCCGATGATGATTACGTTAGTTGTCTTGCACTTCTTTAACCATAGATGACAACTAACTTTATCTAGCTGGTAGTCGATGACTGGTCGACCAGATCTTTATAGAGGAGGAACATATATATTTTCACTTGGATGACAGATGAGTACTTATCTTATTATGAACTCATACTTTAGTTATTATAGACACAGACATTCTTTTGGTATTTAATACTATTTTTTATTTACATGATTACATCTTACACTGACTTATTATTAACAATTACATTACAACTTTACTATATTATATTAAAGATGCCGCTGCATCCTTAGGCCAAAATACTCGCGTTACCCAAAAAGCGAGCCAGAACTAAAACTCTACATCTTACTCATTGAATTTTTAATACAGACTACATGTTTACTCCCGAAGAGTACAAATCCGACTCCTTAAAAACTAAAACCGTTATCATATCTACCCTGCACCTATGCACAAGAAATGATTGACAGGTCATTTCTATTTGGCACGACCTATAGGCTTGCAATAACTTCTAGACTTAATTGTCAAAACTGTCTAAGCCGCTGACATTTAGCCTAATCCAGCATTAATAAACCGCTGTGGGAAAAATGATAATTATTTCTAAACAGAATATTGACTAACAAAGATAAAGTTGAAATATTTTTCGTGAAACTATAATTTAGAAGAGTTTGTAAAAAGTTATTTATTGGTTATTGCACTTCCCTTCGCCCTGGCACAATATAGAATCTTCCAAAATAACTTACTATTTAAACAATTAACATAAATTTTACTCAATATTATCTCAACTGTTCTCACAGCTTGCCTGATATCATGGCTTAATTGGTTAATTCTTCATAATTTTCTCTTACGTTTTTGTTATTTATTTCAATAGTCAATAAAAATGCACTCCAACCATATCTTTGAATTCTACGTGGATTTCAAATATATAAAAGCATATGGGGTGTCTTATTCGAAATATAAAAGTTAATGTGAATTCCGGTAAACCGAAAGCGATACCATCATGCCAAATACCATGATTTGTGAGCCCCTAAGCCTAGTATATAAAGAAAAATGAAAAAATAATTATAAATAAAAAAGTTAATTTGAGTGGCCCGTTTTTCAGTGTAATCCTGTATATTGAAAATGAAAATAAATAATGCATTTTTAGCAGTTTCAATTTCATGAGATCCAAAAATTGTTATAAAGGGTATAACTTTTTGTCATATTAAAGTTTTCCATATACAACAATCAAAATTAATTACATTGTATGTTAATACTTAAGAAACAGAAATAATCTGGATTTCTATATATATATTTTACAGCATCATTACTTAATAAATTATAATTTTGTATTCAATTATTGACAAATTAAGTTTCATTTCTCGATGTCTCTACAGCACCAAATAACTTTCTTACATAATAATTTTTGACTGTTTGGGTACTACTTTCCTTATTAATCTTTATATCTGTTTGTGTGGAGTTGTTCTGCTTATTATCTATTTTTATATGTGTTTTTATTAATATAAAATTGTGTCTCTTTATTAGTAGACAGCTTTATTAAAGTTGCTGAACTTGTTTTTCGAAAATACGTTTGATTATGTCTGTCCACTTTACAAACATAGGTTTGCGTCATTTTATTATTATTTTGTACATAATTAAACTTCCTTATCACATTACTAATTCATTTTCAATTTATATTAATCATATTATTTCAACTTCCGTGTTCAGTCTCAGACATGTTCATGTTCCTTTTCAAACAATGGTTGTTGTGATCACGTGGGACCAAATATGGATCACGTGATAAATGTCAAACTTAGAGGTAAATCTTGCTCACTACATAACTAATTATTAAATACTTTTTTACACACTAGATGGCGACCAAAATATTTGAATTGTATAAGTCCCCATTGCCCTAGCTGAAGGGTGTATTCCTTAGGTAATTTTAAGTCGAAAACATTAGATACACTTATGTTCGAAACTCAATATTAAACGAGTTATGAGCATAACTAAATTTAATAAAACAAGCTGAAAAAAATTAGAATACCTATGACATAATGTTTTATTAATAAAAATTATATTTAACAAAAATTAGATGTAATTGATCAAAATGAAAATATTTCCCCGGCTACCTGAATATACATTTTTCCTACAATAATTGCAGAAATAGAGTATCAGGATCGATTTGTATGGATACGCAGCCATAATTATCTGAATAAGTTCATCCCTGGTTTGGGATTTTTCTGCATAAAAAAATACTTCATGTGTCCTCAAAAACAAGGCACGTTAGGTCTGGTGAGCTCGGTGGCCAGAGATATCTTCCAATCGCGACCTACTCTGTAAAATTTAGTATCACTCATAACTCCTCTAATACTGAGTTTCACTGTTTCTATGTAAGTACCATATATAAGATATTTTCGACTTAAAAAGACTTAAGAATCGCGGGACATTCTGACAAATATTATTAATGCAAAAAATCAAAATGCTTAATAATAGAAACATGATATTTATTTTATTTTGTAGCTGTTCCGATGTTAAAATCACCACCAACAGTTATTGACACTACTTTAAGAACAATAACTGTTCAGTTCAAACCCTCAGATGTAATAGAACCAGACCCTGTAAAAAAATTTGTATTTCAATATAGGATGGTAAGTAATACAGTAAAATATGTCAAAAACATTCACTAATAACTTATTTCAGCGTAAAGAACAAAAAAGATGGTCAAAAACAAACGAAACTACATTTTCAAAAGACTTAAACGTATATGTACATGAAATAGTTGAGCTGAGCGCAGAAAAAGACTATGAAGTTCAAGTACTATTCTACAATAAAGACGATAATGTGAACAAGGACTGTAATCCTACACTTACAGTAAAAACTATTTGTGCAGGTCAGATTTTTATAAATTTATTAAAACACTTTTTATTTATGCATAGTTCTGCAATGGCTCGTTCGTTGTATATTTAAAACTGCATTGCACATTACTAAAAAATATAAAACCAACAAAAACAAATGTAAATCTGGTCATTTTCATGGTTTTATTAAGTGTTTAAAATTATTATAGGTTATTTGTTATAGCAATGCTGCAACATAATGGTATTGTTTATATTGTGCTAAGAGTTATAATAATTTTATTAGAGAATTGGAGTGATTTACGCAAAGCAAAATGTGCACAGTAAGAATATGAAGAAAGATGTATAGTGTATGACACTAGAGAAAACAGGTGCGGTAAGGGAGAGTATTCTAGTAAACCGTGGGCGTCGCATCGATGTAGCTACTATTCTTAGTTCGATTATGTTATTTTATTAAAATAATTAAGGGTGTATTAACAAAAAATCTACACAAAGTTTAATTTATTAATATACTTCAATTTGGTGTGAAGTTTACATTAGTCTAATACCAAAAATAATATCATTTTCCTTTGAGTTGTTTACAAAAACTAAAATCTATCTCATGAAAGAAAATGATCGAAGGCGAGTCATTGGTGATTTTTATTTAAAACATAGATTATAGAAAAATCATTCACCGACAATCATTTTGTTCTAATGGGAACACCACGGTAGACTACATATGATATAATTAAGAGTTGACAGCAGATAATCACTATAAAGAGCCAAGGGTAATTGTAGAAAAACTAGGAAAATAGATGATAGGAAGAAAAACAAGCTTAAGACGGAATCTGTTGGAAAAGATAAACAACCTTTAAAAAAATTGGGCAGAATTCAAAATTTCACATATTATGTACGTAAACATATATATCATAACAAAGAAATATAATATTAAGAAATAGAAAATCTGTACCAAAGTATAGCAAAATGCAATTGAAGAGTGATTTTCTAAAAAGTGCTAAGTCATTGTTAGGCGAATTTGAGCTATATGATGTTTTTTTTATTTGAAACTTGATATGAACCTTTTAGTAACTCTGAAAGTTTAGTACATAAATTGCATATGACTTAGATCCGTTTGAATAAAATCATTATACCCATTGAATAAAGTTTGAAAAACTGAACAAAATAACATTGGAACATTAGAAGGACGATTTCTCAAAAACTATAATACTTAATATCTGTTAACTATGTATTTCTCAATCGTACATTACTTGAAAGAGTTGAAAAGGTTTTGGTAGTAATTGAACAACTGCAAATACTAGATTCTTGAAAAAATTCTTCTAAATATTATTTTTTGAATTTTTTTGTTCTTGATACATATAAATATTCTATATCTTTTATAGGTTTAAAGATAAAGAAATATAATATATAAAATAATCTGTTGTAATAAATTTCACAACGCAAATAATGTCATAAAAACCAATTGAAAAATTAAAATGTTTGTAACTGACATTATATTATTTCTTATTGTTTTAATAGTTAAATATTTAAAATTATAGGTATATTACCCTTCAGAAATACTGTCAAATCCGACCGAATTGGAAACCTATCAAAAAATTAGATTAGCACAAAATTTCTTCATAGGGCGAGCAATCTTGTGACTTTGTTGGCGTTGACAAGCAGATATGAGGGCCCGAGTAAGAAAGACAGCTACATAGATTTATAATATCGTAATTTTCCATTGCAAATTTCATAATTTTCCAATTCCATATGGTTTGTAAATTCTACACTCCTGGTGTCAAATTAACCACTTGAACTCAGAAAATCTTTAAATTTTGAATGAAAAAATATGACATTTGATATCTATATACATAATTACTAGCTGTCATTCTGACACGGGCCCCCATATCTGCTTGTACGGGCGAACAAATTCACATGACTGCTCGCATTCTATAGAATGAATTTAAAATTAAAAAATCTAAGTATAAATATCTGTTGTGGCCAGCACAATACCTCTCGCCATTTTCATGCGCGAGCAGTCATGTGACTTTGTTGGCCTTGACAAGCATATATGGGGGCCCGTGTCAGAATGACAGCTAGTAATAATATACATAGGTGTCAAGTATCATAATTTTTCATTCAAAACATTATGATTTTCCAAATCCATGTGGATTATTTTCCTCGACAAGTATATTCCATACTAATGATGACAAACCTCAGAATATTTTGAAATTTTGAATGAAAAATTATGACATATGACAATTGTGACATTTGTGTAAATAACTACTAGCCGTCATTCTGACACGGATCCTCATATCTGCTTGCCAAGGCCAACAAAGTCACATCACTGCTCGCGCCCTATGAATTTAACATTTCTTGTACACACAAATAATTGAAATTGTATCTCTTTTTTCGTCTTATGAGAATTTTTGTCCTACTATTCTAATATGTTCAAAATTCTTCAAATTCATTGACGGTATTAGCGGTATTTCTTAAGGATATATGTACTATTAACATACCTTTAATTTAAATACATATTTAAGTAATAATACAATAGTATATATTACATGTACTCATATCTCCCAGAAAAAGATGATACTGACATTTTGCACTTATTTGTCAATTACAAAAATTTAAATATCGCAACTGTTTTTTGGGAAACGAGACTTATTAAAACAGATTATTCTATATTATTGTGACGTGCGCCCCTGTGAGAATAGTACACAAGCTCCGCCACTGAAAGAATGTACCAGAGCGATGACGTAATCCCGGAATTACACAAATGTTGAAATCTCCGCGACGCGCCGGCTAGAGGTTAACTACGCCGTGACCCAATTCTTTTGTATACAGGTCATTGTCGCTTCAGAGGGTTCTAGAATGATATGAGCTGTATAAATACCGGCCGGAAGAAAGCGGAGGGATAGTCTGATATATATGAGCAACGAGCAATGAACTTGGTGATATAAATATACAGTTTACCAGTTGTTAACATAAATAAATGTAGTTATATAAATAAGTGTAGTGATATAAATATTGTATAGATAAATAATCGTAGTGTTTAAACATTTAATAATATTCTTAGTGTTTATAATTATTTAATTATAGTGTTAGTTGTTTTTATTATCTTTTAATATTTAATCCTTAATTAATTATCGTTTAATAAACGTATTCTTTTAGTTAATAATATTTGTCTGTATTTTACACTTCACCCATATAAATAATACCGTTACAATTGGTGTCAGGTGTGGGGTTGTTAAACTGTGAAGTGTAAATAAAAATAAATAAAATGCCTCCTAAACAATTAAAATTAAGTGAATTAAAAATACGTGATCTCAGGAGAGAACTAGAAGAACGGGATGTGGAAACAACAGGAAGGAAGTCAACACTTCAAGAAAGACTGCGGCAAGCATTAACCGATGCTGGTGAAAATCCTGAAGACCACCTATTCGAAATTCCGGATGACGTACCCGACCTTGGTAAACAGTTAAAAGAATTAACAGAAAGTTCTAGAACATTAAAAGAAGAATTAAAACAGGAGGTGGCAGAAAGTTCTAGAAAATCAGAAGAAAGTTCTAGAACATTGGAACAAAAATTAATAGAAAGTTCTAGACAAGCAGAAGAACATTAAAACGATAATTGACAGAAAATGAGAACAAAAATTAGAGGAGACTTCTAGAAAAACTGAAGACAGCCTTCTGGAGTTTGGGGCCGACGAAGCCCGTTTAATTTGACTCGCACGTCCTACAGCTCCTGACAGCGATTAGGAGTACCTGACCACTCAGGGAGTCATCTCCGGAGTTCGAGACAGCAATACTCAGCAAGCACTGCAATTATGCCGCCCAAAAACTATGGTTAACGCACTCTCATATGTATCAGATCGTGAAGCTTCCAAACGAGTTTCACGTAACCAATCGCAAATGCGTAATATTTATGCTAAGGGAAATGTAAACACCGAAGGCATAGATGAAAAAGTGCGACGAATTACAAATGATGTGTTTGCAAGAAGAAAGAAACTCCGCGATTACAAAAGAAGACGGAAACGAAAAAGAAAGAGAACGCGAAAAAGAAAAAAAGCATGTCTAGTAAGAAATTAAGAAAAAATGTAGGCAGAAATTCTAGAGGTAAAGGACGAATCCGTTGATGTCATGGATGGATATGAAGAAAGAAGACGCAAGCGAAAAAAGAAAGAGAACGCGAAAAAGAAAGAGAGCGTGTTCAGCAAGGAATTAAAGAAGAAATCTAGGAAGAAATTCCAGTAGTAGAGGAAAGCCAACCGGAAATGAATAGTTTTCTTACGAGCAGCTACGATTCCAATCTAAGTAGTTTGAAACGGGGCCTGAAAACAGCGGGGAAGATGTGCCCTTGGCGATTCGTATGGACAGGTCGAGTGGGAAACGAAAACTTGAGTTAGATAACGATGACGACGATGACATACCTCTCACCACAAGGAAGAAGAAAGTCAAGACAGAGAGAGGAACTTGAAAGAAAGGGAAGTAACGTCGACGCATTGTTCAGAAGACCATGCTAAGGGAGGCAAATATGGTAGTCGACTAGAAGAAAAACATTCCACCGTTGCTAGAATAACAGTAGTCAACGATAGTTGGCAGCCCGATGGACTACGCAAGGACCCGACTTTGAAAATATTACTGGAATGGAAAGCGACGAGAGCAAACCAATATGGGAAGATGTTGCACCACAGTCACAGAGTGTAAAATCGTACTGGGTGCAATGGGACTCAATGATGATTGAGGATGGCCTGTTAAAGCGTTTGGTGGAAAATACCGATAGAACTGAGAAGAGAACTCAGTTGGTTATTCCTAAGAATAGAATACCAGACGTGTTGAAAGAGATCCATGACGGATCTTGAGGTGGCCATTTTGGAGTCAATAAAACATTAGAAAGATTGCGCCAGCGATTTTACTGGGTTAACTGCAAGGAAGACGTTATGGACTGGTGCAAGAAATGTGTGGTTTGCGCTGGAAGCAACGGTACGCATAAACGGCGGAAAGCTCCAATGCGTCAATACAACGTGGACAGTCCATTTGAGCGTATTGCGATTGATGTGGCCGGACCATTTCCAGAAAGCGAAGACGGAAATAAATACATCGTGGTTGTCATGGACTACTTCACCAAATGGGTTGAAGCCTATCCATTACCTAATCAGGAAACCACCACGGTCGCCGAAACGCGCGGTATGGCGTGACGACAAAAGAACATAGAGATCTGTTCACCGTGTCCTCAGATTATTCCCTCGGCCACTGCGTATTGGAAGACTTAAAGATGTCACAAGGCATAGCGTCAGTCTTTAAGACAAAATTTGGACGACTACAAGAACTGGCCAACCAAGGTCCATCCGTTGGGAAAACGCTACGACTGAGGGATAACAATATAGAACATCAGCGGTATATCTACTACCTGATTACAAAACCACGCTCGTACCAGAAGTCGTCGTATTGCAATCTATGGAACTCGCTGTGTGACTTGAAGGATCATCTGCTAGAGAATGACATTTTGAAGCTAGTAGTACCGAAGTTAGGCTGTGGACTAGATGGTTTGGATTGGAGGATTGTTGTTAACATGTTAGAGAACTCTTCCGCTATACCGGTATTCTCGTCTGCAGCTGTAACCCTAACGGACAGAAAGAAGAACTCCAGCGGGCCATTGGCTGTCACTTCTGTAACAGGAATACTAGCAGTATTTTTATATCACCCCGCTAGCTACCAAAACTTGTAACACAATTACAAACTATATTTATACATCACATCGGTAACTACTAAAAGTTGTAACAGGTACGGTAGGGACAACAGAAATAGGTGATCGAGATGGGTAGCGTTTAACACTGCTTAGTCCTGCACAATAGGAAAATTTATTTGACCCGAAAGTATAACACTAATTTTATTAATGTAAAAACTATTAAGGTCAAAGGTAGCGGAAACGCTGCCACCACTATCCGTATTTTAATAGTCCTCGGATAGAAGGTCACGGCCAAAACGGGTTAAAGAAAACAATCAATCAAAATTTGGATAGTGTTACTAAGTAATTCAATTGATACTCACGCGTTGTTCTACGGGTCAGTAAGACACACTCTGAAAATGGGTATGAGGCAGAACAAACACGTATTTCCAACAATAATAAAATTACATAATCTTTAATAATTCTCCGTGAACAAATAAAATTATATAAGCCAAATGAAACTACAACGCGATCAATTGAATCTATATAAACTCTAAGTTCGTAATCTCTAATTTACAAAATCAATCTCAAGTCTTTTACATCGATCTACAAATATTTCAAAGCCGATTCACAAAGAATAATAACAAAATCAAATACAATTACTTACATGAGTAAACACACAGTTATGCCAAATCACACCACGATGAGAGAGCCCACAGTACAATTTAATTGGTTATTTCACACAGAAATACCAAGCTCAGTCTAAGACAGACAGTCAGACATGAACAACAAGAACAATCAGACAACAAGCAACAAGCCTACACGAAGTAAGACAACAAGAAGAACAAGTCAAACAAGAAGAAGTCAGAGTCAAAACTCTGACTTTATACTCTGCAAGGGTAGAAACTAGTGACTCTCAAACCCCTTAATTTCGGCTCATCTCATCTATAAAACTCGAGATAGTTTACAGTTTCTTACGAAAACTTATTAGTGTGTACTGGGACACCAAGTAACGGACAAATACTTCTAAGAACCCAACAGATCTGCACAAAGCTCTACCCTAGAGACTTTTTGTAACATCCGTCCAGAAACATAATTTTACCCTGTCTCATAAATACTTCAACCTAAGAAAACACAAAACTACAAGTTTTAACGGAAAAATTCCTACGAAACAAATACGTAATAGTCGCTACACCGGACTATTACACTTCTTCAAGACTTCCAAATGTACCAAGGGTAATACATGTAGATTTCGTCATCAAGAACTGTTCCGGGACGAAACAGTCTTAAGGAGGGGGCAGTGTGACGCCCCTGTGAGAATCCCGAAATTTCCCAGATGTTGAAATCCCCGCGACGCGCCGGCTAGAGGTTAACTACGCCGTGACCCAATTCTTGTGTGTACAGGTCATTGTCGTTTTAGAGGGTTCTAGAATGATATGAGCTGTATAAATACCGGCCGAAAGAAAGCGGAGGGATAGTCTGATAAGCAACGAGCAATGAACTTGGTGATATAAATATACAGTTTACCAGTTGTTAACATAAATAAATCTAGTTATATAAATAAGTGTAGTGATATAAATATTGTATAGATAAATAATCGTAGTGTTTAAGCATTTAATGATATTCTATATAATTCTATAATTATTTAATTATAGTGTTAGTTGTTTTTATTATCTTTTAATATTTAATCCGTAATTAATTATCGTTTAATAAACGTATTTCTTTAGTTAATAATATTTGTCTGTATTTTACACTTCACCCATATAAATAAAAACGTTACATTATTATATACTATATCTCCAAACCTATAACGAGATATAATAAAAAAATTAAATGTGTCAGATTGAGAATTTAATTTTTTTTATTATTTGTAGTAACAAATTTTCAAAAAAAAATATTTAGATTTTTTTTAGAAACGACCACTTCCGGTTTCTAATTGTTAGCAGAACCTATTCAACTCTTCCTATTACTGTTACATTGAGGAATCCGTAGTTACATAGCTCTTTAGTCTTATAGCATTTGAGAAATCGTACCTCCAACAACCTGACACACATCCACACATAGATACACTTACACACACACACACACACACACACACACACACACACACACACACAGACACACACATACATACAGACATCATCGTAAAAATGGTAAAATCGTATTATAGGGACCCTAAAATATGCTTATTCACTAAAAACTCATCATTGAATTTTTTGACCAAAGAATCAATACCTTCCTTACCTAAAGGTGATGGAAGGTAAAATTGGTATAAGTACATTTTTTGATGTAGACATGCAAGAAATGTTAAATACAATACTTACGTAACCAAAAATTGAAGTGGGAGAGGTATTCTGGTAACTGATCTAGTACCATCTGTTTTATAATATGAGGTCTTAATAATTGATAGCCTCATCTATAAATGAATTTTGTTTGAAAAGCTAGCTCCAGATACATTAGACCTAGCATCAGCAAGCTCCAATGGTAATTGATCTAGCGCAATCTGTTTATAACTCCGACGCCTCTCCAATTGTTATACAAATGAATTTTATTTAAAAAGCTAGTCCCGGATACTGCAGACGTAGCACCAGCTGCTCCAGTGGTAACAGATCTAGCGCCATCTATTTTATAATTCGAGATCTTAATATTGTTAGCCCCATCTACAAATAAATTTTGTTTGAAAAGCTAGCTCCGGATACTTTAGAGCTGGCATCAGCTAGCTCCAGTGGTAACTGATCTAGCGCCATCTGTTTATAACTCTGACGCCATTGTAATTGTTAGTCCCCCAATCTCAATAGAAATCAATTTTATTTGAAAAGCTAGCCCCGGATATTTCAGAACTAACACCAGTTTACAAAATAAAGATATATCTTGAATCTTTTTACCTCTCGCTAAGCTGAAAAGGTTTTGGTAATATTTGGACAACTGGAAGTAGCAGATTCTTAAAAAAAATATTCCAAATATTATTTTTTGAAATTTTTTGTTGTTGCTAGTTAGTTAGAAGAGTAAATTCTCTGTCTGATACATAAAAATATTTTATTATATCTTTTATAGATATAAAGATAAAGAAATGTAAGGTATATAATAATCTGTTGTAATAAATATCACAGCCCAAATAACGTCATGGAAACCAATTGAAAATTTAAAGTGTTCGTAACGTACAGGTAAATGAGGAGTTATTTATTGGTGTTATTTTTGTTTATAATTTGTATTCCGGAGTGCATTTTTTAAATATGTGAGCGCGCGAAGTAGGAATTTGTATAGGAAAATATACAAAGCTAGGCATGTATAGGGCGAGCTATGTACATTATGACAATGGCCAAATTTATTGAATTGTGTTTCGCTTATTATGTCACTAAAATTACACAAACGAAATTTACTGGGAGAGTACGTCAAGTGGCGCCACGCACGACGTAACATTGTACAATTTTAACAAATTATCTGTCACAAATAAATATTAATATGAATATTTAAATTTTGAAGAATTGTATTTATTTGTAATAAACTGACAACACATTTTCCATATCTAAACTTCAATGAAGTTGGTCATGATTATGACATGGCATTGTATTCCTACTCATGCTTTGACTTGAATAACAATACTACGTTCTTGTTTTAATCTTGTCTTATCTTGAGTACAAAAATCTCTTGTGGTCAGCACAATACCCCTCGTTACTTCCGTTTTTGGTTACATAAATATAGGGCGCGAGCAGTCATGTGACATTGTTGGCCTTGACAAGCAGATTTGAGGGCCCATGTCAGAATGACAATTAATAATTATGTACATAGATGTCAAATGTCAGAATTTTTCATTAAAAATTTCAAGTTTTTCTAAATTCACGTAGTTAATTTGTCACCAGGAGTGTGTGGAATTTACTTGTCGAGGAAAAAAATGCACGTGGAATTGGAAAATCACTAAATTTAGAATAAAAATTATGATATTTGACATCTATATACATAATTTCTAGCTATCATTCTGACATGGGCCCCCATATCTGCTTGTCAAGGCCAACAAAGTCACAGGACAGCTCGCGCCCTATTGTATTTAACATTTCTTGTATACCTACACTCCACACCAAAAATTTTACTTATATCTATTCTTTATATTTAGATTTGTAAAATAAACACTTGGACAATTATGATGTAAATATATTGTAAATATAAAATATATTATAAATATTTGTAACGAAATGATTATCTTTATTCGATAACCTAATCGTTACAGATTTTTTAAATTTATTTTATGAAGAAATTTTGTCCTACTGTTCTAATTAACAGTATTTCTGAAGGGTATGTGTAATATACGTATAATTTTAAATATTTAACTATTAATACAATAAGAAATAATATAGGTATGTATGTACATCCCAGAAAATGTCTTTAGTAATGCCTCCGGATTTCTGATACTGACGTTTATCTGTAAGTTTTAAGTTTTCAACTGGTTTCCCTGACATTATTTGGGCTGTGATATTTATTACAACAGATTATTATATACCTTATATTTCTTTATCTCTATAAAAAATATAATAAAATATTTATATGTACCAGATAGAGAATTTACCATTCTTTAATACTAATTAGCAAGAACAAAAATTTTCAAAAAATAATACTAAAAGATTTTTTTTAAGAATCTGCTACTTCCGGTTATCTAATTATTACCAAAATCTTTTCAGCTCTTCCCCGTAATGTCCGATTGAGAAGTACGTAATTAAACAGATATTAATTATTATAGTTTTTGAAATTTCGTCGTTACAACACACACACACACACACACACAGACATCATCATAAAAATATTAATATCGGATTGTAGGGACCTTAAAACGTGGTTAATCATTAAAATCTGGATATTCGATTTTTAGCATGAGGTAAAAAGATTCAAGATATTTCTTGATTCTTGTAAGTTGGTGTTAGTTCTGAAATATCTGGGGCTAGCTGTCAAGTCTGAAGTATTCGAAGCTAGCTTTTCAAACAAAATTCATTTATAGATGAGGCTAACAATTATTAATACGACGAATTATAAACAGATGGCGCTAGACCAGTTACCACTGGAGTTAACTGATGCCAGCTCTGAAGTATCCGGAGCTAGCTTTTCAAACAAAATTCATTTATAGATGCAGCTAACAGTTATGGCGCTAGATCGGTTACCACTGGATCTAGGTCTGCAGTATCCGATGCTAGCTTTTCAAATAAAATTGATTTGTATTGGGGGGCCAACAATTACAATGACGTCCGAGTTATAAACAGAGGGCGCTAGATCAGTTACCACTGGAGCTAGCTAATGCCAGGTCTGAAGTATCCGGAGCTAGCTTTTCAAACAAAATTTATTTATAGATGAGGTTATCAATTATTAAGAGCTCATATTATAAAACAGATGGTGCTAGATCAGTTACCACTGGAGCTAATTGCTGCTAGGTCTGAAATACCCGGAGCAACCTATTATTAATACACCGAGTTATACACAAATGGCTCTAAATTATTCATTTGTAAAGGAGGTTGACAATAAAGCCGTTGGAGTAGTTATAAACATACGGTGCTATATCAGATACCGCTGGAGCTAGCTGATGCTGGATCTAAAGTATCCGGATCTAGTTTTCCAAATAAAAATTTTATTCTAGGGGGGGGGGGGGCTAACATAGACTTAGCCCTCCTCCCCCACGAATGTAAATAATGATATATAGTTAAAAATTAGGTTTTATTTAAATATTTTTGATGGAGCATATTGGTGCGCGTTTAGTAATTATTGAATGTATGTTTTACAATATGGAAAAATTTAATGGTGGGGTTAAGTCGTTTTTTTTCCTTTTTATTGTATTTCACATAAAATATCTTACATGGAGGGGCTGCCGTGGATCTAGACCCCCTCCCCTGAAAAAAAACTTTATTAAATCCGGTAAAAATATAGCGCTAGTTATATAATTAATGTTTTTTTTCCTATAATATTATCAACTTGAGGGCCAACTCGACGGACCAGTGGTTGTACGAGCACGCATGATTGTAAGCGTATTTTTCTCTCTATAATATGCACCAGGTCTTAAATTAATATATAAACTTTTGGCAGCTAAAAAACTTTTTTTATGTTATAGCCATATGACCGGTTGAAAAAATTACAGCCTGTATGTTGTAGGCAGATTTTAAGTTTTTCTAAACATAGCTAAACGTAAACACAAACTTGATTTTAGAATATTAATACTAATAGTACGGTCATTTATAGTTTAATAGACGTTATAGATACGTGTGATTAGCTTCCTATTAAAACTGATTCGTTCCCTAAGAAAATATTTATTCTGGTCTCAAATTTAGTACCTGTGGGATTATATTGTCGGAACTCTACATCGTTGGTGGTAACTTTAACCCTTGTGACTCTTCATTATTTTTCAGATCTACATAAACATAAATTAATAAATAATCTAAATGTTGCTACTAGTCAATATGAAGCTACTGTAAAATGGAAGGCTGTGTGTAATAATAATTTTGAAATTATTATACAGTGTAATAATAAATGGTGCCAAAAAATAAACATTACTGAAAACGTGAACAGTATAGCAGAGTTTTATAGTACAACAAACTTAACACCATATACGAATTACACATTATATTTTAAAACCATTGAAAAAGAAGAAGTAAAAATTGAAGAATTTAGAACTAAACCAGCAGGTAATGATTTTATTTTATATATTAATAATGAAATACAGTAAAACTTATTATTGAAAATAGAGATATAGTTTATTCTGTTCGGAAAATGTAATTTTATTGTACCAAATAAGCAAGCTCACGAATCAACAGTTGGTATTGCTGGTAATATACAGGATGGCGACCGGCACAGCCGAACATAGGAATTTAACATATAAAATGAGACTTTCGTAATTTCCTGCTTCCCTAATTATTTTAGGTACAATGGCGTGCAAAAAAATCATATGCACCTATTTTTTGCTGTATTGAGTCTGTCTTGAATTTTAACTTGTCAATGTCATAGTGTCAATTAAGATGTCAACGCTAAAAGAAAACTAGAAATACATACTTGGTTGTTCTTTATTTTTTTTGGAATATATGCATATTGTAACTAATTAGTAACATAAAACAAAACACAATGAAGAACTTACTCTACAATAGATAAAATAGTGACGTAATAGTGACAACAGTGACAGTTTTATTGACAATTGATTAAAAAATTGTATTTACACACCCGTAAAATAGTAAAAACTCGGTTACTTGATTTTTAAGGTGTACGCGATTTTTTTGCAAGCCAGTGTACAAAAGTTTTAAATAAAAGTTGAAGAGCATACAATTCTACATCTGAATCAATAAACAAAATGTGTGTCTTGTAACGGCAGAAATTAGGTATGAAAATCACTCCAAAAATACTTATACCCATAGACCGACCCCCGGTAGTGTAGTGGGCAACGTAGCCGACTCACGATCCAAGGGTCCTGGGTTCGAGTCCCGGATAAGGCATGGATATTTGTGTGTGTTTTCATCATCTCATCTCCATCAAGTCAACGTATACGATAGCAAGGTTACAAAATTTTGAAGCAAAAAATGACTCACTCCCATATCAATTGTAATAAGATTGTAAAATAAAAAGAATTATTATTATTAAATACTTATAGCCATAGAATTGAAACAAAAAATTAACAAATATTAACGATTTATCTGTGAAATTACGTTAATTTATTTTTACTAGGTATTACTATATTCAACAAGCCATGCGAGACAGAAACCTATAAGACGGAGATTGGGCAGACCGGGACTACTTTACTTGCGCTCAATGTTGCAAAATACTTGGAGCCGTTTAATTTTGTTGCTATATCGTCCATCGTAGGTAGTTTTAAATGTTCTCTTCTAATTGCGTTATTTACATGTTGAGGGTCTAAACAAACACGTGGACTACCATCACTCTTTCCTACTATAAAAGAGAACTCACAAAGTTTGTAGGTTTATCAACTTTACTTATATCTATTTTTTTCCATTTTATGTAATTCAGCTTTTAATTTATTTATCAATTGGCTCTATTTTACCTAAAGCATCATCTTTTAATTCTATTCTATATTCAAAATCTTTAATTTTCTCTATTCCTTTAAAAACGTCTTGATATTCTGTCAAATTGTATTCCATTTATATATTTCTATAGTTGAAACTACTGCTTTTTCTTCTGGTTTTAATCTTTTAATCAAACTAAAAACACAAGAAGTTATGAGACCTATCACAGGTGCAGCATTACCATCAAAAACTTGAAACTCTACCGGTTTCTCAATATTATCTATTTTACAATTCAATGTGACTTTACCTAATGTTTTTAATTTTTACCATTATAATTAAATAAAGTGACATAAGATTTTTAAATAATTTTGATCCCTAATTTATATAATACAGTGACAGAAATAACAATGCCTTGTGCACCTGTACCTATTTTAAAATTTATTTTTATATTATTATAATCTATATAGCACATTTCTTGGAGCTAATCTTTTCGTGAATCTATAGTATCAATGTAAATTGAATCTACAAATAATTCTGAAATGTCATTAGTTACCTGATCTGCATCTACATCAGTATTTACTACTTTGACATATTTAATTTGTCTACACATTTTGCGAAATGATTAAGTCTACCGCATACTTTCCAATTTTTTCCAAAAGCCGGGCAGTTTCGATAATGGCGTGTCTACCCACACTTCTGACATGCCCGTTTCCTATTTTCTTTCTCTATGTATTGATGACTTGGTTTCTGTTTCTTTCTTCTCTCTGCTTCCGAAGTATGCGTTTCCTGTATAGCCATTACTTCTACATTGTTTTCAAACTTCTTCACTTGTTTCTCAGCCAGTTCTGCAGCTTTACATATCTGAATTGTTTTCTGTAGAGTTAAACAATTTCTCGAAGCAGCCAATCTTTCAATCTCTTGTCTATAATTCCTGCTACTATTCAATCTCGTATTAGTCTATCACGAATGTCACCAAAATTGCAATCTGCACTTAGTCTTTTTAAGTCTGTTATAAGTAAGCATCGAATGACTCTCCTTATTGCTCATTACGTGTGAAAAATAAATGAGAATTCACACTTTCATTTTTGACTGATATAAATTAATCTTCAAAATATTGCAATACACTTTCATAACTTTGTTTTTCTTCTTCTTTAAGATTAAAGATATCTGTACAAGAGTCGCCAATGCTATGCAGAAGTACAGCTACTTGGACATTTTTATCAAACGTTGCCACTCCTGATTGTATGCAATAAATCTGGAAACGTTGTTTCTATCTCTTGAAACCTTCAGCAGTCATATCTGTAAGGTATCCTGGGGATTTAATTCCAACGATCCATACCTGGCAATCTTTTGTTCACCTTGATTATTAGTATCAGGCATTTTAACTATATTTTCAATATTTAACTAATCTTTTGCGATATTGCGTGTCGCAGCGCCATGTTATGTAGGTACTCACTGGTATAGTTTCAATGTTAGACTTTATTTAGAAGTATTTTATACATATATTTACATGACAGACTTCTAATAACTATTGTTTCCGAATTCTAGGCAGAAGGTCGTAGGTTCCAAAAAAAGTTGACAAAAATAAGTCACTTTATTATATACATAATGGAAGGACGTTTCGGACTAAAATTTGTCCATCATCAGCAGAAATTAAAGAAAAAAAATATTTTAATGTTACATTTAAAAAGTGCTAATCTTTTACATTGTTGAATTACATTTTGAAAAACTACGTAATACACAAGTAGTTAAAGTCCAAATTTTGTCATGAATCACCGCAGAGCCATATGACAAAAATAAACATGATAACTATAGGGCGACAGGTTCAGGCACTGACACAATTGTGTTCTATTACCTCTAGATTTATCATATACAACAATCTTTATTTTATTGAGAAATTGAAAGTTCAATAATTACATGTCAAAAAAAGTATATATATTTTTTCCAAACTGCCTAATGCTATTTTCTTTGTGGAAGTCGAAATGGCCACAATTGATGTAGAATTTTATGCCCTGCAACTTTTATTTGAAGCTTTTTTACCTAAAATAATTAGGGAATAATAAGGAAATTAAAAAGTCTGATTATACATATTAAACTCTTATGTTCGGTTATGCCGGTCACCATCCTATAATAATATATAAAGTAAACAAAAATGACAAATATTGTCATATTTTTAATGAAGATTTTATTTCATTTCAGCTGCACCAAAAGTTAATAACTTACAAATTTATTCTATTGCAAAGGATTCTATTTCTCTAAGGTTCCAAAAACCTTATCCTCCTTATGGGGCATTAGAATATTATTTGGGACAAATAGGACAATGTGGAACCTACAACTACAATGAAAAACAAAGTATCGACGCAAAACCCTGTGAACTTTGGAGTAACTATGATTGTATCCAAATTAGGAATAATAATGATACTTCCTGTTACGAAATACTCGTAAGTTACAAAATATTTTGTAACAGTTATGTCAGATTGTCAAACCTTTGTTGATTTGGCGTCTTGACGATGTTTTACAATTTAGCTAATGGTCTAGGCGTTTTATAAAATGACGAATAGCTTACTTATCTCGTATATGTTTCTAGGCGTAATAAAACTACGAATTTTAAAATCTGGCTAATAATTTATTTATAGATTGCAGCAAAAAATAAAGATGTATCAGATGATGAAATTAATTATGAAATGGCAAATATAGAAACTAAAAGAGGTAGGTAGGTGCGAATTGCTTACTCGAAAAAAGTGAAATGAATTTTATTCACAATCATTATAGTAATATGTCGATTCCCACGGGTTAGAAATGTTTATGTAGGGGTTGCCTAGCAACATTGTCATAGATCCCTATAATAAAGTAGGCTATTTTTTTTTTTCGTAATACCATAGCGTTATTATGATTTAATAGAACTGAACATGTAAACGAAAAGGGATCTATAACGGACGCCGGCTATTAAGGATTATATCGGACGAACGAACAAAAAACAAACGTGAAAAGGTGTCTATAACAGTCGGCGGCCGTTAAGATTTATAACGCGCCTGTAATTAAGGATAAAGAATTTCTAAAAAAAATACTGTATAGTGAAGAGCTTTATGGTATGTATTAAGAAAAATTTTGAATGCCAAACGACCGGTATGCAAATAACGGACTCGGCTGATTATAAACCTTGGCTATCGCCTCGGTTTACGAACTTCAGCCGCGTCCGTTATTTGCTTTATATCGGCCTATTGAAGTTTAATAACTATAATAGAGTTGTTTTTTGACGACTAACCGTATTCAATAAAGTTTTCAAAACATTTTCGTATCTGACGTCATCGTTTTTTAACTCGACAAAATGTATGGTTTTAAAATAATGACGTCATGACGTATTTGAATTTGAAAGACAGCTGTCAATGTGTATCGTTTGAAAAGTTTATTTGTAACTATGGTTGAAGATCAAGAAGTGTAAATTTTATAGAAATTGATTCAAGATGACTAAATACCATTGATCAAATTAATTTCCTACGTTATTGAATGGATAGTACTGATATAGAGAACAATTCAATAATACAATTTCTATGGAGGAATTTTTTGAAAGCTACATAGCTAGATATTTGAAAAAGATTTGTATTCATTATTTCATAAGAATTGAATGTGTCAAGTTTGTTTACAGTAACCCTGAGCAAAGTGTTAATTAAACCTCCTCCCCCGTGCTTCGAAATATTTTTATGATTGTGAATAAAATAGTATACATACCCCAGTGGGAGTTTCATTACAGCCACGCGCTGTATCTCAGGCTTCGCCTTTCGGTAATATACATAAGCCCTCGGGTGTAATGAAACATATACCCCACCTCGGATGTAATATACTAATAATCATTGCATTAGTGGTGTATATATGCATTTTATTTTTTAGAATCTGATAAACCATATAATTTAAAACTAAACAACACTGACATATGTTTTAAACATCCTAATTTTATAAGAGGAAAACTGAAGTCTTTTATTATTACTATTCAATTAAATGATACTGTATTAATAAAACAAAATTTTCAAACAATAACGGAACTTTATGAAGTTATAACTTTGAAGAAAAGTTATTGCCATAAAGTAAGTCTATAAAATTCGTTTCAAATAAAATTGAATAATATTATGTATTTTATATTTAGTTTAGTGGATATCTACGGTCTTCTACTTTCAAAATCTCTGTTCGAACAAAAAATGAAGAAAGTGAATTAGGTTTGCCTGTTGAAGATTTTTTTACCACTGAACCTATTTCTCCTTTATCAAATAATGATATAATGCCAATATATCGAACGAATTATACTCAAAAAATAAGAATACCTCAGATTACTGCCGACACAAAAACAAAAAATAGGTAATTATTCGATAAAAAATATAATATAGTTATGTGAAACATTATATATTATTTTATAGTTTCATATTTGTTGTGGTGTGTGATCCTTCTTCATCAACTCTTAAAGAGCCACGAAAAGCATTTGCAAATGAAAAAATAATTCCAAAAGACCTTCAGTCTTGGACAAACTGTACTGGTAAACAAAAGTACTGGGTCGATGCCATTCTAAATGTAAGTATACATTACTTAACAAACGACTATACATACATACATACATACATAAAATCACGCGTGTCCCACTTAGTGGGTTTGCACAAACCCGATAACAATAAGAACATCAACATCATACAACAAATCTTTACTCTTAAACATATTAAAGTGACCGATTTTCGGTAACAAAATACCGCATCCGGATCACAATAATAGTTACGACTATACTCATTTTGAAAATATAAAATATCAATTTGTTATATACATATTTTAAATCTGTATATAAAAAACAATGGTCCGTATTACCAGCGCACTTTTATAATAAATGCGCTTTAATGGTGCACGCTTTTAAATTATATTCTTTGAGAAGTGTGCTCCATAAGTCGCTTTCATTATAAAAATGCGTTCGTAATACTGGCCAATATCCACAAAGCACTATTTTATTTCATGAAATAATTGATAAGTTAAATTTAAAGATATCTACGAGTAAGTGCGAAAATAATATAACCGATATGTGAAATAATATTTTCATGAACACATTTTTACAATTGGTACATGTTTTATAAAATTCCAGCTGTGGTTGTAATGTAAAGCGAAAGATGAAATTAATTTTATGATGAAAAGGCTGTTTCGGTAAACAAGAACAAATACTAAACTATTTTGAGTCGTATACTCTGGGCCTTCGGGTTGTAAATATTCAGCAATTAACAGAAGAAGTTGCAGCTAGAGCTATTATTAAATGCGAAAACTTTTTTTGAATAACTGTAATAGATACGTTAAAATGGCTCTTAGATTCCTTTAAATCTAAATACTTTAATTAATAACATTTTTCGTCTTAGTATAAAATATAATTTATTTATTTGAAATTACAAGAAAATAATTATTAATTTTTGATTATATATGTCGTAGCCAGATTGAAAAGTCCGTCTTTTTATATAGCGCCTCGACCCTAGACATTCTATAAAACTCGGCCAGATTGTCAATTCTTCGTTGACATAGCGTTATTTTACAATCTAGTTATTCGTTTTATAACACGACTATGCGTTTTATAAAACAACAGCTTACGGTTGTATTGTCAAGTTTTTATTCTCTATCGCCCGATATTTTAATCTCTGGTTAAACTGTTTGTTAACTGTCAATTAAAGTGAAAAATATAATATTATAGCAGTTATTGCAGTTAAGCTAACAAACAGTTTAACCAGAGATGAATATACTTTAACATAACATAACCTAACGCACAAAAAATAGGCCTAAGATTACCAGGCTTGATTTTTCTGCCTTAGGTTAGGTTACGTTAAGGTAAGTTCAGAAATTAAAAGCAAATATGCATTTTACAATATGACCGTAAGTTGTTCAACTAGCCAGATTG
Organism: Harpalus rufipes; assembly: GCA_951394225.1. Taxonomy (NCBI): domain Eukaryota; kingdom Metazoa; phylum Arthropoda; class Insecta; order Coleoptera; family Carabidae; genus Harpalus; species Harpalus rufipes. The sequence continues at coordinate 24,621,789 of OX596281.1, read as the reverse complement.
TATAATAATGAAGATTTGAAAATTATAAAATGACTAGGCGTTTCATAAAAAGACGGATTTTACAATCTGGCTAGGACATACAAATTCATGAAATTCTTCTTTCCTTTATCTACATACTAGGGATGTCGAAAAATAATCGATTTTTTTAATAATCGATTATTTTGAACCTATTGTAACACGAGCTTCGGGGTGCGAGGTTTATGTGTCAGGCGGTTAAGTTGACGTGTGGAAATACTTATAGATAAACAATACTTACCGTAGGCGGCCTGGCTCAACAGTTAATGTTCTGCGGAATCGAGGGTCCGTGAAGTTGGCACGTCATTGGAAGCACAAATATTCTTTTTTATATTAGTAATTAGTGCTTCGTTAGTGCTCTTTTGTGCGTCAAAATTTTTTGAAATTAATTGAACGGTTCACGAAATAATTAAAATTATATGATGACGTGCCAAGTTCACACTTAGCACGTCATTAATAAAATTTCAAATTACTTATTACATCTTTTGTTAGTGCTTCGTTAGTGCTCTTTTGTGCTTCAAAAATTTTTGAAATTAATTGAACGGTTCACGAAATAATTAACATTATATGATGACGTGCCAAGTTCACACTTAGCACGTCATTAATAAATTTTCAAATTACTTTTTACATCTTTTGTTAGTGCTTCGTTAGTGCTCTTTTGTGCTTTAAATTTTTTTGAAATTCATAAAGCGGTTTATGAAATAATTAAGATTATTTGATGACGTGCCAACTTCATGGCATTAATAAAATATTATACTGTTTAACACATATTTTGTTAGGGCTATGTTAGAGCTCTTTTGTTCTTTATAATTCTTTTAAATTCATGGAACAGTTCATTAAATAATTAACATAATTTTTTTTTAATGGAAACAATATTTAACTTTTTACCTAAAAAAATCCACATACTTGTATTTTCCTGTTTTAAATTATATAAAGGCTGTTTAGTTACGAATTTGTTTTATTATATTAATATTAATTTAAAGATAAACTTAATTTCATGTTTACTATCAAAAAAATAATTTCATTATTTACAAAAAAAAACACATTCTAAATTATTTAAAAAAATTCCGAATATTCTTAAAAAAAAATCTTTGTTTTTGGCCTTTATATTCCTAAATTTTTATACAGGGTGAGTCGGGGTGACGCCCCCCCCCTCTCTTTAACTTGTTTATTTTGAGTAATAGAAAAAAATACTCATACAGAAGTTTTATAATTTTAAATATACAATTTTATGGCAGATGTAGATATTATTTACAAAGTCAGGTTTACAAAATACGATTATCGACTTTTATTTATTAAATAGCAACCTATAATTATTTTACTAAAATATAAACCGCCATATCTTTCTATTTTCAATATTGTATTAATTTTAATGAATGTATTTGAAAAAATTTGAGAAAAATAAAATAATTGAGATATATAGGAAATAATTTTTATTCTAATATTATAGGTGGCTATGTGAAAATAAACAAAATATAACAATGCTAATACCAACAAAGTATACATTTGTTTGTTACTTATTTATTATTACTTACGTATTTATCTATTTATTTATTATTTATTTTCTCATAGCCACCTCGGATATTTGAATAAAAATTATTTCTCATATAACTCATTTATCTTATTTTACTCGAACTTTTTCAAATACATTAATAAAAACTATTAGATCGTTAAAAAGACAAAAATGTAGTGGTTTATATTTTAGTAAAATAATTATAGGTTGCTATTTAAAAAATAAAAGTTGATAGTTGTATCTTGTAAACCTGACTTTATAAAAAATATCTATATTTTGCCGTCAAATATTATCTATAATTCAAATAATAAAACTTTTATATGAGCCATTTCTTTCTATTACTTATAATTAAAAAGTTAAAGGGGAGGCGTCGTCTCAGACTCAGCCTGTATACATTTAAGAGAGCAACTGATTAAATTTTAGCTATGATCAACCGAAATTGGTACACTGCTTTGCAAAAAAATCGCGTACACCTATTTTTTGTTGTATTGAGTCGATCTTGATTTTTAACTTGTCAATGTCATTAGTGTCAATTAGAATGTTAAAATTAACCGAAATTCAAATACATACTTGGTTGTTCTTTAATTTTTCTTGAAAAAAATTAAATTTCAGAGTAGGTAACCAACAAAATTTTTTGTATGTCACTGCATACGGCTGAAATATATAACTTTTTTTTAAACTGGGTAGAGATACCGATGTTTTTACCTCCTGCCAATAGTAGAGATATAGGATCAAGTTAAAATTCACCGGTTTAGATTTTCATGAATAAACAAGTTTCAAGGCCTGTGTAATCCGATTTTAACATTTTTACGATAATGTTTTTGTGTGTGTATTAATAGAATATACACTAGTTCATATATTATTTAAGAGAAATGGCTTCACCTGCGTATACCGTGTGTCTGTCTTAAAGGTGTACATAGGAAATTAACATGGGAAACCAGTTTTTTGCAGTTCCCTGCTTGCCTAATTATTTAAACAAAAACGCGTCAAATAAACGTTTTTGGGGTATAAAATTCTGCATCTAAATCAAAAACAGAATTACTTTTACATGCTTTGTAGCGGCAGAAATTAAATATGAAAATTTAGAAAATTACGTTGAAAATAATATCGATAGCCATGGAATTGTACAAAAAATAAATAAATTCTTGACATTTTATCTGTTACAACGTATGTTCTGACAATATGATTTTGTCTCTGGTTTTATTGTTTGAAATTATTAAAAAATTAATATTTATACTAATAAAAAGTTTTTATGAATAAGTGTAGACCACTTCTGTAGTACTAGATATATTGGAAATGAGTTGGGAGTACATCACAGCATCATACAAAATATTTTTAAAAAAAACCTATTATTCTTATAAAATGCAGTGTCACAAAGAACTTGTCCCATATGATGAAGAAAGTAGAAGAGTGTTTTGCGTAGATATGCAGAACCCGGCTAATAATGATCAAAATTTGTTCCATTTATTTCACGGACGAATGCACTTTCACTTTGAACAATGAACCAAATATCCAAAATACCCGTTGTTGGGCTATAGAAAATCCTATAATTAATATTTCAACAAGGACACAATATCCTCGAAAAGTTAATATTTGGGCCGGAATTTTAGGTCACCACATAATTGGTCCTATTGAAATACGTGGCAATCTAAATACCGAAAATTATTTGGAGATGCTACAAAATGAAATTGGTCCTGCAATAGATGATGTTGTGCGCCCAGATCGAGAGGTCTGGTTCCAACAGGATGGATGTTCTGCACACTAGGAACTTTAGAGAATATTTGGATCTGGTATTTCCTGGGCGCTGGATTGGACGAGGGGTTTTATTGACTGGCCTGCTAGATCTTCCAGATCTTGCTCCATGTGACTTTTTTATGGGGTTACATAAAAAATCAAACTTATAAAAAAGGCACGAAAACATAAATGATCTAAGAGATTCCATATTTAATGAATGTCATCGTATAATGGTTCTGCATTTGAATATTTATTGTAACTATTATCTTTATAATTACTTGTTATCCGTTTACTAATTACTACAAAAAATTTCTTGCTTGAGCATATTTTGTTACGTAATATTGAATTTTTAATAAATTCATATATTAAACAAAACTGTATTTTTTAAATTTATTTATTAATCTAATATTTCTATTGTTGTTATAATTAACGATATTTGTCCAAATAGAAAAACGTCAAGCATTTATTTATTTTTTGTTCAATTCCATGGCTGTCGATATTTTCAAAGTAATTTTCGACATTTTCATGTTTAATTTCTGCCGTTACAAAGCATGTAAAAGTAATTCTGTTTATTGATTTAGATGCAGAATTTTATGCCCTAAAACTTTTATTTGACGCGTTTTTGCTTAAAATATTTAGACAAGCAGGGAATTGCAAAAAAAAATGATTTCCATGTTAATCGTACACCTTTAAGATAGATACACGGTATATGAAGTGAAAATTAAAATAACTTGTTCCTTTACTAGAACTATCAATATTTTAAAAAATTCAACATTAGATGAACATAGTTCTAAAATAAACCTGCGTTTTCAAAAAGTATTTTTGAGATCTATTAGTATTTGACTATGATTTTATGACGAAAACAGCATTTCTCGTTTTCCCTATAAAATCAAAGTCATATACTAATAGATTTCAATAATACTGTTTTTAAAATGCAGGTTCATATTAGAAGTATGTTCGTCTAATGTTGAATTTTTCAAAATGTTAACTATTCTATTACATGAACAATTTATTTGAATTTACGCTTCATATATAGTAGGCAGGGGTAGCCATTCCGCTTAACCATTTATCTAATTTTTTGTATTCAAGTTTCCGTCATACCAGCGAGGAAGTGATTAGATTCTGTTTATAAGGTGTATTATCACAAATGAATTTTATGAAAAATAACATACAAAAATCTTTATTAATGCTTGAAGTTATTTAAAAAAATTAGATTCCGTATAACATAATGTGGCACAAGGTCAGCCCATAACGCCTGCATGACCTTCGTCAGAAAATATTGGTTTAATATTTTTCATTAATTTTCATAAAATGCAATATTTTTTTATTCATATACTCCATTTTCCAACCGGAAGAAGTCCTACAAATATAAATCAAACCTTTTCAAATTTTGTACTAAAGGCTTTTATATTGATGAGAACAAATATTTAATTTTAGCTGCTAGTTGTGAATTAGTGAAGTGGTATTTTACTTGAAGCTCCTAATAGATTTTAATGAAAAAATCTGATGTGGACACCACACGACTTCCTTGTACGATTATTAAACTATATATATTTTTTTAATAAATAAATTACAAAATATTAATTTTAACTTCAAAACAGTAAGATATATAGCGACCATAATCTAACCCGGTTCTTTTTAAAGAGAGTTTTGATTACAATATGACTAATTTCACAATAAAAATATAATATTTGTTATTGTACGAATCATAATATTGCACGTATTTAACGTAATTTGACATAAACATTTTTATTTTATTTTTTGTCCTAATCCATAGCAAGATTTATTACAAAAACAAAAAAGTATATAATTTTAAATTTACATATCTCGCTTATACAAAGGGCTAATTTAATAATACTTGATGTGCTAGACGCAGAAATTAATTCTCTAAAACTTTTATTTGAAGCATTTATTTCTAAAATCAAATTAAAATCATTTTATTCAAGAAAAACTGTTAACAACTTCAAGTAATGTACCACTTCCGGTTAGTCTATTTTAACCAAAATCTATTATGTTATTTAGATTGACATAAAAGTCTTGTATACCAAATTTGAAAAGTTTTGGATTATATTTTAAAACAGTTTTTCATTAAAATCTATTATTGGCTTCATGTAAAGTGCCACTTCTGGAAATTGTGTAATAACCAGAAAGGGAGGTGCACAACTAGATGTTATAGGAGTCCTAAATACAAAATTTCAACTTTCTACGGCTTACCGTTTTTGAGTTATGCGAGATACGTACGTACGTACGTACAGACGTCACGACGAAATTAGTCAAAATGGATTCAGGGATGATCAAAATGGATATTTCCGCTGAAATCTGAAAACCGAAATTTTTCGCGATTACAATACTTCCTGTACTTACGTACAAGAAACTTTACTTACGTACAAGAAAGTAAAAACCATATTATTGGGCCATATTTAATTAACGGCACTTTAACTGGTCAGTCCTATTACGATCTGCTGATAAATGATATTGGACCGGCAATTGAAGAACTGGCCAATGATCGTGAAGTATAGTTGCAACAAGACGGCTGTCAGCTCATAATTGTAAAAGAATATCATAATGATCTATTTCCCGATACATGGATTGGTAGAGACGGACCAATTCACTGGCCCGCACGGTCTCCTGATCTAGCGCCAAATGATTTTTACTTCCTTGTACGTAAGTAAAGGAAGTATTGTAATCGCGAAAAAATTCGTTTTTCAAATTTCAGCGGAAATATCCATTTTGATCATCCCTGAATCTACTTTGACTAATTTCGTCGTGACGTCTGTACGTACGTACGTTCGTATCTCGCATAACTCAAAAACGGTAAGCCGTAGAAAGTTGAAATTTTGTATTTAGGACTCCTATAATATCTAGTTGTGCACCTCCCTTTCTGGTTATTACACAATTTCCAGAAGTGGCACTTTACATGAAGCCTATAATAGATTTTAATGAAAAACTGTTTTAAAATATAATCCAAAAGTTTTCAAATTTTATATACAAAACTTTTATGTTAATGGAAATAACATAATAGATTTTGGTTAAAATAGGCTAACCGGAAGTGGTACATTACTTGAAGTTGTTAACAGTTTTTCTTGAATAAAATGATTTTATTTTGATTTTAAAAATAAATACTTCAAATAAAAGTTTTAGAGAATTAATTTCTGCGTCTAGCACATCAAGAATTATTAAATTAGCCCTTTGTATAAGCGAGATATGTAAATTTAAAAATTATATACTTTTTTGTTTTTGTAATAAAGCTTGCTATATTTTAGGACAAAAACATAAAAAAAATGTTCATGTCAAATTACGTTAAATACGTGCAATTTTATTATTTGTACAATAACAAATATTATATTTTTATTGTGAAATTAGTCATATTCATTGTTGTAATCAAATATTTCTTTGTTGTAATCATAACTCTTTAAAAAGAACCGGGTTAGATTATGGTCGCTATATATTTTACTGTTTTGAAGTTAAAATTAATATTTTGTAATTTATTTATTAAAAAAATATGTATAGTTTAATAATCGTACAAGGAAGTCGTGCGGTGTCCACATCAGATTTTTTTCTATGGGGACATCTAAAATCAAAAATTTACACTGATTACAAATATCTAGATTTAGAATCACTAAATCTAGAATATCCCTGGAATGTACTAAAATATCGTGCTACCAACTAGCGAATGTTAGGAGTTCTTTTTATGATAGATTAGGTTATTGTTTGGCGCAGAATGAAGACATATTTGAGCATTTAATTTAAATAAAAGTTCTCTAGTTGGCTGCTATTCTTTTCTTCCGATTTGTGTGATTTATTTTATTATTAAATATTTGATAATTTCCCATTTTTAATATTCACTGAAATCTCAGTTGAGTTCAATGTTATTGATATTAATTGTTGTAATCATTGTGTCTATTATTATAATTCAGCATTAAATATTAAAGTATTATGATCTTAATTAATATTTTGTTTTATTTGTTTTTTATTTCCATGGCTATCTGAATTTTGACGAAAATGTCATATTTTATTTTCTAAATATCTAGTGCTACAGATATTCTATTGCATTAAATGAGGACTTTTTTAAGTAAAAATTAATTCTAAACAACTTTTAATTCTTGTACTTTTGCTTTAAAATGTACAGGAGAGCCAATTTCCGCTTATTTTTAAAATCCCATGTTAAAGTCCTATGTTTCACGTTTCGTTGCACACACTGTATATACCTATATATATATATATATATATATATATATATATATATATATATATATATATATATATATATATATATATATATATATACAGTGTGTTTGAAAAAGTGGTTACATCCATTTATCTGGCTTATTATTGCAGATACGCTTATTGATTATAGGACATAATTTATTCAACACAATATCTGCGATTATTTTATATGAAAAGTGTAATTCTGGGACTTCCGGTATAACCGGAAGTGATATCAACTTTGTTAATTTAACTACAACCTATACAAGTTTTTTATAAATTTAGATTGTATTTTTTATTCTCTTTACGACCAAACCAAATTTCTTAGTATTTACCATATTTATTTGTTAAAAATACTTAACATTAATGGATGCAATTTAATAACACACACACACACAGATATCATCGTAAAAATGTTATTATCGGATTATAGGGATCTTAAAACGTGCTTATTTACTAAAATCTGGATATGCGATTTTTAGAATGATTCCAATACCTCTCTTAACATTTATTTCAATCTATTTCTTGCATATATTAATATTGTTCAATATTTTGGGCTTTGCTACATAAGCACATTTTTAGTCATTCTTGTAATACTTTGTATTGTAAGTAAAAATCTATTTATCCACAAGTATTATTTACTTAGTACAAGTATTAAACCAGCAATGCCAAATTTCTTGTTTTTCAGTGTAATCCAAGAACGGAAATTAGGCAATGCAATAATATAATAGATTCTACAGACGGAAAAGACGCTTTTACCGTCATTTTAGGTAAGGATGATATTATCTTGTGTCAAAAAATTTGATGATGAGTTTTTAGACAATAAGCACGTTTTAGGGTCCCTAGAATACGATTTTACCATTTTTACGATAATGTATGTGTGTGTATGTGTATATGTGTGTGTGTGTGTTTGTGTATGTGTGTGACGATTTTTTCATAGACAATAACTTCAACACTACAATTCTAAAAATTATAATTCTTTCGTATTTCTTTTCTTATTGGATTTTGGTTACAATTATTGGTCAACCTGAAGTACCCTCATTTGAAGATTTTAACAGTTTTGTTTTTTGGAAAAACACTGTTAAAATCGTTTTCTGACATTTAATGTTATTATAATATTGAAGAATATTCTAGAATCTACGAATTTTGTGCATTTTATACTTCATATGTGAAAATGATTAGGCAGAAGACACACGTCATCAACCTGAGAAAAACCTTATAAAATGAAATATAACTTGTAGAAATTATTAGTTGTTATTATTTTTTTAACAAAGAATAAAGAATATACTAGTATTAAAGAAACGTATATATTAATGACTTTATAATTAAGTCAATCTTTTTTCCTTTTACGGAATATAAAATTGTTTGACAAAACATGGTCATTCTCAATAGAGTCAACGTATGGAACGAAAATAAACTACAATTATTTCAAATAATTTTATATTCCGTATATGGAATAACGATTGACTTAGGAATAATTGTAAATATCATTAATATATACATTACTTAATACTAGAACTTTTTTTTCTTCTTATTTTAAAAATAAATAACACCTAATAATTTTTATATTTTTAAAGTTATATTTCATTTTATAAGGTTTTTTTCAGGTTGATGACGTGCGTCTTCTGCGTTATAATTTTCGCTATATTCAATGGATATAGAGTTAATGAAATTAAATTTCATAATCAACCAACCATGCTATAACCATGGAAACAACTACTATATTAAGAAAATTCTAATTGACAGATGTTAGTGTCAATGAAAAGAAAATGAATATGACAGAGAGATGAGTATGTTGAGATTGATGTTGGGGAAGACGCCGAAAGATAGGATAAAGAATGAGAGGATAAGAGAAATGGCTCGAGTGATAGAAGTTTCTAGAAAGATACAGGAGAGGCGATTATATTGGTTTGAACATGTCATGAGAAGAGATGATTAATATATTGGAAGAAGAATGAACAGCTTTGTAGTAAAAGGTAGAAGAAACAGAGGAAGACCAAAGAGAAGATGGAAGGACTGTATTGCGGAAGACTTGAGAGAAAAGGAATTGAATGAGTACGATAAGCAAAATAGAGAAATGAGTTGATGAAGAAAATCAAGAATAACGATCCCTAACGAATGGGAAAAACTAAAGAAGAAGAAGAAGATGTCAGGGCCAAATGCAATTTACATAGTTCGTTTGTGAAATAATTTTACTGGAAATAGAATCTTTTGCAAGAAAATATATGGATGGAATTTGTACATAATACAAAGAATTAACCGAAAGTAATATGCTGGTCACATCAGATCTTTTTATTCAAATATCACTGCGATTTTGACTATGATCTCTGTACCTTCCTTATTTTATTAATGACGTGCTAAGGGTGAACTTGGCACGTCATCATATAATGTTAATTTTTTCGTGAACCGTTCAATTAATTTCAAAAAATTTTGAAGCACAAAAGAGCACTAACGAAGCACTAACAATATATGTAATAAGTAATTTGAAATTTTATTAATGACGTGCTAAGTGTGAACTTGGCACGTCATCATATAATGTTAATTTTTTCGTGAACCGTTCAATTAATTTCAAAAATTTTGAAGCACAAAAGAGCACTAACGAAGCACTAACAAAAGATGTAATAAGTAATTTGAAATTTTATTAATGACGTGCTAAGTGTGAAGTTGGCACGTCATCATATAATGTTAATTATTTCGTGAACCGTTCAATTAATTTGAAAAATTTTTGAAGCACAAAAGGGCTCTAACGAAGCACTAACAAACGAAGTAATAAGCAATTTGAAATTTTATTAATGACGTGCTAAGTGTGAACTTGGCACGTCATCATATAATGATAATTATTTCGTAAACCGTTCAATTAATTTTAAATTCTTCTGAAGCACAAAAGAGCACTAACGAAGCACTAATTACTAATATAAAAAAGAATATTTGTGCTTCCAATGACGTGCCAACTTCACGGACCCCGGAATCGACGCACTATCTAACACTCCACTTGTCAAAGTTATCGGGTTCCAAAATAAATAATTATTGTAAAGTTCCAAATAAATTTTAGTTAAAGGAATTTAATATAAAAATAAAGGATAAAAATATATAAATTTACAAATATAAAATAAAACTAATGGAAAATAAAACAAAATTACCAGTTTATAAAATAAACGACTGATAATACAGTAAAAACGTAAAGTTTAATTAACTTAAATTTTGAAACAAAGGCACGTCTGATCAGGTCGAAAGCACAAGACAGAATCCTCTTTCGATTTGATGGAAATACTTAGTATCTTTTAGAGGGGGTAGGAAAAATACGGCATCCATATTGTCCTGTGTCTAGTGCACGTAGGCTTAATAATTTTAAGACTTAATTGTCTACCAATAAATGTCAAAGCATAAACACAAAGACAACGTTTGGATACCAATTACCCATGATATAGTATGACAATGTGAACCCAGATGCAGCTGTCATAATATGATAAGAATTTCTAAACTAAATTTTGACATTTATAACTTAAATAGATAAACAGATTTGAAATATTATTATTGAAACTATTAATTAGAAACGTTTATTTGTCATCTGCATTCCACATTGTCACACTATAATCTATTTTAAAAAATCGATTATCCAATAAAAAAAAAAATGTGAATCGATTTTCTATTCTAGATTTTTCCCGATTTTTTTAAATTTCCCTGCCGCGCCACGCCCAAGCTTAAGCAAGACCGATCGCGTAGGAGTCATGCGTAGTCGTGTAGTATGTGTTGTTTCTATTTTGAGGTGATTTTTATAGTAAACATAACCTCTCTGTGACTGCACTGTAGTTTCTCGCAACGCATTTAACAATAATTTGTGTGATATTATTTATGTTAGCATGTCTCCAATTCCAAATAGCAACTGGTGGCAATATTATAAAAAGAATGCAACAAAAAATACCGCGAAATGTAATTATTGTGTAAAAGTGTAACATGTAGTTTCAAAAACTGGAAATGTAATCCGAAAAAGCCGAAGTGTGATATCGGGAAAGAGAGTTTCCAAATTATTATTTTTGAATTCGGTGAATGATAGTCTATGGGATAAAGTTTCTTAAGGTCGCCGTCAAATTGGCCTTGACAAACTCATCCGCTGCGGATCCCTAGCGCTACAATCGCAAGGAGAGGCGCTAAAATCTCTAAGAGCAAGATTTAAAAATTACCGCTTGCGCGAGCGATAATGCGTCGCTTGGAGGCTAGTGTAGTACGTACTGGGCGGGAAATATCTCTATTCTCTACACTGCATTATTTTTATTTTTTTCATTCTTCAAGAACAAAAAGTATTTAATTTTGTTTTCAAGAAAAAATGCATCTTTATAAATATAATTAGGGTTTATATTTATACTACGAGTACATACAGAACATATCTAGGGAAAAACGCGGCTCCCTATAATTCCTCTATTATTCAACTTTAAAAATAATTCCATAATAATAATTTATTTTCCAAGACCAAAATTACATCGGTAGATGGAACGTCAAAAATACATACATGTCACAAATATAGTTTTCATGATTTTTCAATAAACACAATACCTACTTAAAATTATCCCTAAAATATTCATTAAGATTGTAGTAACATTTATCAATTAATAAATATTTTAGTGTCTTTTTAAATAAATTAAACGAATCAATGTTCTTTATATGTTCTGGTAAATGGTTATGTAATTTGATTTCTATTACAAAAGGATCATTTAGAGTAAAATTTAACTTATGTTTTGGAAGCACTAAATTCTCTTTAGCTCTAGTATTATAACTATGACAAATTTGATTTTTATTTTTTCTAATAAATAAAATGACATTTAAAATATACATACATGGCAGAGTAAGAAACTTTTTTTTATAAAACTATGTTTACAGATGTGGCTAAGATTATAGATATATCTAATAGCTCATTTCTGTAGTATAAAAATGCGAAAGGCATTGGGAGAGCAGCCCCAGAAAATTATGCCATATGACATTAGACTGTAAAATTTTGCAAAATAAAAAGTTTTTGCAGTATTTACTGTAGTATTTTGTGCAAGTTTTTGAAGAGCAAAGCATATATGTAAATAATAATAAAGTTGTAGGAGCCAAAAGTGACATCTGCTTATAAAAGAAAATAGTATTTCAAGTTGGAGTACATATATTTTTTTAAATGGAAACATATTTTTACATAGAACGATAGATAATTTTATTCTGAATTTATTCTAAATCTAATTCCCTCAAGTGACTTATTTCTCTATTGCAAATTAACCCATTTGATTTGGAATTTTCCTGTTGATGATTGATTTCCGGTAACATATGCATTCTAAATAAAAGTAGTGAGATTGTAAAGTACTGCCACATTGTCAAATCTTCGTTGACTTAACGATGATTAACAATCTGGCTAGTCGTGTGTATGAAAGCTATTCTTCGTTTATTAAAACATCTATCCATATTGCGCATATTTGTTTTATAATTTAGCTAATTTTACAATCTGGCTACAACATAATTAGAACACCGGGATTAATACCGATACCGGCGCAGGGAGGCTAGGTACAGCTTAAAAAATAACGTTTATGAAAGCAATGTTGTGATATATGTAACAGAAGTTTATGTTTCCGAGATCCTAATTGCACAATTCTATTACCTGTTAAGGTTTTCTCAAAAGCATATTCACTCGTAGGATTAGGATCACTTTCAATACATAATTTATAATTTTTTATTCTAAAAAGAAATTATTTATTAGAACCGCAATATATCAAACTAGTTTTCACGTTCCGTCACATTTAGGTAAGGAAGGTATTGTCTTTGGTCAAAAAATTCGATAGTGAGTTTTTAGTGAATAAACACGTTTTAGGGTCCCTAGAGTACGATTTGTGTGTGCGTGCGTGCGTGCATGTGTGTGTGTGTTTGGGCACCAATCATCTTCCAAATTAATTAAATCATCAGAATTGCGTGTGCCATCTTCCAAATTAATTAGTATTTCAGAATTTTGTGGCATTTGATTGGGAACATCATACGAATCCAACAAAGTCTTCTAGTTGCATTTTTGGCCAAATTTATATTTGTTTGCAAGTTCTTTTCTCGAAGAAAAGCATTTTTTCGCCTCTTTAAAGTAGTCCCCGTTTGATTTTGAAGGCCAGTTTTGTTTTGAATCTCAAGTTTCGACCATTTTATAATAGCGCTCAAAATTTCAAAACTTATGCTAGTTTCTAATCGGACCGAGCCAAAAATTGGGCAACAAGGTATCATGCGAAATCGTTTCCTCTCCTGTCGATAGCTTGTGGGTATGACCTGAGGAGGGGTGGTGGCGAGCGCGGTGTAGAGAGAAAACGGCAGAGCTCCAATAGTGCGCTCCGGCAAAACGCTGCACTAAATTTACATTACAGTGGGCAGGGATGGGCAACCTTTTTCTATGTATGGGCCACATTTAAAACGTCGGAACTTGTCGCGGGCCGCACATAGGATGCGGGATGTGGGAAAAATTATATATATATATATATATATATATATATATATATATATATATATATATATATAATATTAATAAAAATTCGCATGTTATTGTCAATTGGCATTTTATTTATATAATGGATTAGGGTTAGAAAGAGACAGCAGATCTTTTAGATTTGTTTCTCTCGGATCGCGTTCCACTCATTGCCATGATACGCGAGCGACCGTTCCAGTTTTATTATATTTCAGTGAGTATGTCCGTACGTAAGCGCGGGCCGCACAATATCGTACAAAGGGCCGCAAGTTGCCCATCCCTGGTATAGGGTAATATCGTAATTCCATTCGTTTATAACAATAACTTATTGCATTAATTTTTTTTTCTCATTATAAAATATTTATCTGCATACGATAAACATACTTTGAATCCATTATCTTCTTTTATTACGTGATTTAATATTGTAAACAATATTATTATTGTTAATAAAAAAATATATATAAGTTCAACCATTAGATTAACATTTCTCAAAATCAGTAAACAAAACTGCATTTGTTTTTATGGATTCATTCAATCAAACGAACGGAATTACGATTGGAATGTATTCGGCGACCTTAAATGGGGTACTTTATCCCATAGACTATTTCCCGATATCCTACTTGGATCAAATTTTAATTATGTTACATAAGAATGCGAAAATATACTTAAATTAATGAGTTTTAGTGAAACCATCAATGAACAAACACTAACGCCATCCGCGACCATTGTTTGTTTCTCAATATTGTCAATAATGCTCAAAATATTCCATTTTTTTATATTTTATTAGGAAAAAAATCATTTCATTTATGTTATTTATGCTTAATAAAAATTTCTTCATGAATATAACGTATAAGTTTATATTCTAATTATGAGTTTTTATTTATTACATTTTTATACATATTTCGCGAAAAAAAAATATCGAGTTTTAAAAAATCGATTTATATTTACCGATTTAATCGGGGAATCGATTCAGGCTAGAAAAATAATCGATTAAAAAAATTAAATCGACATCCCTACTACATACCCGTATATAGGTGATACTGAAAAACGGGCCACTCAAAATAACTTTTTTATTTATAATTATTTTAATATATTTGTAAACTAGCCCTAGGGGCTTACAAATCATGATGGTTTAACCGGAGTGACATTAATTTTCATATTTCAAATAGGACGGCCTATATATTTTTATATATGTATATTTGGCATCTACGTAAAATAATGAATTCAACGATATGCTTGAAGTGCATTTTATTGAAGAAATAAATTATTAAACGTACGACAAAGTTATGAATAATTAACCTGGTACTGGTAAGCCATATCAGGTAGGATGTGATGGGCTGTGATAACAAATTGATCATTTTTACCTCTAGCTAAGCTAAGGGATTCATGTTAAAACGCATACCAGATTGTGTATAGCACGTTTTAAGGTCTCTCGAATCCGTTTTTTTTACAATGATGTGTGTGTGTGTGTGTGTGTGTTGGAAGGACGGTTTCTCAAATAAACTTAACACCACGGATTCCTCAATCTAACATAAATGGGAAGAGGTTTTGGTAACAATTGGACAACCGGAACTGGTAGTTTTTAAAAAAAATCTTGTAAATATTACTTTTAGAAAATGTATGTTATTACAAATAATAAAGATCATTAAATTTCTAATATGATACATTTAAAACTTTTGTTATATCTATATAGATTTAGATATACAGTAATATAGAATAATGTTGTAATAAATCTCGCTACCCAAACAACTCCATGGAAACCAGTTGATATATTTAAATGTTTGTAATTGACAGATAAAAGCAAAATATCAGTGTCAAAAATAAATAGTTTCACTGATATTACTGAAAGCTTTTCTGGGAAATACATTTAATATTTCATATTGTATTAATTAAATATTTAAAATTATAGGTATATTAATATGTATTACATATATCCTTAAGAAATATCGCTAATACCATCAATAAATATAAAGAATTTTGAACATATTAGAAGAGTAGGATAAAATTCCTCATAGAACGAAAGAATAGATATAATTTGAATTATTTGTGTGTTAAATTCGTTATGTAACATAAAATGGAAATGGCGAGAGGTATTGTGCTGACCATAATATATTTTTTGTAACAAAATAATTTTACAAAAATAACGTACTATTTAAACAATTAACTTAAATATTACCCAATATTATTTCAACTGTTTTCACAGTCTGCTTGATATCATGGCTTACTAGGTTAATTATTAATAATTTTGTCCTACGTTTTTGTAATTTATTTCTTCAATAAAAATGCGCTTCAAGCATGTCGTTGAATTCGTAATTTTACGTAGATTCCAAATACATAAAAATATGTATACATATAGAATTGTATTTGAAATATAAAAGTTTATTATTAAATAAAAACACTTTTTGATGACATCAAAATAATTTAAGTGTTTTACATAAAGAGAGAAAAGGCCCTTCCTTGAATCTTTTGAAATTGATAGGCACATTCACACGGGCTTGCCATTGATGAATGAACAGATGGATCTTGTTGAACATCCGTTCTTGGATTGTGTGATCTCGGGCTTTTCCCCATCCCCCTCCGACCCCTTGGTTGGTAAGGCGGTACCAACCCCCAGTCCTTAATTTCTCTGTAATTGTTTACTTGTAACTGTATTAACTTGTGTTTGTCAAAACCATCCTCTGTACTTCTGAAGATGCCGTAACTGGCGAAATTGTACAATAAAGTTTAAGTTTATTTTACTCTTTATTTGTGAAACGAAACCAAGTGTTTTTATTTAATAATTTACAATGTTTCACCGAGTGCCAACAACTTCATCCGTTGAATTAAATAAAAGTTTATGTCACTTGGTCACTTTCGATTAAACCGGAAGCGCTACCATCATGCCGAATACCATGATTTGTGAACTAGATTACAAATTCATCAAGAAAATTTAAAAAAAAATAATATAAATAAAAAAGTTATTTTGAGTAGCCGATTTTTCAGTGTCACAATGTATAAGTATTTTGAATATTATTTATATATTTCAAGATTAAAATATATTATCTATTTAAAAATGATAAGATTTGGATTTTTTTTATTCGAGAAAAAATGTTTTTTAGGATAATATAACAGAATATACAATTGGTGATAAAAATGAAAAATTACGACCCGATGTAAACTATAGTATAAGCGTAATAATAGTCAACGAATATAAACATAAATATAGTTATAAAACATATTCTATAACAACGACAGCGCCCGAATATTCTACTGTAAATCCAGCAATATATTCTCTGTTTTTATTATTTTTGATACTGCCTGTTATTGCTTATTTTATTTACAGGTAAGTTAAATTGTTAATAATTAAATGACTGTACCTATATTCCTTAACTCTTTTATTTTTTAGAACTATCAATAAACCTAGAAATGTTCAAAAAAGACCAGAGGCCATAGTGAAATATCTTACAGAGAACGAAGAATTACATACATCATTAATAAACAAAAATTTAGCATCTTCGGAAGAACATTCAAAATTAGTTAAAGTTAAAGATCTTTCTCAATACGTTAAGGAATCGATTGAAAATAAATATTTGGCAGCACAACACGCTGTAAGATATTAAAGAGTGATTCAAAACTGGTGAAACCAAATTGTACCAAATATGGGGGGGGGGTCAATTTGAGCAAATCTGTAGTGACAGCACGCACTTTAGAATTCTACTAAATTAGGCATTTGTTTGGCCTTTCGCCGCGAAGCGAAAATTTGGTAGTATGCGTACAACACGAGGCGAAAGTATTCAACTGACGTCATTATTTTGATACAATTGAATTAAAAGTCAATTTATATATTTATTATATACAACTGTCAAATTTTTATTTTATTTTAATAGTATAAAACCTGATAATTCCCGAAACAAAATGCGAATATATAATTTTAGTGCATGCTACCAAGAATCGTAAAAGTAAAATCGCATTCGCCTGTTTTCTATACAATAAACCTATTATTATTATGATAGAATTATAAAGTGCGTGCTTTCACTACTGTTGTGGCTGCACAATACCTCTAGCCATTTCCATTTTATGTTACATAAGTAACGAATTTAACATTTCTTGTACACACAAATAATTCAAATAATTGCGTCTACGAGTTTTATTTCGTTCTATGAGAAATTTTGTTCTACTCTCCTAATATGTTCAAAATTCGTCAAATTCATTGACGGTATTCGTATTAGCGATATTTTTTTAAGGATATTAATAAATCTATAATGTAAAATATTAAATTAATAATACAATAAACAATATTAAATCTACGTCCCAGAAAAAGCTTTCTGTAATGTCAATAAAACTGTGTAAACAAACATGCACATGTTTACTGCCCAATGAACCATGCAGTAAACATAATGTAAAACGAGTCTTAGAGCCGTATCCACGAAACTCCATTTGTTGAATATATATATATATATATATATATATATATATATATATATATATATATATATATATATATATATATATATATATATATATATATATATACAGGATGTTTGGCGTAATATTCGTGGTGCCGGACCAGGAATATTTCGTTTATTTTGAGAGATACAAAAAAATGTTAATAAGCAAAGTTATACTAGACAAAGGGGCTCATAAGATGATCATAACAGAAATTTTGTATCACTTCCGGTTTTAGTGGAAATGGGTACAACTTTAAACTAGCATAGGGAATCGGTATTTTTATATTTTTTTTTTCAGAATGTACATAAAATTTGCTTCACAATGATACCAAATTATCATAGTTTTACTTTCACCATTTCAAAATGGCAACCATCTATTCTCAAAATATGTATTAATAAAATTACATACAAAATAAAACATAGTAAGCTATGAAAACAATTTTACTATTTTATAACAAAAGAAAAGAATTTACCTACATTTGTGATAGTCTTTTCGGTTGTCGTCGGTGAGGATACCTCTCTCCATAAAGTTGAAGTGCTCTAACAGAATTTCTTTGACATTCTCCGAATATTAAAATCATATCAACCATTTGTTCATTTGTATAATTCACTTGAGCCATAATTATTTAATTATTACAAGAAATTGTCACTATCACAAATGTAGGTAAATTCTTTTCTTTTGTTATAAGATAATAAAATTGTTTTCATAGCTTGCCATGTTTTATTTTGTATGGAATTTTATTAATACATATTTTAAGAATAAATGGTCGCCATTTTGAAATGGTTAAAGTAAAACTATGATAATTTGGTATCATTGTGAAGCTAATTTTATGTATATTCTGAAAAAAAATATAAAAATACCGATTCCCTATGCTAGATTTCAAGTTGTACCCATTTCCGCTAAAACCGAAAGTGATACAAAATTTATGCTATAATCATCTTATGAGCCCCTTTGTCTAGTTTAACTTTGCTTATTAACATTTTTTTTATCTCTCAAAATAAACGAAATATTCGTGGTGCCGGACTTACGCCAAACACCCTGTATACCGTGTGTCTATCTTAAAGGTGTACATAGGAGATTAACATGGGAAATCAGTTTTTTGCAATTCCCTGCTCACCTAATTATTCTAAGCAAAAACGCGTTTTAGTTTTAGGGCATGAAATTCTGCATCTAAATCGATAAACAGAATTACTTTTGCATGCTTTTTAACGACAGAAATTAAATATGAAAATTTTGAAAATTACGTAGAAAATATAGATAGCCATGGAATTGAACAAAAAATAAATAAATGCTTGACGTTTTGTCTGACACAACGTAAGTTAACTTATTTGACATTTCTAACAATTTGATTTGGACAAATATCGTTAAGTATGACAATAACAGAAATATTAGATTAATAAATAAAGTAAAAAAATACAGTTTTGTTTAAATAATATGAATTTATTAAAAATTCAATTTTTTGTAACATAATATTTTCAAGCAAGAAATGTTTTATAATTAGTAAACGAATAACGAGTAATTATAATTTAAAGATAATAGTAACAATAAATATTCAAATGCAGCACCATTTTGGACAAGACAATAACCTAATCTATTGTAAAACGACCTTTGTACATTAAATAGTTGCCACTGAGTTATACGATGACATTCATTAAATATGGCATCTCACAGATCATTTATGTTTTCGTGGCTTTGTTTATAAATTTGATTTTTGAAATGACCCCATAAAAGAAAGTCACATGGAGCAAGATCTGGAGATCTAGCACGCCAGTTAATAATACCCCCTCGTCCAATCCAGCGCCCAGGAAATGCCAGATCCAAATATTCCCTAACGTTTCTGCCATAGTGTGCAGGACATCCATCGTGTTGGAACCAGACCTCCCGATCTAGGCGCACAACATCGTCTATTGCAGGACCAATTTCGTTTTGTAGCATCTCCAAATAATTTCCCGTATTTAGATTGCCACGTAAATACGTGGTCAAAAGGACCAATTATGTGGTGACCTAAAATTCCAGCCCACATATTAACTTTCTGGGGATATTGTGTCCTTGTTGAAATACTAATCCTAGGATTTTCTGTTGCCCAATAACGTGTATTTTGGGTATTGGGTTCATTATTTAACGTGAAAGTGCATTCGCCGGTAAAACATATGGACGATAAAAAAGTTTGATCATTATTAGCCCGGTTCTGCAAATCTTCGCAAAACACTCTTCTACTTTCTTCATCGTATGGGAAAAGTTCTTGGTGACACTGCATTTTATAAGAATAGTACGATTTTTTTTTAAATATTATGTATGATGCTGTGATGAACTCCCAACTCATTTCCAATACATCTAGTACTACAGAAGGGGTTTACACTTATCATTCCTAACACTCTTTCTTCCAGCAAGGCACATTCTTCTGCTCGTCCTACATTCTAATAACACAGCTCACGTGTATTTTTTGAAGACACACTAGCAGTCTTTTCAAATTTTGACACCAATTTAGCAATTGTAGTTGCACTGGGAATCGGCCGATCCATAAACTTAACGGAAAATAAATCACGCATTTTGCGGTAACTATTATCTCCATAAAAACATTTTATTATAAAAACACGCTCTTCATTAGTATAAATATTCATTTTTTAATAATATCAGACAACACCAGAGACAAAATCAAATTGTCAGAAATACGTGGTCAAAAGGACCAATTATGTGGTGACCTAAAATTCCAGCCCACATATTAACTTTCTGGGGATATTGTGTCCTTGTTGAAATACTAATCCTAGGATTTTCTGTTGCCCAATAACGTGTATTTTGGGTATTGGGTTCATTATTTAACGTGAAAGTGCATTCGCCGGTAAAACATATGGACGATAAAAAAGTTTGATCATTATTAGCCCGGTTCTGCAAATCTTCGCAAAACACTCTTCTACTTTCTTCATCGTATGGGAAAAGTTCTTGGTGACACTGCATTTTATAAGAATAGTACGATTTTTTTTTAAATATTATGTATGATGCTGTGATGAACTCCCAACTCATTTCCAATACATCTAGTACTACAGAAGGGGTTTACACTTATCATTCCTAACACTCTTTCTTCCAGCAAGGCACATTCTTCTGCTCGTCCTACATTCTAATAACACAGCTCACGTGTATTTTTTGAAGACACACTAGCAGTCTTTTCAAATTTTGACACCAATTTAGCAATTGTAGTTGCACTGGGAATCGGCCGATCCATAAACTTAACGGAAAATAAATCACGCATTTTGCGGTAACTATTATCTCCATAAAAACATTTTATTATAAAAACACGCTCTTCATTAGTATAAATATTCATTTTTTAATAATATCAGACAACACCAGAGACAAAATCAAATTGTCAGAAACGTCAAATAACTTATTTGACAAATAAAACGTCAAGCTTTTATTTATTTTTTGTTTAATTCCATGGCTATCGATATTTTCAACGTAATTTTCGACATTTTCATATTTAATTTCTGTCGTTATAAAGCATGTAAAGTTAATTCTGTATATTGAAGTAGATACAGAATTTTATGCCCTAAAACTTTTATTTGACGCGTTTTTGCTTAAAATAATTAGGTGAGCAGGGAATTGCAAAAAACTAATTTCCCATGTTGATCTCCTATGTACACCTTTACGACAGACACACGGTACCTATGTGTATGCATAACAAAAACTTTCCACTGCGCATAAGTGCAATAGTGATTAACTTCTTTAATTTCTTTAATTTTCAACAAATGGTGGACGTGAATTGAACCTTATTGGCATTAGAAATATCAGAGAAGTGCAGATTTTTTACTTAGAAGCCTTATTGACTACAAATAAAATAAGAGAAAAGGCTGCTTGATTTGATGTATTGATGAGGGAATAAATTGTTGCTGGATGGCAGTCATAAAATTTTGTTTAATAAATTCTCGGATCAACCGGTTTAAGCTCCACATAAGCCTTCTTTAGGAGATGCGAATTATTATAACATGATGAATATTGAAATAAAAAACAAAAAATATAAAAGTAAATGCAACATTAAGCAAATGGATTTTGTCAATAGGCTCGTGTGAAGCTCGAAACCGGCCGACCCGATAATTTATTAAATAGAATTTTATGACTGCAATCCAGCAACAATTTATTCTCTCACCTTATTGATTATGTCCTTGTCTTTTTTTAGATGTTTCCCAAAGGCGCAACACATGAATGGAATTATGGAATGTGTAAAGAAAATAAATATAAAAATAGATACAATAATATTACTACTTGTAAGTTTTATTACAAACATAAACAGTATAATTATAGTAGGAAAATAATTATATTTTATATTTTAGATGATCATTCCAGAGTTATACTAAGAAAACTGCCCAATGAACCATTTTCAGATTTTATAAACGCCAGTTATATTGATGTACGTATTTTATATTTATAATTGAAGTATTCAAATTTAAAAGAATCTAATTTTATACAAATTCCATACAAAAAGTTTCTTGCAAAAGATTCTATATTTCCAGTAAAATTATAACACAAACATACTATTTCAATTGCGTTTGACACAGATATCTGTCAATCAAAATTTTCTTAATGTAGGTAGTACCTACCTAACTGTGTCTATGATTATAGCATAGCTGAATGCTTTATGAAATTTAATTTCTTTGTCATTTTTTAACTATATCTATTAAATATAAATAATAAAATGCAATCAAATTGTATAGAGAATAAAATTTAAAGGTAAAAAAAACTATATTTAACAGCGTATTTACAAGAAAAACTGTTAAAATCTTCTAATAAGGGTAGGTACTTCCGGTTGATCAATTAGAACCAAAATCTAATACATACATACATACATACATACATAAAATCACGCGTGTCCCACGTAGTGGGTTCGCACAAACCTGATAACAATAAGATTAACATCAACATCATACAACAAATCCTTACTCTTAAACATATTAAAGTGATCGGCCAAAATCTAATCATGTCTGTATATGGATGTAAATTTTTGAATTGTAGTATTGGAGTTATCGGATCCGCAAATATCGTCTTACACGCACAAACATACACACATACATCGTAAAAATAGTAAAATCGTATTCTAAGGACCCTAAGTCGCTTATTAATTAAAGACCCACAACTGATTTTTTTGATCAGACAATACCTTTCTTACCTAAAGGTGAATGGAAGTAATAACATTATTTGCATAATTTTCCATTTATTAAAATTTTAATATATTTATTTTAAATACGTGCTGAATATTCATGATACATTGTTACTTGTCCTAAAATATTTTGGTATTTTTACTTTTTACTCATATCTTCGTTTTGCTTGTGTATAAAATTATTTCTATTTTTGGCTTTATACATAGGAGTATTTCAACTACGTTTGAAATTTTATGACAATATAATATTTCTTATTTAGGATAGTGTGTAAAATTAAAATTGACGTTTAGTTATTAGTTTTAAGTTTGTAAAACGGGATTTTGGTAACAAGATTTCATTAATCACGGGTTACCGAGCAACGGATGAGTAAAATTTTTAAATACTATTTTACCTTTTTAATGGTTATTTAAGCATCTTCAGTCACTCACGGGTCTTAAAACCCATTCGTGACTAAAGATTAACTTTACGTACTACTTGTTTCGTAAATAACTATATAGTTACTTCAATTAAAAAATATCAATGTAGCCTTGTAATTATTAAAATTTCTAGGGCTACAAGAAACGCAAAGCGTACATAGCAACTCAAGGACCTAAACCTAATACAGTAAACGATTTCTGGCGGATGATCTGGCAAGAAGAAATCACATGTATAGTGATGCTGGCAAATCTAATCGAAAATAGAAAAGTAATATATCAAAATTATGTTTTTTTATCATTAACAATGATTTTTGTAGCCTAAATGTCATCAGTATTGGCCGGAATCTGATTGTACCGTAGAGTATTTGGATGTATTTGTAAAAGTTACATTTATAGAAGTTTCAGCAGATTATGTGTACAGATTTTTAGAAGCTACTTATATGGGAGAGACGAGAAAGGTAAATAGTTATTAAGCGACATAAGTAAAAAAGGCACATTTTTTTCATTTAAATGGGTTCATAAAGTATGTATTTTTTACACAATAATAAAAGCACTTTGTAGACGTAAAAAAAATTGTATCCAACTGAGTAAAAAGTGTCACATTTCACTCATAGGATTTGACGCACTCACCTATGGTCATGCGGTCAAAATTTCGTATTCGTGAAATAAGATTATACTTTTTACTAGAGATGTACCGACTAATCGGTTTAGTATTTGCTAAGCTATGATCAGGCGTAGAAATAATACACAATTTGTATTAGTAAATTAATTAGTAAAAATATTATCTACTATACTTTATTCCACTTAACCAATTCAATAGATGGTGCTCACATCAGCGCCAGTTTTATATGGTCGAAATTAAGAAATGGTGATATTCTACCAAGGTTCTTAGAGTATAATAGGTTGCGCCGTAACTTGTAAGAAGGTGGTGGTATACGCCATATTGCGCGTCATCGAGCGTGCCAGTCGTCTAAAGTTGCATTGCCGTTGTATGTTTCAAAAGCAATTATTTACTTACAAAAGGTAGATATTAATAATTTGAAAATTATATAGACAAATATACGTATGAATGTGAAAAATCCTTGCATGGATATGCTATTCCTCAATGGTTAGAGCATCTTCCATTTGGTGGTTTAATTCAACCTTTCGAGAAATGGTTAGAACAAGTTCAACTCATGGAAAAATGGTTCCGGAAAATGCATAAAGCCACATTTAAAGAAAATAATAGTTTATAAAACGGAAAATTATATTTCTAAAAAAGTTGCGACGGCAAACATCCCAAAACATTTAATAAAATTATTTTGCCGGCAACGAATTTTTATAATATTTTTTTAAAATGCCAAAAAAAGGATTGAACAATCTTTAAAGAGAAGATATATTTCTATTAACAGGAGTGGATCCAATAAATATAGTAAAAGAGTGACGTAAAGTTAGTTTTGTAATTTATTGTATATTACTTGGTCAAAATTTGTATATTCTACTAACCTTGGTATTCAACTGCTGTCATCTAACATTTTATTAAAATATTAAAAAGATACCACACATTGTACATAAAAATGACACGAGATATCATATGTCATGTACACTGACACTAGTCCGAAATTACATTGCGTAAACTTGGCTCCAATTTCAGCCAATCAGAGAATTCAAAACGATGCCCTATTCTCTACAATACTAAATTGCTAAGGTGGAACAAGGTATATAAGTCTGACAAAAAGAAAACTCTAAAACAAAAAAAAAATATAATGTAACCAGCACATTACTTTCCGTCAGTTCTATGTATTTTGTACAAATTCCATACAGAAAGTGTCTTCCAAAAGATTCTATGTTTCTAGTAAATTTATAACACAAACATATTACAGGTCAAACTCATATTAATTCAGCCGACACAAATGGTGAGAATTTTCTACAAATTTCTTTCGACAAGTTTAAATTATAGATTTTCACTTAACCAATTCAGTAAATGGCGCTCACATCGACGCAAGTTTTAAACCGACCAAATTAAAAAATGGAAGTATTTAATTGTTTCATCTGACATTTTATAAAAAAATTATAAAGGTAATATAATGCCATTGAAACTTTGTACGTTCTAGTCAGTACGTATGAAATACAAAGTATTATCTACCAGCTTTCCAAATCGGATAAAGATTATACTTGACACTACACATAAAGATGACACGAGATTCACATGGCATGTACACTGACATTAGTCTGAATTACATTGCGTAAACTTGACTTTAGAATTAGCTTTAAAACCACACTTATAGTAAATCGTTGATTACAAACTTGCATATACTTTTGTACGTAAGTTTCTATGAAATATTCGTAAGTGCCGGATTATATGATAGGGGTGCACGATGCAATGATTTAAACATTATTTACATATTCGTATACAATCACCGTTATAACAATTTTTTTATAACGGAAATAAAACTGGATCCAGACAGAATACCATAATAAAGACGGTACCATTGTAATCGATGTAACTTTCAACTGTTCTAATACCGCCAATATAAAACATAAATATATGTATGGCATTTGTGAATTTTTATTTCAAATGGTAATTTTAAATTGTCCCTGAAATATGAAGCGGTATATCATCAACCAGCGCCCCCACTTTAAGCGCAAGGATGCGCGGACCCGATTGTCTGGCCATAATTTTTTGTGTCTTTCAGGGTAAAAATTGTCAGTTGACTAAAGCTTAAATGGAATGGTTTGGATAATTTTTGGTACGTAAAATTCACAACAATAAAAGCTTTAGTGGGGCGTCCCCGTGTAACGGTTGAAAGCATCTGGACTTTATTAACGGCTACCATTTATATATACATAATGTCAATTTATGCAGGTCCCTTACAGAATAATTAGATTCAAGAATATTAATTTTTTAAACAGTTTTGGGTCATGGCCTACAGCTGGGTAGATCGTCTCGAAACAGCAAATCATTCTTCAGGGTATTTAAAGTGAGTGCCAAGGGCCTATTTGAAATACCGTGATACATTTTTCACGTAGCACTAGCCCCCGGTCTAAGATTGTGATGAAGAAATGTTAGGCAAAGGCACATTTGAGACTGACACACTACATTGGAAACAAACGTATTTCAGTTGAACGGCTTTTATAGTATATTCCGAAATTGAACCACGGTAACCACTGAAAATGGTTACGGTTTAACCGCGGTTACTATGTTATCGGCACTGGGCTGGAAAAAATCTGAATCTATGAAGATAAACTAATTCTAAATACGCGATACGTGCACACAAGTACTCACACGATCCTCCTCGGCTCATACGTTAGTAAATAGTTTGTTTTATATTTTCCATGTGCTCATCTGGCATACGCCAAAATGCAACCGCACCACTACCGCCGATCTAGCGCAGTGAACTTGGTTATGGAAAAGTTATCAGATCTTTGAGTAACCGCGTTCCGAAAATACAACCGGTTACTGAAAAAGTAACTGCCGTTAACGTGATTCAATTTTGGAATACACCATTTGCGATGCTTCGGGCCGACTTAACGGCTTCTAAAATGACCGATAGTCGGTAGTCGATTAGTCGGCCAAAACTGTAGTCGGTACATTTCTACTTTTTACTTTTAACTATTTAAATACACTGAGAACGACTGTTTAAGAAACTACATATGCCATTTTACGTTTCAACAATTCTTTTCTTTATCTATTTTACAACAATAACAGTTTTTACTTTTTCATATATTAATAAAAATATAGCTATTGATACTATACGAAATTTATGTTAACAAGCTTATCTTTTAAATTACGTATTGTTTTATTTTACCGTATGGCTATACATTTGTCAGGCTAGGTATGTAGCGTCATAATGTTTACATAACGCCCTGTTCAATTCTTGTTTCGTTCAGTTTCCTAATGTTCAAATCTTGACCATGAAGTTAGCGCAGATGAACTTCGCGCGCTCACATTTTAAAAAGTACACTCCACAGTACAAATTTTAAATAACAATAACTCAACCTATTCTGATTCAATAAATAATTTTCATGTACATTCTGTACTCCGATGTGTACTTTTTTAAATTTTGAGCGCGCGAAGTTCATTTGCGCCAACTTCATGGTCAAGATTTGAACGTTAGGAAATTGGACGAAACAAGAAATGAACGGGGCGATGTATGAACATTAGAACGACACGTGTGTTCCCCATTTGTCACATAAATTTGAAATGTACTAACAATTAGATGTAAAAAGAACTTCTTGGGCGAGGGCGTAGTTGAAATTGGTGCTTGTTGCAATGGGATTACCGAGACCGGTACTACATTTGAAAAGATTGAGTTGGTTTAGAAGGTGGAAGGTACTGTTGAAATGAGGTAGTGCTGTCTTGTTTTCCATTTCCTGGATTGCCAGAAGGTACTAACTAAACCTGCTGCGTCGTTACCACTGTGCTTGAGCCATTGTGACGAATACAGTAACCTGGAAATTCTTATGATCGTTGAGGATTGTCTGAGTCTAGTCGCCGACTTGTGCTAGTTTATTTAGCGCTACCCAGGATGCACCACGCGGAAGCGAAATTAATATTTTTTTCTGAATTGTTTCAATAAATTGTTTGGCATCTTTCAATTTGCCTGTATATTTCTGTAAAAATATTCTTTAAAATTGAAGTTGATGTTTAGAGAAGCCATGGCAAAATAATAAAATTATTTTCTTGCTGAAATTCTTGAGGCGCGTGGTACGGCGAATTTGTCTCAATGAACCACGAACCTTAAGCCGAGGCCAGACATGCAGTATTCGCCGAATGCCCGACATACAAAAACTGCATCTAACAAGTCCAAAATTATTGTTGACATGCGTTTCGTTTTCGAAATAAAGGGAAAATAAAAGTACTAATTTTTAGCTATTTACAGAATGCCATGAACAACAGCACAAAATTTTAAACAGTTGTATTACTTGAGTTGGCAGAGATCATCTGCTATAAAGTTTTAATAATTAATGAATTCATTAATTTATTTATCAATAAGCATGGATACATTTACCATCGCAGAAAAATTTCAAATGAACAATATTAACAATTAAATATCTATTAATAATCTTTATCTGTCAGTCAAACTATACGAGTATTCGAATTGTGTGTTTTGCCATGTTAGTCCAGTCATATGGTGCTCAGAAACAGATTTACTTGGAAAGTTTAGCGGAAGTTTTGAAAATTGGTAGTCTTGTAGATTTTGAGGTGCTCTAACCGAATTTCCACTTTGCGGAATGGGAAATGGCGCCATTTTGGATAAAATGACACCAAAAACCGGTTTTTTGAAAATATCTCCTTACCGGTTGATTTATTGACAAAAATAGTTATGTACAAAATTGTTCTCCAGAAAATTTCCATTAATTGATGTCTTATTATTATTTTTTGTCAGATGAATAGTTTCAGCGTATGAGCACCGGGAATTGAACCGCAACAATTGCATATTTCTGAAAACTCATTTCCATGCCACCATGACGTAGAGTAATGGCGCGTTTTTTTTTCTTCTGGTATCCCCAGTAGGCTTAATCCACCTGATGCACTTATTATGCAATTTAACGCATCTTTCTCCTCTTTGCTGTCCCTGATGGACCGGGTTCAGCAGGTTCCTCGACATTAGTAGTGGGCGAAGCTTCGCCTATTTCTTCGACGGAATCCGCTGCCGCCTCAATTTCGTCATGAAATTTGTCAATAATATTTTCCGCTTCGTCCTCGTCGTCGCTGTCTTGTATTCTAATTTCTACATTCGAACACACCTCACCACAATTTATGCACATCGTTAAGCATTTAATCCAGCCTTTCTGCTTCCACATGCTCCTTGACATCTTTTTTTGAATTTGCAAGAAATGAGTTGTAATAAAGTTTCCGGAGTAGAAGGCTGGAGTGTGGTGACAGGAATCAGTCCATTGATGATTTTTTTTTCATCCCCATTCCTCGGCGTTCTTTTCCACCCCATACCACTACTGGACTTGGTGATACGTGCGGAACGAATGTTGCCTTGCTGCCGCTAATGTTGGAGGTAGTGACGCGATATTAAATTGTTTTTATACGCTGATTGCATAAAACATTGATATCTATAGTTATTTAGCGATATAGTTTTCTTGACCCTGTAACCGTAGCTGTTATGATAATTTGTTCTCCTACTTCAGCGATAGTGTCCGGATCGGCTTCACAGCTTTTAAACAATTGTGGATTCTTTTTCAATGCAGTCATGTATTTAATTTTCCCTTGATTAAAGAAAGCTCCTATGTTGTATCACAGCCACTAAAGGCGAGCAAAAACAGTATGTTATCAGAGATTGATTTGTCTGTGATGCTTATTGAGTAGATTTGTTGTGAAGTTTTTCCTCCTCCGGGTTTTAAAAGATATGTGTTTGGGCGTATGGATAGTGCAATCAAAAGAACAAGAAGATCTATGTCCTCGCCAACAACTACTGCAGAATCAAACGCAGATGAAACGCTGTTTGCCGTTGTTACTATTAGCACATCTGTATCTGCTGTGGCTTGCTTGACCGTGAAGTTCGCAGCTTCAAATTTTAACATTTCAATCAGAATTTTTTACCTTCCGTCACCTTTAGGTAAGGAAGGTATTGTCTTTGGTCAAAAAATTCAATGATGAGTTTTTAGTGAATAAGCATGTTTTAGGGTCCATATAATACGATTTTACCATTTTTACGATGATGTCTGTATGTATGTGTGTCTGTGTGTCCGTGTGTCTGTGTGTGTGTGTGTGACAAAAGTTCCGGATCCAATAACTTCAATACCACGATTCCAAAAATTATAATTTTTTCGTATTCCTCAAGTATACATCCAGAAGAACAACTGATTAGATTTTGGTTATAATTGGTCAACCGGAAGTAGTCTCATTTGAAGATTTAACAGTTAAATTTGATTTATTGACATTTAACGTTATTATAACTTAAAGAATATATTATTCTCTATACGATTTGATTACAATTTATACTTCATATTTAATAGATACAGAGTTAAAGAGTTTTAAAGAAATTAAATTTTATAATTCAGTCAGCTATGCCAAACTTGGGAACTAGTAATATATTCATATAATTCAAATTGACAGATGTCAGTATCAATAAAAAGTAAATTAATGTGGCAGACATGAGGATGTTGAAGTAGATATTGGGGAATACACGGAAAGATACGGTAAGAAAATAACTCTAGTGTTACAAGTTTTTAGAAAGATACAAGAAAGACGATTACATTGGTTTGAACATGTCATGAGGAGAAATGAAGAATTATATTGGAACAAGAATGACTAGTTTAGTAATAGGACGTTAAAGAAACAGAGGAAGACCAAAGATAAGATTGAAGGACTGTACTGCGGAAGATTTGAGAGAAAAGGAACTGAATGAGAACGACATGCAAAAATAGCGACCCCTAACGAATGGGAAAAGCTAAAGAAGAAGAAGATGCCAGTGTTAAGTGCAATTTGAATAATTTGTTTATGATATAATTTTATTGGAAATTTAGAATCTTTTGTAAGAAAAATTATGGAATTTATACATTATACACGAGAATGACGGAAGGTATTGTGCTGGCCACAAGAGATTTTTTGTTTCTATCATTGGCAAGAAATTTCTCTTGTGACACGATCGTAATCATAGTTTCGTCGAAAAGTATATTTATCGAAGCATATGTCTGTGATCTTCGCAATCGCTTCGCATATTTCGTACCACGGTCCTCAGCATTTTCGGGATATCCGTCAAATACGATGATGGATTCGAAGAATACTTTGACTGAACCACTGAACGAGTACGACGTAAATATTACAACAAAGAATTTTTTAAAAGTTCAAGAATATTGATTCCAAGAATGAATCCGACAATTAATCCAATATTTAAATATTACTATTGTGCGAAGAATCCAATTCTTACTGTTTATAATTCTGAAATCTTGATAAGATAATTTTATTTTTCTTTTCTGCGGATAGTGAATTTCTCTGATTTACTATTAAAGTTTAGTAGAAAAAAAGTAAAAATCCTGCCAAAGGGATAATTTTCTAGCATTGTTATGATGTTATGTTGGAATGCAAACATAAACGTAAAATTATTGATTACAACAAACGATTTTGATAACCTAATAATACTGATTACAATAATGAATCTAACAAAGCCAATTTCATCAATATTTAAATTTAGCATTTTTCGAAGAATCAAAAGTATAGTTTAAACTTTAAAGCGTGTGCTACCAGTGGCGGATCCAGAAAATCTCTCAGGGGGGGGGGGGGGCGAACTACTTTTTTAGTTAGTGGAAGTCATCCCTGCAAGGCATTAAAATGACCGAAAAATATGGGCATAATGTCCACATGCAACTAATTTCACGCCACGTGAATGACAATACGTTTTAAAATTTCGTAACAGATGTCGTTAGTCGCTAGAAATTCAACAATGCCACCTGTTATGGCGTCAAAACTGAATTTTATTTAAATATTGTGCGTAAATTTCTCGACTGTAACGTGGATTAGGTGTTAACAATTACTCGAAAGTTCAGCCAAACAGCATTTATTCTTACTATAACAACGTTTCAGTGCACCATTGCACCTTCTTGCGGGTGTACAATGATTGCAATAACAGTAATGCAAGGACTGGTATTCAAGAACTTAACAGCGTATATTTTGGTGTATTGGAAAAGTTTAAAAAGGAAAAGGCAAATTTTGGGCCAAACTGAGTTTCATTAATTTATCTACATTTTATTTAAATTCCTACAACTTGCTACATTATTTTTCCGTATTATTCGGTTGTCGGTTTTTAGAGCAAATGGGTGTGTGTATAGGTACTCTTTGATTTTTTTGGTACGATTTTTAATAGATTAAATGGATGTTTTGTACGAATGTATTTTGTGTACATGAATTGTAACAATTTGTAAGAACTTACTGTAAGTGTGATAATGTCCATGTTATTTTGTATGTATTACATTCTTGTTGTATAATTGTACATCGTGAAGAAGGTGCAAGGATGCATCGAAACGTTGGTAGTAAGAATAAATGCTGTTTGACTGAACTTTCGAGTAATTATTAATATCTAATTTATTTAAATATCTATAAACTTTTTCTTGGTTCATGTTGAGTTTTTATACAACAAAAAAAAATTATTTACTGATCTGTAATTTTACAAGGAAGACATCTTAAAATTTTGAAGAAAAAATCTCTCAGGGGGGGGAGGCGATCGCCCCATCCCCCCCCCCTTGGATGCATTATGGAGGGCGGTGGAATATAATTTTGCACGAAGGCGCCTTTTACACACGGAGCGACACTGCGGTCTGTATATAACGCGTGCGCAATATTTCTACCAATGCACATGTTGCGGTTCAATTCGCGGCGCTCCTACGCCGAAACTATTCGTCTGACAAAAAAATTAATAAGACAGCAATTATTGGAAATTTTCTGTAGAACAATTTTGTACATAACTATTTTTGTCAATAAATCAACCGGTAAGGAGATATTTTCAAAAAAACGGTTTTTGGTGTCATTTTATCCAAAATAGCGCCATTTCCCATTCCGGTACGAGGTCGCAAAGTGGGAATTCAGTTAGAGCACCTCAAAATCTATAAGAATACCAATTTTCAAAACTTCCGGTAAACTTTCCAGCTAAAACCACCAAATGACTGGACTATGTATGGCACTCTGTAAAAAGTTTGAAGACGGGTATTTTATTTTCCTTCTTCTCATGACAAGAACGAATTTAGGCTTTTTTGGTGCAATATTTAATTCTGAATATTTTTTGTATTTACACTTTTGTTCTAGAATTAATAGGGTAGAATTTTCAGCCATATGAAAATATTACCACTGTATTTCCTATGGTCCATAAAATAAGTAGACACTTGGTATAATATTTCTAATTCATTTAAATGTGAAGTTTCGTATTTTGTAGATTCAACATCTTCATTTTATATCCTGGCCAGACCATGGAGTACCATTGTATCCTCAAAGTCTTGTGCCGTTCCTAAGAAAAATTTTAAGAGTTCCAACTACAAAACCAATTGTTGTACATTGCAGGTAGACAACAATCTATGTGTATATTGTTTCATTTTTATGATATCGATGGTGATGAATGGAAACCTCGTATGTCAAAAATCGCTACTGTCAAGATATTAAAAAAAAATATATATATATATATATAAAAAACCCTTTTAATAAAATTAAAGCTAACATGGCTTTCATGGCCTGTACTACTATTTTATATATAAAGCTAACATTAAACTTTTAATAATTATCATCCGAATTTGTATAACAATAATTTTTAAGTATACTTATAGTATAGAGACTCCGTATGACTTGGGAGTACTTCGCAGCAAGGTTTTTTCAATGCCATAGAAGAAGTATGTTTTTTTATTTATAACGATATTGATATTGGATGTACCGCACCATATGTAGAATAATTTTGTAGATTTTATTAACATAAAATGTTAAAAACGTCAAAATTTGACATAGGTTTCCAATCTTCATCAATATTCTACTAATTTTTATATTTTATAATTTTAATATTTTTTAAAATGATTCCAGTGCTGGTGTTGGTAGAACAGGAACTATAATTCTCGTCGATATATGTTTACGAATGGCGGCTAAAGAGAACCAAGTAGATGTATTAAAATACATGCAGAGCATTCGAGAACAGAGGGCCAATTTAGTTGACAACTACGTAAGTAAGAATTGGTAGAATTGTGAATAAATTTAAAGCGAGAACTGCTATTAAAATTTGGTTACTAAAAATCACTAAATTCCTAAATTACCATCGTGGTTTTTGAAGTATATACGTTGTTCATTTTAGGATCAATACAAATTAGTCCATATGCTTTTATTAGAGTGTTTATTAGCACCAGAAACAAGTTTACCCTGTAACAATTTAGAAAACGCGGTAAAACATCTCATAAATCAAGGAGGACTACAAAAGCAAATGGATTATTTGAAAGAAACTGCTTGGCACAATCAAGTTATGCAAAATCCTTTGATAATAGATGAAGAAAATATGTCCAAGAACAGATTTACTGACATAATACCAAGTAAGTGATCACTCTATCTAAGGCTTGTATATTAGTACAGGCTGGCGCCGTTTACACTTCCCAAATGGACTCACCGAGCCGTAGTGTTTTACCGGTTGGATTTCAGCCATTGCTGCATTTATTTAAGATGTATAAGTGACTAGCTTATAGCATCTGAGTGTGATAAATACATGTAGCTTAACTGTATTTATTTTTCGACAAATCAGATATTGTCGGTCGACAGGAATTGAACGCACGGAACATATGGTTCGGATGAGACCACTGCGCCATCAAGTCGACAAGAAATCAAATATTCTCAATATAAAAACTATAAGTTCATATATCAATGTTTGACCAAAAAGAAAATGTTATATTTTTATATATGGTAGGCTTAAAAACTGAAAATGCTCAGTAAACGAAAAACAAAAACAGCCACGACGCGTATCATGCCTAACCTAGCGCACAAAACTCACTACCTGATTAGTATGTATTTGTTAGTTTAAACACACCTTAACCTAATCCAACGTACAAATATATACACTCTATATCTCCGAGTTGATCTCCACGTCATCAATTTCTGATGCAAGAATTACTAAACTTTTATGTAGTATTTTTGTCGTACACACATGGCATATATGACTTATTCGCTATCTTATTACACTATACCATATTTCAGATAATAATAGAGTTGGTGGCGCTGCGGAGGCATACTTGACAGCTTGAAACGTCAAAATTTGATAATTTTTTTTTTTAGTAAATAAACAGATATTTAAGGTGCTTTCCTTTTACATGCATACAAAGAGTAAGTAGCACTTTACTGAACTGATCTGCAACTCCCCCTGAACGAAATAAAAGGAACAAGAAGAAATGCGTGTTGTCTGTCAGCGAATAATTTTCACAAGTTATTTTTATTGACAATTAGAATTTCCTGCGCTATTATGCTTCTTTTTATTTTTATTTCATGCTCAAGAAAAATATATGCGAAGTTCATGTTAAAACGATTTAAAATTAACATCATTTTACGTTATAAATATTCTTGTTATCTTCTTCCCCTTTTTCTCCTGAATCCATAATGAGTATTAATAATTAAAAATTCAAAAAAAAACACTAATCTAGCAAAACATCAAAACTGAATACATGACAAACAAATACGCATATGCGCAGGTCAAATCAGTTCACTCGAAAAAAATCTAGGTGCTTTACGGGGGTAGGGACGAGGTAATCTGGTAGATCAGAGTAGTCTACCCCATTCAAAAGGAATAATTATAGGGGGGATAAATGCTGCACCCGTATGGAAGGCACCTTTTAACTTGTTAGATAGATTATAAAGTCAAAATTGAATAAATAATATACCTGATTACATATTCGCTATTGTAAACTTGGTTTGCGTTTACACCAATCAGAAAGCTGAATGATAGGGCATTTTACTCCTAACTCTATTCTTATCTGAAATACAGTATATGTGTCCAGCGGGATATACACTATGTCCGTCCAACCAACGGCAAAAAATAAAATTGAAACGGTATTTTAACCGCGTTAATAAATGTTATTTTCAAATATTTGAATAGTCCTGTCATTCTGTCAATCATGTGATTACGGTGATTTTGGCGTCGATAATTTGTGCTTCATTTGTGTTGGTAGTTTTGTTAATTCTTGGTATTACATTGTGCATTTTGCTATTGCAAAGATTGTGTTTCTAAGATTGTACTTATATCGTATTCAATCATTTCGTTTATTATTGTTAAATTACTATTTTTACTTCGAAATTTGATGAATAACGGCTACTTTGTAACTTTTGGGTACCGAATAAATTTTGACATTTCGAGCAGGCGATACAATTTATAATTTTATTTTGGGTTTTGCTATTGTATATGAATATTATACATTACAGTATATTGAAATGAATGAAGGAATTATTTAAAATGCTATATGTGATGACTAATTGAAAAAAAAAACCACCGTAGCTAAAAATATTGTTTTCTCATAATATGTGTGATTTTTGTAAACCATTTTATCATATTTAGTTTTATATTATATTTTATAATATTGGTTAAATATTACAAGGTGCACCACACACGGAAAATGCGATTAAAGAGTTGGAGAACTTGGATGATGTTAGCATATTTTTCTATTATATTCGCAATAAATGAAGAAGATTCTTCATTGAAAATATACCAGGTTCTAAATGGAATCTGTGGCACAAGCTCGGAAAGAAAAATACACGAAAAATACGAACCCTGTGAATTTCTATTTTACCTGACCATTAACATTACATATGGTACATAATCACAATCTATAATAAATAGACGAATTTTATCAAAAATAGATTTGTATTTTATACAACTGCAAGTATTATACAATTTTAAGACAAATTTCTGCTTCTAGTATTATATCTTGTTAAAATATTAAAAGAAACACATTTTTGTACAATTCATTGTTGCAATCATATTACTATTGTTTGAATTTTATTCATACGATAAGTATCTTTTACAACGAGAAAATATGTAAATCTAAATGAATTTTTCATGTTAGTAGAAGATATCAACTGAAAAGTTATTTTCTTAAGCATCTATTCCTCATCTTCTAGGAATTTTGTAAAATTTGATACTTCAATCGATAATTTTGTAATTTATAAATATACCGACCGATTTTTCTCACATGAGCTTCATGTCATTGATTTCTGAAACGCAAAATAACAAGTATATTTTTATCTTTGTCTTACTTATGGTTTCTTACATTCTATCTTCGATACGTACAGTAAATTTTTTGAAAAATGTCCGATCACGGTCATCCACGAATTGCATGAATTCAGATTTTTGCTCTGCTCAGTTTGACAAATTCAGTAGTTTCGTTTGCTTAGTTTTTATGAGGGTACATAAGATACTACTGTTATACTTTGGTTCACGAAAGATGACTATTCATGGTCACTTGTTCGAAGAAAGAATACACAGCACTTTATACAGTAGTAACTTAGCAACATTTCATGTTAGAAAGAGAAAGATTATTTAACGTATGTCTATACAGTTTATGTTGTGTGACAGATATACGTAAATGGTGACATTACTTTCCCCACACATTACAAATAATAATGACGTATGTCGTAGAGTTACAGATATCTAATTATCTACTGCACTGCCCTCTGTCGTAATAGTTACCCAGTGACGTTGACATTTAAATCAAATTATTATTCCATGGCTTTTGTCAAGTCTATGTTTTTGGGTTTTGCAAATACATGTGTGAAGAGCATAAATCATTGAGAAAGCCGTTATTTGAAAAGAAACATAATATTCATATAAATTACACTTATTTTTTCAGTTAAAATGTATCCATAAATATTTCATGTTGTACGTCTATGTATACGAAATGCAGTGAAGTTATCTGCTAGTGATATACGACTACCATACGGTTAGTAAATGACCATGAATTGTCATCTTTCGTGAACCAAACTATAAATTATATTATTATAAAAATATATGCATATAATAAAAACATTCAAAAATCAAAAATAAGTCAACTCGTAAGTTTATTAGCAAATGTAAAATTATGTGAAGTGTCAAGTACTATAACTAGAACGTACAAAGTTTTAATGGCATTATGTTACCTTTTTAATATTTTAATACAATATCAGATGATAGCAGTTGAATACTATCATTTTTAAATTTTGTCGGTTTAAAACTGGTACCGATGTGATCGCCATCTACGAATTGGTTAAGTGGAACAGAGTATACGTACAAAATTTCTGTTCCATATACCGGTAGAATTAGAATGTCGGTTAAAATGGTTTGTAAAAAGTTGGAACAGACCGACAGATAACGCAGGTTAAATAAAAGGATGAAAAAACTATGATTCGTGATTATAATAAATAACTAAAGGTGTATAAATACGTTCACAACTCGGTACTACACAATTAAGGTAAAATATATAATTTTAATAATAGTTATATTATTTTGGAAAATGAAAAGATCAATACATTCATATTTTATAAGTGTAACCATGGCTAGTATATGACGTAATTGCCTTGTACATAAAACGTTTGAGATCTGCTGGTAATCACATTTCCATCACTACTAATACTATTTGATTCAGTTACGTAATAGTATATTATTCAATGAGCATGTAATGTATGCTGTTACTCATGAGAATGAAGTTTGCATCACGAGCCGAAAGGCGAGTGATGTAAATCATTCGAGTGAGTAATAGCCATTACATGCGAATAGAATACTATACTTTATCCACAACTGTCAAATAATAACATACTGTATTATGTATTATAAAATTAGAAATAACCTAACAAATTTTAGAAAATTGTTTGTTCACAAACATAAGCATAGTTAGCATTGAGTACTGGGTATTTGTTTTAACAAAACTATGAAGTGATTTGACATTTAGCAGAAAATTTTAAACAGACTATTTAGCTACATTTTAAACTTAAGAAGAAAATAAAACTATGAAAAACGAGGAACCTAGTATACTTTTGGCTTTTTATGTGGAAATAAATACTTATTAAAAGTATTTTTTTGTACTTTTTGTAAGGTAAGATTTGAATTTGACATAACGATTGAATGATATTCAATTAGCAACAGTAACGAAGGTCATTAATTGATAAAAAACGGTTGAATTATGGGTATATTATTTGACAGTCGTGGATAAATTATTTTACAAAACTCATTTCGTGTCAATTATGTAAAAAGCGACATTTCATAACGTCTTAAGGTTAGGTAAAATTCAACATTTTAAAACGGAATTAGATAATAGTATATTACGTAACAAGAGATGTAAGAAGCAGATTACGTACGAGTAAAATGATTGACACACGAGACGCGTAGCGTCGAGTTTGTAATTTTACAAGTGAGTAATTGCTTTACATCTCGAATTATGTACTATACTTTTTCTACGACCACTCATTAATATTTCTAAATTGAAGCAAAATTTAGATACAGAGTTATAAATTAATTATTTTTTTATTGCATTATTTACAAATTACAAATAATATTATCAACTAATTTTGTTTATAATAATAATTATTACCTCAGTATATGTATTTGTAATCTCACAAAAAAGCAGCAGTTCGAAACGTCAAAAAGTTTGGTGGGTTTTATTTACAAAAATAAAACTGGCCAACGATGTTACCATGGTTACTGCTAAGCGTAAGGATATATGATGAAAAATAGTTCCCTACTGCAAATTTAATTGAAATGATATATGTATTGTTGACATAATATAATATTAATATAATAACCCAAAAAAATATGTATTTTTGTATGTATATGTCAGATAAATTTCATTCTATTATATTTAATTGTTATGTGCATTTTTGGTGGAAGAAGCACGTGTTTTATTGCTCTTTACTGAAAGTCATTTTATAGTGGTTTATTTAAAAGTTAATATAATAGTACTTATATCATAAAGTGCATTTTATTTCAAATTTTGCAGTGGTTATAGTGATTTTCTTCGACAATTTCATAGTTTGGAGTTATTTGATGAAATCTGGGTTAAAAATATAAGTTTTAAAAATCATCTGCTTAGAGCGAACATTGCAAATTTTTGCAAGTTTAAAATTAATTAAAAGTGTCAACGACCTTCAAGATGTCGCAGGTTTGTAAATGCTGTTCGACTGTGATAGAAGATCGTAATCTACTCCAATGCTGCGTTTGTAAAAAACATTTTAAAAGTACCTGTGTCGGTATAACTTCTTCGAAGCTGAGAAATATATTCAGTAAAGATGGCGTTAATTGGACTTGTAAGACATGTGAAAAAATGGGAAATGATATAATTTCACTTAAGACAGTTATCGTGAGCCTTAGAGATGAATTAAATGAATTAAAGGAATTACTTAATAAGCAAGTTGCACCATCTTGTGATCCTACAAACTTTGAAGAGATCCTATCAGAAATTAACGACCGTAAAATTGCGTTAAAATAATGTCATACTTTTTGGTGTACAAGAATCAAATACTAACAAAGATATGACAGCTGCAAAAGAAGTGATTCAATATCTTGATAAAGATATTTCTATAAGTGGCATAAAAACTTTTCGTCTGGGAAAACAAATTACTGATAAAGTACGACCTTTAAAAATTGTTTTAAATTCGAATGCAGATGTTCAAACACTTATAAGAAATGCATGTAAACTCAACTTGCGTGACAATTTTAAATCACAGTATTTAACAACTGATAAGACAAAACGTGAACTTAGCTATTTAAAACAAATCAAAAGTGATCTTAAAAGTAGAATGGAGAATGGCGAGACTAATATTAAAATCAAATATATAAATGGTTTTCCAACAATTGCTAAATTCAATCATTTAAACTAGTTACGCCCAACAGTAATTTATGTGTGTTGTCTGAGTTGTGTATGTGCTATCAAAATGTCCGGGGACTGAATTCAAAGACTGACGAGTTTTTTAGAGGAGTTTGTGTTGGTGAATTTGACATTATTTGTATAATGGAGTCATGGCTGTCCGATGGTGTGAGTAGTGCAGAGTTGTTCCCGCCCTCATATTCCGTATACAGATGTGACCGCCGTTTGGAACGTTTAGGCGTGAATAAAGGAGGAGGAGTTCTTGTTGCATGCAAAGACAATATTCAAACAGTACAAGTTGATTTGTCATCAATTTTAGTAAACTTCCATTATATCGATATGGTTGGTTGTAAAATGAATATCGCAGGTTCAAAGTTGTTTATATTTATAATATACATCCCACCCAATACTCCATTGCTTGAGTTTGAACATTTCTTTGAAGCATTAAGTTTATTTGATGAAATTTACGATAGTTCAGTTTTATTTATTGGCGATCTCAATATACCAGCTTTTATCAATAATTATGTATCCTGTAACAAATCCAGTGCACTTAATTTTTTTCTAGAATTACAAGGCTATGTACAATTTAATAGCATTCTGAACAGTAACAATAGGTTATTAGATTTAGTGTTTAGAAATATTGAATGTCAAGTTAGTAATTCAGTGAGTAGTTTGGTAAAAGTAGATAATTATCATCCAATCCTGCATATTAATACTAAAATTAAGTAATTTTAAGTTTTATTTTAAAACCTTTCCTCTAATACCTATTTTTGCACTTGGGCATCATCAATTTTATAACTAAAATTAAGATAACAAAGCTTAATAATCTTATTTTTTCCAGAAATAAGAATACAAAAGTATATAATTTTAAAAGAGCTAATTTTTAATATTTTAAAAAATTTTAATACATGACACAGATTGCACTGAAAAAATATGTGCCTCTTTTTATAATATTCTTGAAAATCATTTTGATGCCTTTGTACCAACATTTAATGTAAATGTAAAACATAAAAGTAGTAAATCTTTTCCGTGTTGGTTTACAAAGGATATAAAATTGAATATTAAGAAAAAAATAAACGCACATAAGAAATTTAAAAAGTACCACCGTCCATGTGATTTAGATGAATTCAAGAACTTACGTAAGATTATTAAAAATCAAATTGAAATAGCACATAAGTCATATTTAAAAAATATAGAAAGTCAAATAAAAAATGACTCTAAGCAATTCTGGTCATATATACAATCTAAGAAAAATATATCGCGTATTCCGAGCTCTATGCAATTGGATGATAATGAGTACAATGAACCTTTAAGTAATGTCAATACTTTTGCTCAATATTTCAATAGTGTTTATATACAGTCCACACAAGGTAATAATGTAGAATATGAAACAGATTTTGCAAACTATCTCCCTTCCATTGAAATTCAAGAAATAACTGAAAATGACGTATTGTATGCTGTGAGAAAGTTATCAAATAGAACAACTGCTGGAATAGATCAAGTGCCTAGTTTTATAATTAAAGATTGTTGTCCCATACTTGCAATACCTCTGGTACATCTGTTTAATTGTATTTTAAAAACTGGTGTTTTTCCAGAATTATGGAAAATTTCCTGTATATGCCCCATACATAAATCTGGCGATATTTCAAATATTAAAAATTACAGACCTGTGTCTATATTATGCAATTTTTCGAAAATATTTGAAACCATTATTTATAATAAATTAAGCTTCAAGCTTAAATCATTTATATCTCCATATCAGCACGGATTTGTCGGGAAAAAATCTACAATAACAAATTTGGCAACAATATCACATTACATTTCATCTATAATTGATAAAAGAGGTCAAGTAGATGTAATATATACTGACTTACAAAAAGCCTTTGATCAAATAGATCATGGAATATTATTGCAAAAACTGAACAACTTAGGATTAGATTTTAATTTAATACGTATGTTCCACGCATACCTAACCAATAGAAAACAATTTGTAAAATATAATGGTTTCTAGTCAGATTACTTCACCCCTACATCTTCAGTACCGCAAGAATCGGTACTAGGACCGTTCTTATTTATTATATTTATTAACGATCTCAGTTCACTAATAAATAATTGTAATCATTTATTTTACGCTGATGACCTAAAAATTTATAGTTCTATTTCTGATATTACTGATAGCTACGAGCTTCAAAGTCAACTGAACAAAATCCTGGAATGGTGTAGTTCACACAATTTAAAACTTAATCCAAACAAATGTAAAATCATTTCATATTGTAAAATTAGAAATCCTATACATTTCAATTATCACCTTGATAACTACGTACTTGAAAGACCACCATATTTTAGAGATTTAGGGATTATTTTTGACCCGGAAATGACATTCGTAAACCATATTACTGATTTAGTTAAATCAGCTTCAAAAACACTAGGGTTTATTTATCGAAATTGCAGGCTATTTCACGATATGGATACCTTGATCATACTTTTTAATAGTTATGTTCGCTCTAAATTAGAGTACGGATCAATAATATGGTTTCCTATTTATGATCGATACAATGTTAGAATAGAGAATGTACAGAGACGTTTTTTGAAATATTTGATTTTCAAATGTGATCAAGTATATCCACAACGAGGTTGTGATTATGATATATTATTAGATCGTTTTGATTTTACGTCAATCGAAGCAAGACGAACCTGCCATTCAATCATGTTTCTAGCAAAAATGTTGCAAAATAAAATTGACTGTCCTCCACTGTTAGAAAAAATTAACATTCATGTACCACGGTTTGCATCAAGGCAACAATTATATTTTGAATGTCCTAGGGCCAGAACTAATATGCAAACCAGGTCACCAATTTATAATATGTGTAATAATACTAATTTAATTATAAATGATATAGATATCTTTACTGAGTCTCT
Organism: Harpalus rufipes; assembly: GCA_951394225.1. Taxonomy (NCBI): domain Eukaryota; kingdom Metazoa; phylum Arthropoda; class Insecta; order Coleoptera; family Carabidae; genus Harpalus; species Harpalus rufipes. Next base: position 24,577,677 of record OX596281.1, on the reverse strand, counting down.
GATTTCTATAATGAATTTAGCTAAAAATGTGTAGTAAGTAAATATTTTTTACATTAATTTTTGTGGGTATTAATTATTCTTTCATGTTATGATTTATTGTGTTCCATCAAAATATTTTTAGCGTAATTATGTGTCATATTTTGTCCTTTATATGGTGTACACTGTTGGGCAAATAAAGTTATTATTATTATTATTATAAGTTATTATTATTTAAATCTTAAATTTTATTTATCAAATTTTAATCATTTCTTACAGTTTGACAATCAGTCCTGCCAACTTAAATTTGCTGTTCATTACGTTACAGTGTTACGTAATGAAATTTCATTACGTAACACTATTCATAAGCACGAACTTACATTGTTAGTAGTCTGTTCAGTAATGACCCTCTTACAGTAGTGGTAGTAGAAAAAAATTATTACATCCCCCACTGTATGACATAATATTTGATTTGACGTCCTATTATTCGCATTCATTGCAAACATTTTATAGAATAGAAATTGCAAAATTATTTTGACATAAAACAACTACGTTACCAAAACGACTCAAAACTTTCATTTTTGTCTACATCGCCTATACTGTCAGTTTTGACATTACATTATCAGTATTCAATTGATTTATTGGGAAATAAATGTCTTACTTCCAATTTTGAAGAATAATAATATTCAGACGGTATAAATTATATAGTCAGTTGTCAGTTTTGATTTGTATGAATTCTACGGAAATCACACGATTTCACCCAACAACATGACGTCATCAATTCGTTCATTAACGCCGTGTTTAGTTAGCGGTTCATCAAATGGAACAAATGTAACGCGATTTTTTGACAGCAGTGATTTAAATGTCATAAGAACAAGCAAACTGATTCGAATTTGTTCATTTTGATGATATATTAACTGAACAAGGCATCGATGAACGTTTCTGTTACCGAGAATTAGTCTAATATAATATAGGTTTTACTATTTATAACAGTTGTAATTTATCGTGGCATCGTAAGAAGTAAATTATCGATAAATTTGATAAAAAATGTCGTTTTCCTATATTTTTTTATTTTTTCATCCACATCCACCACTGTGATCCTGTTAAAGATCTAATAACGCGATTTCAAAATTTGAATGAAATACTCTTTCATGTATTACATGATCTTTGCCGAGAACGATTTGCTAATTACTAACAACTTAAACTCTATTTTTCATCAACTACTTCGATACGTATTAAATAATTATCTTTAATCGTGTAGAAATTTTGGATGTGTATTATTATTATTATTATTATTATTATTATTATTATTATTATTATTATTATTATTATTATTATTATTATTATTATTATTATTATTATTATTATTATTATTATTATTATTATTATTATTATTATTATTATTATTATTATTATTATTATTATTATTATTATTATTATTATTATTAATAAATAAATAAATTTCTGGCTTTGTAAATTTAGATAAATCCAAAACGCGTCGTGGCTGTTTTCGTTTTTTGCTTATTGAGCGTTTTCGATCTTGAAGCCTACCATATATAAAAATATAACATTGTCTTTTGGGTTAAATATTGACAAATGAACCTATAGTTTTTATTTATTTGATTTCTTGGCTTGGTGGCCGGCCGAATTAGCGCAATCTCGTAGCTCCGTGCATTTGATTCCTGTTGACCGACAATGTGTGATTTAACGCAAAAAATAAATACAGCTAAGAGCTAAGGTACTTGTAATTATCACACTCGGAAGAGTCGGATGCTATAAGCTGGTCACTTATACATCTTAAATAAATGTAAAAAATAGTTATTTTTACCCTAATACTTAATGGTGAAGCGATATTTTGAGAAAACCGATTTGTCGTGTAATTTTTCCAAGATGGCGGCGGTTCCCGAAGGGCACCAAAATCAAAAATACACGAGCTTTTGTAGAACAAGCCCTTATTTTTTCTACCCCACTACTAGACTGTTATCCTTTTATCGTTTTAAATTAATATATTGTGGACGTGAGTTTCGTTTACTGAACGTTTTCAGTCTAATTGCATAACTTATACAAGAATAATCAAAGTTTAAATGTAAAGAAACCTATAGGAACCCACATATTATTGAACTAATAAAAAAACTTGTTGCAATAATAACCAATCGACAAGTCAGTAAAATCTAGAAAAGCTTTACTGCTGACGGTTTGAATTACAGTTTCTTGTTGATTTTCAAGTCACTCATTCCTAAAATTACGAAATGTTGTTATTAGTTATTGTATTAAGTCACATATTTATTGATGATAATTTGATATTATTATGATTGTTGACTTCTGATGTATTAAATGTATTGTTTTTTTTTTCAGCTCAAAAGCAAATCTATATTTCTCGTTACCCTCAGAACGATGATTTTTCAGATTATATAAACGCAATTCCTGTGGATGCATTTGGTATAAAAGATCATTTTATAGTAACTCAAAATCCTTTGCCTCATACTGTTAAAGATTTCTGGAGGATGGTATCTGAAAAAGATGCTAGAGTCATTGTATCACTTAACCGAATACTGATCAATAATAGAGTAACAAAAATAAATATTTTAATAAAATCTAAAAAAATAATATTATAATTAATTTTCTTCTTGTAGACAAATTGCATCTTTTGGCCTCCTAACAAAACCGAACAATACAATCCTATACCTTTTATAACCCTAACTTGTCAATCTATACAAGAAAGTTCAGCTTATGATATATACCATCTTTCACTGCAAAACAGCAAAGACGTATGTGTATTATTATTATTTTATTTTACGGTATTACGAAAACATCTTACAGGGTAATGAATTTAATGTTCGTCTTATACAATGCAAGAACTGGGAACAAGGAAAACTTGTTCCTGCAAGTACAGAAGTATTCCTAGGATTACTGGAAGAAGCACATAGTTTATCTCGACCAGGAAGTTCAGTAGTAGTTACTTGCTAGTAAGTAATATTTTGAAATAAAATTAAAGTAGCCCACACAATACCTCCCGCCATTTCATTTTTATTAATTTAAATACCTACACATTTACTAATTCTGGAAATTATATTAAGTTCCTTTCCATATAACTATTGTTCTATTTACAAATTTCTATTTAAACTTTACTACTACTAATTTGTAATGATAATTTTTTTGATAGTGATAGTTATCTGGCAGTTACATATTACATACATTTGAGCTGAACTGTGTAACCATGGAGTTATGTTTAAATCGTAGACTCCGCAGGATTTAATTTTTATATTATTTTATAAATTTATCCATAAAATATATAGATAAAGTATTAATGCAAACCTGTAGGAAATTTAAAAATCTTTAATTTTTATAATAACATAAATTGCGAAAAATGATTTGAAAGGTATTTTTTGAAGAAAAACTATTTTGAGCTTCAAGTAAAGTGTCATTTCTGGTTATCCGATTTATACCAAAATCTAATGGTTTCTTTCCATATTAGAATAAGGTAAAAACACATGGTTTCAATTTTTTCTGAGTGATAACATTTGAGTTAGAGCGCCCAGAGGATCCACACATACACACACACACACACACACACACACACACACACACACACACACACACACACACACACCCGCATACATCATCGTGAAAATGTTAAACGTGGACTCTCAGGACCTTAAAACGTGGTCATTTACCAAAATCCCAATAAGCGATTTTTAGCACGATCCCTATACCTCTCTTACCAAGGGTAGCAGAAGGTAAAAAAATTGAACCAACTTTTTGGTAGTTTTGAAAAACGTATATTTTTGGCGCAATATTTTTGCATAGCACGATAAATTATTTTGTTATTATATAATTTTATTTACATAGTTTCTGGTCTATAATATGAAAATATTTTATGCATCAATGCATGTTATATAACCGTTTGATTTTTGTATCACCTTTACAAATATGATATGATTTTAAAATATGTTAGGCTCATAACTATTGCACGCAATTGTACACGTGATATAACCCATCAATCTGCTTTGAATATAGACAGATATTGGTAACGATGATGACATTTTCGTTCATACTATGCGTGCGCTTACCAGGCGTCACCTCACGGGTCACTTTTGTACCATTTAAAATTCGAAATAATTTTGGCGTCAGTCGGGATCAATCTCAGATTTTCGACCAAACACTCAGGAACACGGCCATGAGATCCAAAATAAAACTAGGGTATACATTTTCTATAATTTATTATTACGCAACAATATTTTCAAAGGATTATACATACTATTTTTATCAATTGACATTTTATTTTTGAATACATATCCGCAAGTCTGCTTATCATTTTTAAAACCGCTACTTCTGATATGATCATCATAAATTTTTGAGTAAATGGTAATCAAATCCGTATTTTATTTTTAGTAGCTAATAATCACTTATTGTCATATTAATCGAGACTGACTGCACCAGGATGTATCAGTCTCAAAATATTGAGCCGCTGTTTTTTGCATTATTAAACCGGTGACTGACTGGAGCCAAAATGTTGTAATGTAATGTAACATGAGCATTCGATAGTCAGGTCGGGAAAACGAGCGGCGAACCGAGCCAATGGACTGTCGGGTTTTTCACAAATTCCTTGAAATTAGTGTCTTGTTTTACAATTTTTGGCGCAATTAAATTCAGCAGATATTCAAAGTCTATGAAAGACATTCAAACGAAATTTTTTATGCTGTCCACTAATCTTTTGACTTTTTAAAATGCTCAATAATGTCGCCCCACCATGAACATTACCTTCTCTAAATAGATTTGTCTGCCACCACCGTTTTGTTTTTTTATTTATCATTGAGTACTATGCTACTTATAATAATAATGATTTACTACCGAACAGGACAAACCCAATACAAGTAAATTCATAGATACATGAGAAAGAAAAAAAAGTATTAAATTACATGTTGTTGTACAATAAACACATTACATAAACAGGATACTTAACTAAAATATTAGAATGACACAATGGCAAATAAAAGGTGTTATGTGTACGAGATGTTACTCTGGAGACGTGGAACGATAATTTACTATAAATATGAATAGTCTATTTTATTATCCATAATATTGTATAGTGTAGATAAAGCGATGTTAGTATGTCTATTTCAATTGACTCGATAGAGAACGTTTCTAGTAGAATGCGTTGGTCACATCCCTTTTCAGGATACATAGAAAATCTTTTCAACCAAAGATATATTGTAATCTTATGAATACCATATGGCGAATACGAAATCAAAATGTCATATTCTAACTTTGAGCGTACAAAAGTATAATACAATTTTTTTAAAGTCTGCATTATTGAAAATATTCCTACAATTACGTATAATAAAACCAAGAGTTTTATTACATGCCGTTTCAGTTATATGCATAGTAAAAGCTAGGTTGTGTTCAAAAGTAAGGCCCAAATATTTGTTATAAACACATTTATTTAAAAATACTGTCTCGATTTCGTAAGTATCGGATATTTTTTTTCAAGTAAAAGTCATAGATGAGCATTTCTCTATGTTTAGAGGTAAATTATATCTTCCGCACCATGAGTGAATACAATTTGAATTATTTTGTTATTCATTACAGTCCTGTATGTTACGAATTTCCTTATATATCTTAATATCATCTGCGTATAATAGAATATTACATTTAACATGTCTACATATATCATTAATGTATAATAGAAACAAGAAAGGTCCTAGATTCGAACCCTGTGGGACACCGGATTTAGTAGTGTAACCATTACTCTTATGTCCATTATAGACTATGTATACAGTATAAATAACATCAGGTTGACCGTTTTTATTCAAAATTTCAGAGACTTGCTGCATAAATATTCATAAATTAAATATAGTGGACCGCATTGGCATAACCCATTAATGAACGCAACACTCGCAACTTTTAGGTTCGACATTTTTCAACGAAATGGGAGTGAAGCACAGTCGAACCAAGCATTCAAAACGAGCATTCGTATGAGTTTTTTTAAATGTTTGCCTTGTAATGCTTGGTACGAACATTACATTTCAACATTTTGGCTCCAGTCAGTCGCCGCCTTTATTAGAAATTATAGTTTCAATTTTTGTAATGAAAGGCTTTCTGAGAATTTGAGACCTCTAGTCTTATAGCAGAAGGAAGAATCAGTCTCAAAATATTGAGCTTTTTGTTGAATATTATGATATGTATTAAATTTCTACTATAGTTATCCTCAACGTGTTTTTATTGACGACACACTAATTCAAAATATGTAATAGGTACCCTGTCCTTAAATACTCGTAATTTCTTAGCTTTTGAATAGTTCTTTTTGGCAAATTTTTTACTTAGAAATTTATCCATGACATTTATTAATGCTAAAAATTTATATTTACTCGTAGATATATTTTTTTAAATATTAACAGATAATTTTAATTAAAAGAAAGATAATAAAAATGGAGAATATGATAACCATACACAAGCGGATTCATAAGGAGTTGCGCGTATTTTAATCAAAGCAATAAACTTTGTAATCAAGTCAATAATAAATAAAATAATAAATCACCAGTTCTTTTACCCAAAATGTTCACAGAATAACTTGTTTATTAATATGTCTGTAATACTCCGTCGAAATGTATCTATACGAGCCCAAACTCATATTAGTTCGACCGGTTAACATTTTCAACAAACATGTTATAAAACCAGCGCAAATGTTGAGAAATTTCTGCAAGTTTCTTTCGACTAATTTAAAATATAGATTTTCAACTTACAAAAACTGAATATTGCGTTACATTGCCTTTATTAGTAATATCATCTTTATTTCTATTAGGCATTGTATCCCTAAACCCAGCACATTTTCCTGTGAACCGAGTTTTAACGAAGTTACTTTTCATTGTGCCAAAGGTAAAAGGTCTCAATAGAAGCTAAATATGGACTAGAAGATGACCCTGAAAATACCGGTTGAACTATTATCATCAAAGTTTTGGCTCACAGTTTTTTAAAGATTTGAGTCCGAATTTCTAACCATTTGTGTAGTTTTTATAATTTGTTGAAAATGTAAACCGGCCGAACTACTATGAGTTTCGGCTCATACATGTCACTTAAGCATCAGCCCAAAAAGTGAGCGAAACTAATGTCATCTATCATTATATTTGTAAAACTTACGCCATGAACATTGGGAATGGTTATTTAAAACTAGCTCCATGTCCTTATATCTACTGTGCCTCAGTTTTGTTAGATAGGTGGTTATCGCCTTTAATAATACCCAGATTCAAGTATTATACAAAGCAGATGAGACTTCTTTTTTATTAAAATTGACACGAGAAAAAAGAAAAAACTGCGCCCCCTCTTACATACACTGGCGGCACCGTGTTCATTGTTATAATTAAAGACTATGTGTCCGCCAGTACTCGAATGAATTATGACTTCATAACTCATATGTAAAATATATAAAACGTCATTCTTTTTCAGTGACGGAGCTACAGCAAGTGGTCTTTTCGTGGCTATGTATTTCGTAATAGAAAAAATGAAATTGGAACAAGTATGTGATGTATGCCAAGCCGTACGAGCAGTAAGAAGCAACAGAACTCAATTTGTTTCTCATATTCAGCAATTTGAGTTTCTTTATCAAGCTGCTGTCGATTATTTAAAGGCTTTTGATGATTACTCTAACTTTGAGTTACTACGAAAATAATCATTTGTTATAGTAAACATAACAGTATTTACTTTTACTTAAAATATAATTTAGTTGCCCTTCCTTGATTAACGTCAGTTAAGGTAAAGAAGAATAAAGAGCAAAATACATGCACTAGAAATGAAGTACGTAGAAGAATCAAAGGTGTCACAATGTTAGAAAGAATAAGAAAAAGAGGTACAAGGGTTTGATAGGGTAGACACTAAGAGACATTGATAGAATGAGGAAGTTCAAAAGAAGATTGGCACGAAGCAAAAATTCGTGCGGGACAAGAACAAGTTTGGGCACGAAGAAAGACCTAAACCCAACACCTAACGGTAAAATGGTAATGTGACTATAGATATATGGGGTGATTAAAATTTTGAGTAAATACTAGTACCATCCCTTATGCTTATTTTTATCCAACTAAAACTAGCCTTTTTCGCACAGTTTTTTTTTTAATGGAAAAGTAATGTTTTACAATTATTGTTCGAAAAATTCTTTTTTCAAACTAGTCTTTAAGAAAAACGTGCGTTGCTCTATTAGTAATATATAATAGTTAAACTGTAGATTATTTATATAAGAGACTGATAATAGTGTTTAAAATATACTATTTTTAAAATGTTCATTTTGTAAATAAAGTTTTCCCGCAACTGCGGTTAATTTATCGAATTATCTTTAACAATTTCAACCATAACTGTATTCCTCTGTACGTACAAGCTACAGTTTGTACTAAATCATAAATAAATTGTAAACCTCCAGCGGAAATTGATTAGAAGATAGGGAAATCCATTGATATTCTACTTCATACATTTGTCTGTTAGTTATTCGTAAGCAGCGTACACATGTGGTGACGTTAAAATAAAAATAAGTGCCATGAGTGTCATGAAAACATTAATGTAAATACTACTATTGCGGAAATAATTACAGTCAGTTGAGTTTGAAATTCAATAACTTCCTTAAAAAAAGTTCGAAAATTATTAAACGTACTCTTAATTGTAGACTATATATTTCTACATAATTATACTATTTCATATTTTAAATTTATTTGTCACGAACAACTTTTCGAAGAAAACAGAGCACAATTCATTGAAAACACTCAAAAGAACAATGGAAGAATAGATGAAACAATATCAGTGACGGAGAATGAGGTACAAAAAAGAGATAGCTAAAATGAAAAATGGTCGATCACCAGGCCCAGGCAATATTCCCGTAGAATTACTAAAGGCAGGAGGTCCAAGATTAAAATTACTAATACCTTCGGAATGGAAAACAGCATATCTGGTATCTATCTTTAAAAAGAGTAATAGAAAGGACCCTAACTGTTATTGAGGACTAGTATAACTGTTCGATTATTTGGAAAAATAATACACAACAAGATAAAGTAGCGGTCATACTATTGGAGAAGATCAAAGCGGATTTATACGTAATAGATACTTTAAAGAGTAAGGTTATCCTCTGTTAACAACTTGAAAAATTGTAGTTTTGAACACAATTAGAAGAAGTGCGTTGATAATGGAACTGGACAATCTCATTTCGTTGAGAAAGGCATATCGTACCGCTTACACGAAGCTGGCTAATAGCTCGAAAAGCCTTAATTGGAAGCAACACTGTAAAAAAGTCACTGTTGCACTTAGTCGATGCTGCTATCAAATTAGACATTTGAGAAGCTTCCTCAGTAAACAGCAACTATTGGTGTACTACCATGCAGTGGTGGAATCTAGATTGAGGTATGGAGTATGCTTCTGGGGGGGCTCAACTGCGGCTCAAGAGGTATTTATTACACAAAAAAGAACAATACGATGTATAATCAATGTAAAACAAACTGTTAGTTGCAGAGATCTATTTAAAAGTCTTGGTATCCTTCCTCTCTGCTGTATATTTATACTTGAAATATGTAAATTTATATATCGCAACAAACTCAAGTTTTTCTCTAATAGTGATATTCATACATTCAACACAAGGCAAAAAGACCACTTCCGAAAACCCTTTTGTAAAACGAATATAGCTAAAAATGCTCCCCATATGGTTGGACTGCACATATATAACTGTCTTCCTTCATATATTAAAAAAGTGAGCACATTCAACTCATTCAAAATTAGTCTTAAACAGTATCTACTTACCCATTGCTTTTACAATTTAAATGAATTCTATGACACATGATTGTAAAAACATACGATATTTTTCGGTCTTGAAATATTTAATAAATTATCTGATCCCATTAAAAATCAAACAAATAAGAAAAAAATAATAATAAAAAAATGTAATGATATAATTTCTTATGTAACATTTTCTTTATACTGTATTGTAAATTGTAATATTTCATTTTATTGTAAACTTGACGTTTTCTATACATATTGTATTGTGTCTACAGAAATAAAATCTATTATTATTATTATTATTATTATTATTATGTTCGGAGTAAACACCCAACCTAGAAGACATTTCGGCTCAATGGACAGTTTTGTAAGGGAAAGAATTGAAGCTGAGGGAGTACAATGAGACGATGATGGGAAAAATTGTATCTGGAGATGGTACAGAAGAAAGTATGACAAACGAGCTGAATTCATGTGAGTCTTATGAAATTAACTTTGCTAAGTTAACGGTAGTCTGTAATAATTTGTTGCATCCCAAAGTTGAAACTGCAGAAAGCATAATTACTACTGCAATCAATGCACAAAGAAAATTTAAGTTGCCTGTTATAGAATTCACTACGTTCACAGGAGATGTACGTGAGTGGTTAGCATTTTGGGCTCAGTTCAACAAAATTCATACCGACAGCAACATTGACCCTGAAGATAAATTTCAATATCTTCTACAAGCAACTTTGCCAGGATCTAGAGCTCGTATTTTAGTGGAAAGCTTCCCTCCTACCAAGGAAAATTATAACGAAGCAATTAAGAGTTTAAAATCACGATTTGGTCGTGATGATTTGTTAGTAGAAGTGTACGTACGTGAGCTTTTGAAAATTGTTTTGAACAATGTGCTAAATAAAAACAGCAAATTGACACTCGATGCTCTGTATGATCAGATTGAAACGAAATTGAGAGCTTTGGAACAACCGACAAGTGCGCAGCAATGCTTTTTCCGTTAGTGGAGTCTTGTTTGCCGGAGGAGTTACTCAGGGTTTGGCAAAGAACAAGAGTCACTACGATGAAAGAAAATGAGATCATGAAAGAGAAACTTGACGGTTTAATGAAGTTTCTAAAAAATGAAGTAGAGAATGAAGCAAGAATAACAACGGCAGCAGAAGGTTTTGGTTTCGCGGCAGAAAATAAATCAAGTAAAAACAAACCAGGTAAAAATACTGTACCTACTGCAATTGGTTTATTAAGTCAAAACATGAAATGTGTATTTTGTGATAAATCGCATAAAAGTGACGAATGTTTTAAGGCACGGAAAATGTTACTGGAGCAAAAGCGAAAGATCTTGACAGAGAAAAGATTATGCTTTAACTGCTTGAAAGCAGGACATCAGTCGCGTAAGTGTAAGGTACGCCTGCGATGTGCTGCATGTGATGCCTCACATTACGCAATTCTGTGTCCAAGAATTATGAACAAAGTTGAGACGGGAAAAGATTCGGTTGTCGTTGTGGCTGAAACAAAAGAAGAATCTTCAGACATTGCGCTCGCGAATTACACCAATACACAAGTTTTGCTACAAACTTTAAGAGTGACAGTCATAGGTGAAGGCACTCAAAAGGATGTAAGAGCTTTAATAGACAGTGGCTCACAACGCTCGTATATAACAAATAATTTGGCGAGTAAACTCGGCTATAAGACGAAAGGCACAATAGAAATTGTGCATTCCCTATTTGGTGGAGTTTCAGGCGATCGACAATCACATAATCAATACGAAATTAGATTAGCTAATTTAGCGAATAATTTTCGTTGTCATTTTAATGTTCTAGACCAGAAAACCATATGCTCCAATGTGCCAGCAATTCCGAAAGGCGAGTGGATGCAAGAATTGAAGCGCTTAAACATTGTACCGATGTACTTGAAGACGGACCAATTGAAGTGTTAATTGGGGCCGATGTCTCGGGAAAACTGCTAACTGGTAACAAAAAAGATTTAAAATGTGGTTTAGTTGCTGTCGAAACACGTCTTAGCTGGACTTTACAAGGAAAGGCCAGCGTAGAAAATAGTAGGAGTAATTTAGCGATGCAGGTTATTTCTTTATTTTCTCAAGATCTTACAATAACTGATTTGTGGCGTCTTGATGTCTTGGTTATTACTGACCCAACAGAACGACATTCACGCCAACAGTTAGAAGAGGCTGCCAGGGAATTTTTTAAAAATACCACCTCGAGGAACAAGGAAGGAAGGTATGTCGTGAATCTGCCTTGGATAGAAGGGCATCCAATGTGGCCAGATAATTATGATATAGCAGAGAAGAGGCTATATTATACGGTAAAGAAATTGGAAGCTCAGAAACTTTTGAAAGAGTACCATCAAGTTTTTGAAGAATGGATACAAGAAGGTGTCATTGAGGAAATAAAGCGTGTAGAGGGCGAAGCTGCGGTTCATTATTTACCACATCGTGCGGTAGTAAAAATGCAATCCAGTACTACTAAAGTAAGACCAGTATTCGACGCTTCTGTGCATGGTAAGAACCAACCTTCTTTAAATCATTGTCTCGAAAAAGGGCCGAATCTTATCGATTTAATCCCCAATATTCTAATAAAATTTCGTATACATCGAATTGGTGTAACAGCAGATATCAAACGGGTTTTTCTACAGATCGAAATATGAGCTGAAGATCGTGATTTTTTACGATTTCTATGGATCGGTAGAGAGAGAGATATTAAATTATTCCGACATTGTAGAGTCGTATTTGGAGTCAATCCAAGTCCTTTTTTACTAGGAGCCACATTGAAATTGCACCTGCAAAAAATCTTGATGCATTGTGAAGACAATCAGCCTAATTTTACGAAAGCAATTGTTCAAAAGCTGAGTGACAGTTTTATGTGGATAATTGCGCGACCAGTGTCGAAAATGAGGCCGAATTGTTTGAGTTTATGCATCAAGCATCTAAGGCTTTGAACGAAGGCTTATTTGAATTACGAGGGTGGGAACATTCTAGTAAGAACATATCCCAAACGTATGAAGAGACGCCTGTCTTAGGATTGTCATGGAACCGGAATTCTGATACTCTATCAATTCAAAAGATAGAAATTGATCCAAATTCGCAGATCACAAAGAGGTATATTCTATCGCAGACACAGCGAATATACGATCCTGTTGGTTTTACGTGTCCTACAACGATAGTGCCAAAACTTCTACTACAAGAATTGTGGAAGGAAAAGGTAGGATGGGACGAGGAAGTCGATGATGAAACCAAAAATAAGTTTTTGAGATGGCAAGAGGAGTCATCAGCTCTAACTAACATCAGGTTGCCTAGATGGATGAACATGCAAGCAAATGAACAAAATCGATATAGTTTACATGTTTTTTCTGACGCTAGTCAGCGTGCTTATGCTACGGTAATATTTTTGCGTGTTGAGACCCAACATGATGTGCACCTTCATTTGGTAACTGCTAAAGCAAGAGTAGCCCCTCTAAAAGCTATTACGATTCCCAGATTAGAACTTTTAGGCGCAACTATTGCTGCCAGATTGTACGCAGAGGTTAAAAGTAGCCTAAGTGATTGGGACTTTCAAACTTATTTATGGAGCGATTCTTCCACGGTACTTTGTTGGATTCAGAGTGAAGAAAATTGGTCTATTTTTGTCGGCAACAGAGTTAAAGAGATCCGTAATCTTACGGAAAAAGGCAAGTGGCGACACGTTTCTGGTAGACATAACCCTGCGGATTTGCCATCGCGAGGGTGCTATCCAGCGGCTTTAGTACATTCGCAATGGTGGCAGGGCCCAGACTGGCTACGACAAGAATCTTGTCATTGGCCTACATCAGCAAATGAGTTCGATAAAGCGGAAGTGAATGCTGAAAAGAAGCAGTGTGTAATCGCTTCAAGTGCGATTGCAAATGAAGACCCTTGATATGGACGATACTTTTCACAATATACGAAAATAGTAAGACATATTGCTTGGATTCATCGTTTCATCCACAACTCCAAAAAGCAAGTAGAGAAGAGATTTGGCGAATTAACGACTTCTGAAACTAGTAAGGCTGAACTAAATCTTTTTAGATTGATACAGAAAGACACTTTTAGTTTGAAAGATAAAAATGTCCTCAAGTTTAATCCTTTCGTTGACGAAGACGGTGTGATCAGACTACAGACTAAAATTACCAATCGAGATGATTTTCGAGATTTTAGAGAACCGATATTATTACCCGCTAAAAGTGTAGTTGTTGAACGTTTAATCATGAGTGAGCATATTAAAGCTTGTCATGCAGGAACTGACAATTTATTGAACATTTTACGTGAACGGTTTTGGGTTTTAAATGGACGTAAAACTGTGCGAAAAGTCATAACGCGTTGTAGTGTGTGCCGTCGTGTAGAAGGAAAACATTTTGAGACTTTAATACCCGCTCTACCGCGTAACCGAGTGAAGGAGGCGTGCGCGTTTGAAGTGATTGGAGTGGACTTTGCGGGGCCTCTTTATCTTAAGAACGATAAAAAGACTTGGGTGTGCCTTTTCACTTGTGGGATCTACCGCGCTATTCATCTAGAAATAGTTCACACTTTATCTACTAATGGTTTCTTGCAAGCTTTTCGCAGGTTCGTGGCGAGAAGAGGAAGACCTCAAGTGATCTACAGTGATAATGGCACGAACTTTCGCGGTGCTAATAATCTGTTAATACGGGTGGATTAGCGCTACTCAGAGGATATGTTGGAGGTTCAATCCTCCATCTGCACCATGGTGGGGAGGATGGTGGGAGCGGTTGGTCCGTTCAGTAAAACAGCTGCTGAAGAAGGTGTTGGGACGAGCAGCTCTATCGTATGAAGAATTGCTCACTGTCATGTGTGACTGCGAGGCGGTGATCAATGCTTGACATATAACTTATCTTACCAACAGTCCTAATGAATTAATACCACTCTCACCGCAAATGTTTCTGAGGGATCTATCGAAAGGCGGTGTGGAAGATGTCGATCAGATTGACAGCAAGAAGCTGCAAGGCAGAGCAAGATATCGCCAGTTGTTGATGCGGCATTTGAGGAAGCGATTTCGATCTGAATACTTAGGCCAACTACGCCAAGATCAGAGAAACCATGCCAGCAGACCAGTCTCAGTGGGAGAAATGGTTTTGATAGGAGACAGTGCCAATAAACGAATCGAGTGGCCTCTGGGACGCGTCGAAGCTATAATCCCTGGGAGGGATGGACAAGTTCGAATTGCCCGAGTGAAAACGTCTAGGGGAGCCCAATTACTGCGAGCAGTTCAACATCTGTATCTTTTGGAGGCAGACATAGAACCAAGGACTTCACCATCTAAGGAGCCTGCGGAGAATGCCCAGAAACCTCAATGTGAGGAACGTGTTAGTGCCGCGGATTGTGAAATGGCCTGTCCCTTTAAAAAAGTGTCAAGAAGTGGTAGAATAATAAAATGTCCAAAAAGACTTGATTTTTTTTGCGAATAACAAAAATGTATGAATATTACTTTTCAGTTATTTGTTGCTTCATATTTAATTCGCAAGGTGGGAGTGTGTTAGAAAACTAATCTTCATAATTTGTACCCCTTATATTATTGTGACCTGCATTACATGTATGTAAAGTTTGAGATTAAATGGCAATGCCATCTATGAGTTGTGTGTAATAATACATGTAGCGTCAGGGTGTGGTTTTTGTTTTTGTAACCGCCAAGAGTAAAAATAAAGAGTTTATTATATTGAAAATCAGTTGTATCTCCATTTCTCCATCTCGAATCACCTATTCTACGAATTTACGACACGGGTAGTGTGGTGAAAGAATAGATCTAACAAGAATTAATAGTTGCTGCCGACGTTTCACAGTATGGAGTTGGCGCTGTACTCCTACAGAAATACCCTGATGGATCTCAGGAGGCTGTTGAGCATTCATCTGCTAGTTTGAAGCCAGCAGAACGTAATTATTCGCAGATCGAAAAGGAAGGCGTGGCCATCATTTTTGTCTTGAAAAAGTTTTACAAATATATTATGGGTCGCAAATTCATCTTGTTGATTTATCATAAATCTCTTCTACATATTTTTAGCAATAACAAGAACATTTCCATCACAACAGCTAATCGTCTACAACGTTGGAGCATTTTTCTTCTTGGATTTGATTTTAAAATCGAATATCGCTCTACAAACAACTTTGGATGCACTGATGTTCTTTCTCGATTTCTTTCGACAAAAATGAAGCCCGATGATGAATACGTTATCGCTAAAATCTCCGCAGACTTCGAAATGATGATATCTGAAGATTGCCGTAAGTCACTTGTTCATCTTCCTTTGACATCTAATCAAATAGTAGATCACATCCAATCAGATAGTTCATTGTCATATGCGGGTGCATACTCAACGCCCGAATATTCAAAACCAGAATATTCTAAACCAGAATATTCATGCACCGAATCATTCAAATCCCGAATATTCAAAACCAGAATATTCATACACAGAATCATTCAACGCCCGAATATTCAAAACCCGAATATTCAAAAACCGAATGAAAAAGTTTAGGCTACCTGTCACTAGATGTCACTACGAAAGCTAGTTCAACGCGTGTTCAATGGTGGTGCAACATATGCGTTGTCGATAATCTAGTGACCTTTAATTTGGTCAAAAGAAAGTAAGTGGACATACGTCTGCATTCAATCCATTCAACTGTCAAAAGTGACAGCTACGCTAGTAAATAAGAGAACATATACTAAAAAACAAATTAATAAATACTATATATTCCAAATTAATAACATATGTTTGGTGAACGTTTATTTCTTTTAGAACGAGTTAGCCACTATTTGATAAGGTGATTACAACAGGTATCACAAAAATTTGTGTAAGAATACTGCCAATTGAATTTTTTAAACAATATTAGCTTACTTATAATTTATTAATTTTATTTATAAAATGTCTTTTACAAATAGGAGATTTGTGTCATATTATGTAGCAACTTTCTGTTAAATTGATATTGTATATCTTAATTAATTCCACTTGTAATACTTTGATGATTTAATTGTGGAGCAAAGGAATGTCAGGAATGTAAATAAATAAATTTACTCATTTTTTAAAGCAATCGAACACATTTTATTCAAATATATACAAGCCCAGGTTCATAATAGTTAGCCAGCTAACATTTTCAAGAAATTTTCCACAAAATTCTTTCGTTTACTTCAAATATAGACTAAAAACTGTGGACCAAAAGACGTATGATAATAGCTCGACCGGCATTTAAAAGGTTTGGCACAAGACATATGGGACAATAATCTAACAGAAGAATTTGCAGGGCTTGTGAATACAATGCCTAATAAAATTAAAGATATTATTTATAAAGGCGATATAACCCCTTCCCCCATTATTAATTGGTGGAGTACTTAAATAACATATACAGTTTTTGTAAGTTTAAAATCAGCTTTTCATTTGGAAGCAAACTCAAGTATATACAAAAATTATAATTGTAGTATTGGAGTTATCGAACCTGAAAATATCAACACACACATACACACACGCACGCACATACGCACACACACACACACACACACACACACACACACACACACACACACACATACATACATCAGATATAATTGTAAAAATGGTAAAATCGTATTGCGAGGACCCTAAAACGTGCTTATTCATAAGAATCTCTCCATCGATTTTTTTGACCAAAGACAAAGGTTTGTTCGTTCCGCTACCCTGCATCTGCCGCAAACCGCGGAGGTGTAATTTGCTGTTCTATCCAGTGCATGGTTAACTGTAAACTTACTAGATTCTGTTCGTTCCATTTTTCCAGTAACTTGGGGTAAAAGGCCGAGGTAGCTGGTAGTAATAATTTTTACAGTGACCCATAACTATTAGGAAAAAAAACTGATATTTTTCAATAAGTACATGCTATGTAATGTTAGAATTGAAATAAATAAATAAATGCCATTGTCATATAAAAATAAATATATCATCACGGCATATTACCCATTGCTGGGTGTCCCAATCTGCTTGTACAAAGCATCTGTGTACAACAGATGTCGGTAATGATGAAATATTTGTACCATGCGGGTGCTTACCAGGCGTCACCTCACAGACACTCATTGCTAGCGTGGAGAGCACACCACAGGGTTCATTAATATTCGAAATAATTTTTGCCGTCGGTCGCGATCGAATCCGGGTCCTCAGATTCGCGACCAGGCACATGGCCACGAAATTTATAATAAAGTAAATTTATTTAATAACAATAGTAAACAATTAAAATAGTGGAGAATGGAATACTATATTTTATTGGAAATAGTCACTAAATTGTGCAAACATCGACATTAAAAATTCAGTAATTAGCACTAAAGTAATCCATTATAAGACGATTTCATACAAATGTAGTGTTGCCAACCGTATGATAATTATTAAATATGTAAGATAATTTGGGCAAGTGTATGATGTACAATAGTAAATTTTTTCGTAAAATGATAAAAAATATGTACAAGACGAACGAACTAAATAATTCCGATGAACAAGTTTCAGATAAAACATATAATTTTGAGTGTTCTCTACAATAACTTCAGTGTCGGAGATTAGCAATATTGAATGTCAAACTGACATAATATAACCTATAAAAATAAATATTCCTGTCGGTTCTACAATTTTTCGATTTCAAACAAAATTTAATATGCACCTCTGCACTGAAGTTCCTTTTTATTACTCATATGCTTTATTTTCCTCGGCTATAAGAACCCCGGCAAATAAATTCCACATTCGTAATAAAAATAGAACTTCAGTGCCTTGATACATAAATAACTACTTACTAAGTATCCTTTACAAATATAATAGAACCTGAAGTATTTTCTAAAATAAATAATATGGCGGAAACGGATTGAACAGAAAAATAATTTTTAGTCATTTAAATTATTACCACGGCGATAGACAGTAAATTGCAAAATACAGCATAGCGGAACAAACAAACCTATTTTCCTTACCTAAAAGGTGACGGAAGGTAATAAATGGAAGTAAAAATTCTTTTCAAAAAAAATATTTGGGTGGCTCTGAAAGGGCCGATTTAAATATGTAAAAACACATTTTACATATGTATTGTGGCGGATGTGGCCAGTTTGTGGTTACTGTAAAAAACAAAGATATATTTGTAAAAAATAATTTAAAATCAAATATACTATAATGGTAATTTTATAATACTAGCGACAATTCGTGCTCTATGAATTTTTAGATTAACAGTGTAAATGAAAAAGTTGTTTAGAATTAAAATCTACGTCGAATTTGTTTATTTTTATTGTTTTATCTTAATATGATATTCTACGTTTTTTCGCAGTACCAATAAAAAATACATTTTAAAAAATCCTTTGAATTGAAATAATATCTGCCCTGCACAAAAGGCTAGGCAACGATCTCTATTCTGCGTCCTAATTACATTAGCACACTCTGCACACATACACAGGTGACCGCATTGGAATCACAGTTGTTCAAATTTCAGGACTGGTGTTTTATAAAAAAATAATAATATGAATGAGAAGTTCAATATAATACATCAATATTTGCAAAATTTCTGATGCTGCTCCCTAACTAAAAGTTACTAGAGTTAGTTATAGTATCGTTTATCTGGAATATGAAATAAAATGTGCTGTCAAAATAAATGCCTAAGGCCTCAGTCTTTAAGAATAATAATGTTATCCCGCACTACGAGCACATTTTTATAACAAAAGCGCTTTTACGGAGCGCACGTTCATATCGTATTCTTATGAGGATTGTGCTCCATAAAAGCGATTTTATTAGAAAAATGTGCTCGTATTACGAGCCACGCGCCACAGGTAGATGTATAAATTTTTTTTGGAAGATATTGGCAAATACAAGTAAAAAAAAATCTGATGTGGCCAGCACATTATCTTCCGTCAGTTCTATGTACAGAATGTCTGCCGTAAGCGTGCCACCATTCCTAACTTTCTTATTTGAATATATTGGGATATTTCATTAAAATACGAACAAGGTGGAAAAATTTGGAACTAAAAACAAGGGAGCAATTTTATTTCATTCGTATGTTTTTACATACGCACCTAGTTTATATAATGGAAAATAGATAATAGAACTAATATTTACAATTAATTAAACTACTATTATCCAATATGTGCTCTCCCTAAGAAAAAACAAATCTGTGATCATAACCTAACAACTACTAACTAAAGTATTTAAAATGAAAAATAGTAATTAATCTTCCGCTACAATTAATAAAACAGGATACAAGCCAATATACTCTACCTAAAATAATAATAAACACTGAGAGAAAAGTCAAAATACAAGAAGAATCAAAGAAAAACTCTTAACAGCAATGATACGCTTATGAAAGTTACATAAATGTGCAATGTGCCCCCTTGTTGAAAGTTTAACGTTGGTGGTACACAACGCCATCTCTACATAATGAAATATCCCAATAGCAAAAATGTTATATTTGTATTTAAATAAGAAATATAATATTTAAATTTGAAATCTCTTTTGTTTTTAATTTTAAAGGCATAGTGATAATGAACTTTTATATTCAGATAAAAAAATCTTTTAAATGGTATCACTTTCAATTTAGCATTCTATTAAAAAAATGTTATTTTGTTGAATAAGTCGCGTATTTGATGTTCAATTGTTTTGCATTTGCACCGTTAAATTTTTCATATAATATCGCCTAACTTTGTCCATTTAACCGTCTTTCTATATCTTCAAATAAGAAAGTTTGCAATGGTGGCTCGTTTATGGCAGACACCTGTACGTATTTTACACCAATTCCATACAGAAATTTCCTTCTAAAAAGTTTCCGAAAATTTGTTTCCCAAAAAGAAGAAGTATGAAAAGTTTCCGGAAAGTTAACGGCGCCGTTAAAACTTGAGAGGTTTTGTGGAAACTTTTTGACGTGCACCTAACTTCTCATCTATTATGACACTTGTAAAGAAAAAGAGGTTAGGATCACAAAAACTTTGATTTTTGGCGTCAATTACAATAATTCTTGTTTATAAAAATTGGTTTATTTCAGTGTAGTTTATTCAGAAATCTTATGTAGTTTAGTTTACTTCATAAATTTAGTTCTGTTAGAATTCTTAGTTATAAGCACATATAGTTTAGTTTATTTCTCCATTTACTTTTAGTTAAATTTAATTCCTACATGTAATTTTGTGTACTTCTTGTTCTCTTTCGAAAAAATAATTCTCCAAGAGCCTATAGATTTAGAGAAAAATTACCAGTTTTGAGGAAACTTTTATTTTTCTCGTGTGAACACACGGTACGTAGATGCAAAAGTTTCTCCAAAACTTCTTCTTCTTCGGGAAACAAATTTCAGGAAACTTTACTAAAAGTTTCTCCGTGTGCACTAGGCATATAAGAGATCCTATATTTCCAGTACATTGCCTTCCGTCAGTTCTAGGTATTTTGTACAAATTCTATACAGAAAGTGAAAGTTTGTAACAAAAGTTTATATATTTCCAGTAAAATTATAATACAAACATGCTATGTCAATTGCATTTGATACTGACATATTTGAATCAGAATTTTCTTAATATAGTAGTTGTTTCCATGGTTTCAATGTCATAAGCTTGCTGCTTATGACATTTAATTTCTTTATATTTTTTTAACTCTATGTTTATTGAATTTGAATTATAAAATGCAATCAAATCGTATAGAGAATAAAATTTAACAGCGCTTGTTCAAGAAAAACTGCAAAATTCTTCAAATGAGGGTACTTTCGGTTGACGAATTATAACCAAAATCTAATCACGTCTGCACATGGGTGTAAGGAAGAGAAATACGTAAAAATCGTTTTTTTTTTTGTTATCGCGGCTGAAATTATCGTCACACACACACATACAGACATCATAGTAAAATCGTATTCTAGGGACCCTGAAATGTGCTTAATCATTAAAAACTCACCATCGAATTTTTTGAATAAAGACAATACCTTCTTTACCTAAAGGTGACGGAAGATAAAAACAATGTAATATTATTTACACGCTTGCGAAATGAGAGCGCCGAAGGAAGCAATTTTTTTTATCGTTATTAACTTCCATGTATTATACAATTTTAAGTGGCTCCCATCAAACCCAAAACATAACAAATACAAGCTATCAGTGTCATGGTGGCCACTGTTTTCAAATTTCACATGGTCAAAGTGCTTAAGTTACCGCTGCCATATATGATTAGCTTTACGTAGTCGTGCCATAAATACTGTCCCTAATACAAGGGAGGCTTATTCTACATAAAAAAGAAATCTGATAAAAAATGAATGTGATTTTATTGTTACATAACTATTAATTTAAAAAAAAATACTCAAAATGACCGGTTCGTTCTTTGACACACCAAAAGCGGTAGTCCAAAGGATTGAGGTCTGGACTTCCAGAGGGCCAATCCAGTGCTTACCAGCGAACAAGGAATCATTCAATGGCTTTACAACTTGCTCTAATATGTCGCTCTGGTAATTTCCTGCTCGCGTTTTTACCCCTTGTTCGCAGAAATGCAACTTCATAACACCGTCATACGACACCCTCCACCAAACCATCACTGACGCTAGGTGGTGACCCCTTTCTACCTTCGGCATTTTCTCTGCAGCTTCCCGAGAGCTATGGGTATACATTCAATCATTTTGGCGGTTGAATTTTTCTTCTACAGTGAAAAATTTTTCATCCGTAAAAAGAATTTGCCGATGACTTCCGTTTGCGTGTCGCTGGAATAACATCTTAGCTCTCGTGGCTGTTAATCGCTGCCCTGTGCTTCTGCGATAAGTTCCAAGTTTAAGATCTTTCAGAATGAGTGACATGGTTCTAGCGGGGAACTTCATTTCCCTACACATGATTTTCTGATTCCAGAGTGGATTTCTCCAAATTCTCTCGCGAACAGATTTGACGGCTGCTGGATCCCTAGTTGTGCATGGTAAACAAACTTCTTCGTAATTTTCAGAAGTTTTAACAAATTGAAAATCTCTACTGATGTTTTGTTGCACTTGTATAGCGCAAAGCGCAATCACTGCTACACGGTTCTTTTTAATACCCCACTCCATGTTTACTTCATGAACCAAGTAGGAACGCATGAACTATCGGTTTGAAATTAATGATTTACAATATTTTGACAGATGAGAAAAACAAATGCTCAAGGCACTCTTAATTTTATTTTTATATATTTACCTTCCGTCACCTCTAGGTAAGGAAGGTATTGTCTTTGGTCAAAAAATTCGGTGGTGAGTTTTCATTGAATAAGCACGTTTTAGGGTCTTTACAATACGATTTTACTATTTTTACGATGATGTCTGTATGTGTGTGTGTGTGTTCGTATGTGCGTGTGTGTGTGTGTGTGTGTGTATGTGTGTGTGTATGCGACCGCTTTTTCGTGGACGATATCTCCAATACTAGAATTCCAAAAATTACAATTCTTGCGTATTCCTCTTCCTTACAACCATATGCAGACCTGTTTAGATTTTGGTTATAATTGGTCGGCCGGAAGTACCCTCATTTGAAGATTTTAACAGTTTTTCTTGAAAAAATCAGTTAAATGTTATTATAACTTAAAGAATATATTTTTATCTATACGATTGATTGCATTTTATATTTGTTATTCAACAGATATAGAGTTAAAGAAGAATACAAATAATAAATTTCACATAAATTTCATAATTCAGCCAGCTATGCCTAACTTAACCATGGAAACTGCTAATATTTTCAGGTAATTCAAATTGACAGATGTCAGTATCAATAAAATGTAAATCAATGAAAGAATAAAGGAAGTAACTCTAGTGTTAGAAGTTTCTAGATATATGAGAGACGATTACATTGGTTTGAACATGTCATGAGGAGAGATGAATATATTAATAGAAGGTGGAAGAAACATAGGAAGACCATATATAAGATGAAAAGACTGTATTGTAGAAGACTTGAGGGAAAAGGAACTGAATGAGGAATGACACGCAAAACAAAAATGAGTGGCAGAAGAAAATAAAAAATGGCGACCCCCTAACGAATGGGAAAAACTAAAGAAGAAGAAGAAAATGTCAGTGTCAAGTGCAATTTGCATAGTTTGTTAATGAAATAACTTTACTGGAAATATAGGATCTTTTGCAAGACAATTTATGTATGGGCGCGTGCAGTAACATTATTTTGAATTTGTACATAATACACAGGATTGACGGAAGGTATTGTGCTGGCCACATCAGATTTTTTTTATCGTGTTTTATACTCAGGGACAGAATTTATGGCACGACTACGTATTTGAATAAAGATATGAGGTGCAACAAAAAAATAGAGCGACTTTATAAAAATATATTTATTTTTAAAAAATTAACCAGAATAACAACTTATGAAAGAAACTTAAATTAAACAGAAAATAAAGAAAGTTACTTATTAATACCTACTTTAATAATTATTTATAGTATCTCCATCCGTTATAATTTTAAATAATTACCTGGAATTATTAATATTATACCTTGCAATATTTTTGTCAATGGTTTCCAACAGATTTTCAATTGTATTAAAGATCAGTGACTATTTGCAAGTTATAGACACATATTCAAATCAGCTCATTACTCCTTTTTCTTTCACCACTCTCACACGGTTATAAATAGGACAACGCAGTTTCGAAATATGAGTTCAGCATGAAATTCTCTTTCTTATTATGTATTACACGATTTGAGTGAAAGAGTGGGTCACAAATAAAACACACTTCAATTCCAAAGAAATTTCTGTAATATTTTGAACAGATTCATATCGGCAAATTTCAAACCTACTAACCATTCCTCAGCAACAATCGTGCAAATTCATGAAAGGAAAAAAAATCATGTCGAATTTAAACCATGTTATAATGTCTTTAACGGTGTCGGATTAGTGGATGAAATATGAGAAATTTGCTGATTTGGCATTTTCTATCATTTAGGGAATTGTTACTACATCATGAAATAATATTAAAATAATTTTAGAAGATAGTGGGCTCGACATTTCTGAATATTTTTACATTATCAAAGTTGTTTGAATTTAATTCAAAGCACAAATTGTCTATAAAAAGAGCGAAAATAAGAGGTGTCAGAGCAGAGCTTTATACGACGCCAAACCAAAATTAACAACGATTTTATGTGTATTATAGATTGCCATGTAGACATAGCCCATAATCATCGATGTTTGATAGAACTTTGCATTATTCACGGCTCTCACGAAACGATTTTTTTACTATAATCTTTGTAATCACAAACTATGAATCTGTAATGAGAAAAATAACATTTATTTCGTGTTATTATAATATACATACTTTATAATATTGGCATTTCGTGTAGAAAATGTAACTGTAATTGTTTATTTATTAAACGGTAGAACGGTTTATTATTCAAAAAATATTTTAAGTTCCACATATTTTCCGTAGACATGCCTATACTGTACCTATTATCTAGATTTCAGTTATTCAATCACATCGTATATAATTATCGATGAAGCTGTCATTTTTGACATTTGAAAACGTATGTCTATTATTATTCTCATCTAAATAAATTAAAATACACTACAATATCGACAATGCATACGTTTCGTAGTGACATCTAGTGACAGGTAGCCTAAACTTTTTCATTCGGTTTTTGAATATTCGGGCGTTGAATGATTCTGTGTATGAATATTCTGGTTTTGAATATTCGGGATTTCAATGATTCTGTGCAGGAATATTCTGGTTTTGAATATTCGGGATTTCAATGATTCTGTGCATGAATATTCGGGCGTTGAAGACATTCCCGTCATATGCTGTTCTTTGTTTTACTTCTGGCAAATGACCAAAGAAGACAGATGATCCAAAATTCCGTGCTGTTATATATCACCGACATGAGCTCTCCATGAATAATGGACTTTTATTATTTCAAAATAGAGTAGTTATACCACAAGCATTAACTAAACTTGTGCTTAAGCAACTACACGACGGACATTTAGGAATTGTTCGTACTAAACAATTAGCACGCACACTCGTATATTGGCCTGGAATAGATGAAGACATCGAAAATTATATAAAAGCTTGTTTTCGTTGTGCCTCTTCACAGAAAAGCCTGTGAAGACAAAACTTTGCTTTTGGCCTCTCACTACAAGATGTTTTGAACGAGTACACGCGGATTTTTCAGGAGTATTGGATGACGTATGTTATTTAATTCTTGTTGACGCTTACTCCAAATGGCCCGAAACAGTAGAACTTCGTAAAATTACCACAAACGTAACTATCGCCGCTCTGAAAAATATTTTCGTTCAATTTGGAATGCCAGAAACACTTGTAATAAATAATGGTACACAGTACTGCTTTCAAATTGTTCTGCAGTGAAAATGGTATTACACATGTATTTTCACCACCGTACCACCCGCAATCAAATGGGCAAGTCGAACGATTTGTGGGGACAGGGACAATCTAAAAAATTCTTACTGTATTACAGAATTACGCCGTCAACTTCTGTACCCAGAGAAGTTTCTCCAGCCGAATCCAAGCTTAGATCTGTTACGACCACAGCCACCAAAGACTTCGCTCTCGAATGAAAAAATGGAGCAGATTTTTAACCGGCACCATGGAGCACAAGACAAACAGTTTAATATAGGTGACTATGTTTATGCTCTCTCCTATCGCAATCTAGTAAAACTAAATTGGGAACCAGCGAATATTCTTCGCAAAATAGGAAACGTCATTTATGAAGTGCTATTCGCAAATGGCAATGTAGTTACCCGTCGTCATGCGAACCAGTTGATGTCTAGGATAGATTCATCTCCTTCAACGCCAGCTGCCTTCGACATCTTCATGGACACATATGATTTTATACCTGTATGTTCTAGCAAAGCTCAACAAAACAACAGATCATCTACAACAATCATGAAGACTACACCGTCAAACAGCTCCACTCCACTTCCGAATAGTCCAGCAGTATCGTATTAAATATTAATATAAATATTAACCCAAAATGTAAAACATATTAATTAAAAAAGGGAGGTTATAGATATGTATAGAAAGCAGTAGGCTTCTAAGTTGTCTGAGAGACAATTTGTTGATATTATGTAAATAGTAATGTCAATATGTTAGATATTTTATAGTAATACTGTTGTTAATACAATTGGTGTGTTCCCTAATAAAACTTGTTCACCGAAAGAAATATGTGTTTTATTTACAACAAACATTACTTTTGTTTCTAAAAACATCCAGAATGAAAAGAATTACTTTCAACTTAAATAAATTGCAGATAAAAATAAAAAATGCTACTCTTAAAACATACTTTTAATTTTAAAACTATTATAATTTTATTTCAAAATTAATAAACTTTTAGATGGTTATTATGTATTTGTAACTTAAATATTGATACTTTTGTCATGAATAAAATTTACTTAAAAAATAAAGTTATACTTTTGATATAAAATTAATACTGTTTAGATAAAAACTTAATTCATTTGGGGCCAAAAGTTGAGATTTTGAATTGAAAGTTAAAATATTTTTTAAATTCAAATAAACGTTTTTTAAAATCAAAGTAAAATGTTTTCTTTTCAAAATAGTAGTACGTTTAAATGTAAGAATAACTTTATAAACAAAAATTATTACTTTCATAGTAAAATATTTACTTTTACCTTAATATAATAATTAATTTTAAATTAATTTACATACAATTTTAATTTAAAAGTATTGAATTTTGATATCTAGTTGCCGAATTTTGACTGCATAAATAGTTGTCGTCAGTGTTTTGCGTGTGAGTAGTAAGTACGCTGAAAATACAATAGCAATAATTATGGACATAGCAAACACAGGAAATATTATTAAAGAAATAGAATTATATAGGAATAACAAAATTAAGAATGTTTTCCATATTTTAAAGGTAAGAATATACACTCAAAATGATGCGTATAATTTTATTTATTCTTGAGAAAACAACTAATTGCAGGCTCTCTACATTCTGCTTCACTTAAACAACTTGGATCTGAAGGAATTGATTTCTGACTCGAATTTCGGATTAAAGATATTAGTACCAAGACAGCTGAATCTTTGGAAAGTATGTATTATTATTAATATAGTTACTTATAAGATACTATTATGTTTATTTACTATATTTTTATTACTAGTTCGGTGAAGCATGTAATGCTGCCTATAAAGGTACAAGAATGGTTAAATCAATTATCGCCATCAATCACAACCACATCATACGATCAAGTAAAAAAGAAAATGTAGTATGTATTTACAATTACACATAGCTACTTATAAAATTACAAGTACAAACAAATATGTATGTTAAAAAAATAAGTTCATTTAGACTTAAGGTAGACTTAACATAATATGTTTTGTTAATAATTATTGTGTTTATTATTCTATGTACAATTATCTTGTTAGAAATAAGTTACCATTTCCATTATAAGATCAGAAATCAGAATTTTTTTTTAGACCTCATGTTTTGTTAATTATTGTATAATTATTAAAATAAAAGTATTGAGTACGAACATATTAAGTAATTTTAAACTTCGTCATCAGGTTAAGTGAAGATTTTTTATTTCAAATAAATGAATTAATTTAAAAATAGAATAAATTTAAATGATATACATATTTTTCAAAATGAATACTAATAGATTTTAATTTTACTGCTTTGATTATTTTGGGTTAATGTTTTAAAAACATTGTTCTGAAATCATATGTTTTTAATTCAAAATTAAATACATTTCACTTAAGTACAAAATAATTTAAAACATAATACAATACTTTTAACAAATTTGCTTTTGATATGGTGGTATTTACTTTTGTCTCAAAATCCTAAATAAAGGTTGAAAGCAAGGGTACTTTTAAATCAAATATAAACTTTGTTGGATCCTTTTTAAAAGTAAATATATTTGATTTAACCTGCAATTCCATAAGTATTAAAGTAAAATTTCTTTGGGTGATCTGTTTTAACTAATTTATTATATTCTACAATTATACATCGAGTATTTTACATCGCATTCTATTATAAAACTGTATAAAAATAACACAGCACAAGTCAAAAAAGGCTCAAAATTATCACAGCCTATTAAAATCACCAAAGGTCTAAGACAAGGATGCAGTATGTCTCCTCTATTATTTAACTTGTATGTAGAAGTCGCTCTAAAAAACTGGCAATCTCACTGCAAAAGAATGGGAATCCCAATAGGAAATGAAACGCTGTTCACCTTAAGCTTCGGAGACGATCAAGTGGTATTAGTACAAGATGCATCCGACTTGGAATTCATGATTAAAAGGTTATACAGTGCATATCATGATTGGAGCTTATAAATGAGTCACAAAAAAACTGAATATTTAGTCATAAATGGTGATGCCCAATTTCCAAGTTTTAATAAACGACTATGTTATGCCTAGTGCACACGGAGAAACTTTTAGTAAAGTTTCCTGAAATTTGTTTCCCGAAGAAGAAGAAGTTTGGAGAAACTTTTGCTTCTACGTACCGTGTGTTCACACGAGAAAAATAAAAGTTTCCTCAAAACTGGTAATATTTCTCTAAATCTATAGGCTGTTGGAGAATTATTTTTTCGAAAGAGAACAAGAAGTACACAAAATTACATGTAGGAATTAAATTTAACTAAAATTAAATGAAGAAATAAACTAAACTGTATGTGCTTGGAACTAAGAATTCCAACAAAACTAAATTTATGAAGTAAACTAAACTACATAAGATTTCTGAATAAACTACACTGAAATAAACCAATTTTTATAAACAAGAATTATTATAATCGACGCCAAAAATCAAAGTTTTTGTGATCCTAACCTCTTTTTTGTTTAATGTCATAATAGATGAGAAGTTAGGTGCACGTCAAAAAGTTTCCACAAAACCTCTCGCTTCTTGGGAAACAAATTTCTGGAAACTTAGCTAAAAGTTTCTCCGTGTGCACTATGCATTAGTGTTAAACAAACGGATTAATTTTATATATTTAGGCGCACTCTTTTATAAAAAATGGCCTAAGAGAAACAGAAATTAAAAACCGAATTATCCAAAGCAAAAAAGTCTTAAAAGGACTAAACTCTTACTGGTAGGATAAGAACATCTGAAACGAAAATAATAAAAGAGTAGGCAAAGCATTAGTGGAATCAATTTTATGCTGTGGATCGGAACTTTGGACATTAAATACAGACCTATGAAGAAGAGTATTGTCAGTAGAGATGGACTATCTACAAAGAAGCTCGAGAACATCAAGACTGGAGAGGAAAACAAACGAGGAAATAAGAAATAGAATGAAGGCAGCAGAAACAAACAGTGGTAGATAGAATAGAAAAAGATCTTTGAAGTGGTTTGGGCATTTATTGAGAATGCCTGAACAACGTTGGCCAAAAAAAACCGTGATCTGCAAGAAGACGATGCCATGGACAGGGAAGTTTGGCAAAGGAACACGGGAATACGGCAAAAAGCTGTCAACAATTAATTGATGCATCATTATAAATAGTATTTTGTATTGTAAATTAATTGTGCCTGCATTAATAATAATATTTTTAATATAAATAAAAAAAACAAAATTTATAAAAAATGACCCTCATTTTTAGCGCGTTCGAAGAAATGCTTATTTTCATTTATATCTAATATCCATGATGAATGGAAAAAGTTTAAATTTTAATATGCTGTAACCATAGGTTTTGTGAATAATTTTAAAAATATTTTTTTTTTTCGATTTATTTATATTTTGTTTAAAACAAAAAATAAAAGTGTGTTAGATCTCGGTTTCGATTAATAATTAAGAATTGAAATTTGAAATGCTGATTCGGATTTCAGTTTTTATATAAAATATTAATAAATTTTGAATTGAATCTGATTAGTTTCATTTTAATAAAAAGTAGTAAAAATTATTAAAAAGTAAACTAATCAATTTCAAATAAAAATTTAATATTTTATATAAAAATTGCAATTTAATTATTTCCCCGGCCGATAGTATATAATTCTTACATGGAACAATAAACAGGATTACATTTGGTTTTTAACTTAGCTGTAGCTGTTAGGCAGTGAATAAAACACAATAGCGGAGATGTTAAACGCTTATTTAATAACAAACTGTACAGCGCATTCTTATAACAACGACAACGACAGGAAGAATGAACATGGCGGACAACCACACCTATGTCATTTACACATTACTGCCATCTGTGCTCTTATACAAGTTTTAGATTACTAATGCAAAATAAACTTTAACAGTAGCCTCTATAAAGAATTTATATTTAATACCTACTACTCAGTAGTATAGACGTAATATGGCTAATACAATGTTATAAAATTAGTAAATTGGTATGTGTCACAAAATTCAAGATGTAATGTAAATTTAAAGATAAAATCAAATTTATGAACAAAAAGCTATTTAGAAAACAAACAAGTATTATGGTTTTTACGTTCGTTAAAAAAGTGCACTTTTAACGCAAATGGGCGAAAATGGACCGTTGTGACACTTTTTCGCGCTTTTATTGTAGACGTAAACATAATTTTGTATACTGCTAGACTCTAGAGTAAAAAGTGTTTTATTCTACTTACAGCTTTTAGCTACGGCTCATACGGCAAACTTTTCTGTTCGTGAAATAAGATCATACTTTTTACTCATTGCATAATTAACTATTTTTCTGTAGCAAATTTTAAAGTGTGATTTTTTCTAATCTTTCTGTAGTGGATCAGGGAGCACTTTAACTGTAAGGGTATATAAAATAATGCTTTAACAATTAACACCAAGGAGAGATGAAGTAATTCACAGGGCCTTTGCCTCTATATACAAAATGGACCGGCTTTTGAATAACTTGTATCCATCAAAAATGCAACCCGCTTGACTGGTGGAATCTCTGTCTCTCTTATTTGTGTATAGCTGGTCCAAGCAGATTTGATAATATTTTATCAATGTATCTAATGCGAAAATATATTTAAACACAAATCGAATGGGCGTAAAATTGAATCACTGAGCACGTCGCTCAAATAAAAGCGTCCCAAAATTCACGCTTGAAGTAATTTTGATAGAAAACACAGGTTTATAATTAAAAATTGTAATTTTTTTATTGATTCATGAAGTATACCCTATACCGTTATAGAGTTATGTATGGAATAGCATATAAATTACCTCCACAGCTTTGCTGGCACATACGCACGCTTTTGTGGCGCTCATTTTCCTCGATCAAGACTTGGGTGGTCGTAGGCTTGTTGGCATAAACCTTAGATTTCAAAAAAACCCCAAATAAAAAAGTCCAACGGCGTTAAATTGCATGATCTAGGCAACCAATTCTGATTACCAAAACGGGAAATTACACGACCGGGAAATGACTCATACAGTAATTGAATTGTTTCTCAGGCTGTATGGCATGTGGCACCGTTTTGTTGAAACCACATATCGTCCACATCCATATCTTACAATTTAGGCACAGAAAACTGGATTATCATGTTGCGATAGCGAGCACCATTAACTGTTATTGCCTGACCAGCCGCATTTTTAAAGAATGGTCCAATGATGCCTCCAGTCCAAAATCCTCACCAAACAGTGATACGTTGTGAATGCATTTGTTTCTCAAAAGCCACTCGTGGTTTTTCTGAACACGAAATGCAACAAGTTTGTCGATTAACCAAGCCATCAAGATGAAAATGAGCCTCATCGCTGAAGATGATTTTGTTCGAAAAATCAAGCATCCACATTCCATAATCCATTCAACGAACTCTCTTCCCTGTGCGTGGTCAGTAGGCTTCAGTTCTTAAGTCAATTGAACTTTCTAGGCATGAAGATGCAAATCTTTCGAGAGAATACGCTTTAGAGAGTTTCTCGAAATGACCAATTCTTAATCACGGTGCCGAATTGATGTTCCTGAACTCTCAGCAACACTCTCACGAACTGCTTCGATGTTTTGTGTTGAAGGACAGCCAGAGTGATTAAAATCACTATACTGTATTTCAGATAAGAATAGACTTAGGAGTAAGATAGGGCCCACGATTCCAGCTTTCTGAATGGTCTAAACGCAAACCAAATTTACAATAACGAAAAACTTGCAAACAGAACGTTTCAGGCAGCTGTCAGCTGTCAACTGGAGTTGTCAATGCGAACGTTATAGCAAAATTGTAATTTGTGATTATCTAGTAATATATAGTATACTATCTAGCACTAACTGTGGGTGGTATTATTGCCCAGATATTAATATAAACAAAATGAGTTTACTCTTGGTATCACGCCAGATTGCCCAATAAAATTTTAATACTAGGTGTAAATAAACACCACAAACTTTCATATTTTGAATCTGAGCAGCACATATTTAGTACTAACTGCGGGTGTTATTGTTGCTCAGATGTTAATATAAAAAAATGAGTTTATTCTTGGTATCACGTCAGATTCCCCAATTAAATTTTTAATACTAGGTGTAAATAAACAGCACAAACTTTCATAATTTAAATCTGAGCAGCACAAACCTAACTGTGGTTTGTGTTATTATCCAAATATTGTTAAAACAAAAGGGTTTTAATCCTAGTGTCACGCTAGATTCCCCATCCCTATTTTTAATATTAGGCGTAAAGAAACAGTACAAACTCTCATAAACAGAACGTTTCAGGCAGGTGTCAACTGGAGTTGTAGTCAATGCGAACGTTATAGCAAAATTGTAATTTGTGATTATCTAGTAATATATAGTATACTATCTAGCACTAACTGTGGGTGTTATTGTTGCTCAAATATTAATATAAACAAAATAAGTTTACTTTTGGTATCACGCCAGATTCCCCATTTTAATTTTTAATATTAGGCGTAAACAAACAGCACAAACTTTCACAATTTAAATCTGAGCAGCACAAACCTAGCACTAACTGTGGATTGTATTATTATCCAAATATTGTTATAAAATAAAGGGGTTTACTCTTAGTGTCACGCCGGTTTCCCCATTTCAATTGTTAATAATTGGCGTAAATAAACAGCACAAACTTTAAGATTCTAGCACAAACCAGCACAAACCTAGCACTAACTTCTCATGAAGTTTTGGATTGATATCAGGTATGGGACCATCTGACGTGACGTACATTAAATATACATAGTTTACATATTGTTTAATTATTATTATGTTTTTTCATAAATATTTTCTTAGTTAATAATTTTCTGAAAACTATGCGTCTTTACTTATTTCTTTTTATTACAGAAATCTGAAGATTGCAAGATATGTAAGCAAGCAGGTATATTATTTATTCCATTTTAACTTTATAATCTTATATTTACTAACGAATTAAAATATTACCAAATTTTGACGTTTCGAGCTGTCAAGTCTGTCATTCACGAAACAAAACTATTATTGATATTATAGTCAGTGAAGCACGAAATAGAATTAATATGGTTTATTAATTGCACAAATACAGTTTTATATTAATGCTAATTACACAACAATTAAACATGATATTTGACAACATACATGGGCTCATGGCAACGATGATTTTTACCAAAAAATCAAGTGTTTCAAGTAACTAACATTTTCTTCAACAACATCCTTAAAACTTTAGTTAGTTTTTAACGTCCATTCCTACAAGATTACGTAGATATTCAAAACGTTCTCGAGAAATAGGTTTGGTCAAGATATCTGCCACTTGGTCGACGATGAAATTCGGGGTTCTTGACGTTTTCTTCAACAAAAACTAATTCGTAAGTTTTATGTGTGTAAAACAGGCTGGCTCCACTACGCCACCAAGTCTATTCTTATCTGAAATACAGTATAATTGATCCAGTCTCCCTAATTTTTACCTCCCTTGGTAAGGGAGGTATAGGGATCGTGCTAAAATTCGCATATCGAGATTTTGGTAAATGACCACGTTTTAAGGTCCCTACAATCCAATTTTAACATTTTCACGATGTGTGTGTGGATCCTCTTTACGCTCTAACTCAAATACTATCTTTCAGAAAATTTTATATGAAAAGATGCCATTAGATTTTGGAGTAAATCAGATAACCGAAAATGACACGTTACTGGAAGCTCAAAATAGTGTTTCTTCGAAAAATATCTTTAAATGTTATTTTTTCGAGATTTATGTTATATAAAAATCAAAGATTATTAAATTTTCTACAGGTTTGCATTAATACTTTTTCTATATATTTTATGGATAAATTTATAAAACTATCTATAATATTAATCCCGGAGCCTACGCTTTAAATACAACTCATACACATGGTTACACAATTCAGATCTCAATGTTTGTAATTGACAGATATATGCACAAACTAATCATTTTAAATAATAATATTAACATCTTAAAAAGAAAATAGTAAATGGAACAATAATTATATGGAAAGGAACTGAATACAGTTTCCAGCATAAGTAAATATGTAAAAATATAGGTAAGATAATAAAAACAAATATCATCTCGGCATATTATCCATTGATGGGTGAGCCATTCTGCTTTATACGCAGATGTATGTAATATTGATGACATATTTGCAAGCGTTTACCCGTCGTCACTTCACGCGAATCTTGGGAACGGGTTCGATTCCAACCGACGCCAACTATTTTAGAATTTGAAATGACACAATGTTGACCCCTGTGGTGCACTCTCCACGCCAGCAATGAATATAGGTAAGTATATAAATAAATAAAATAAATATATCATCACGGCATAGTACAAATTGCTGTGTCTGCCATTCTGCACTTATTGCTGGCGTGGAAAGTGCACCCTGGGGTCATTTTTGTGCCATTTAAAATTCGAAATATTTGGCATCGGTCGGGATCGAACCCGGTATTTAAATTTAATTTAAAGATATTTACATGAATAAAAATTAAATTTAACGGGAGCAGAGCTGGGACCAGTACTCAAAAAAAGTATTTAAGTACTAAATACTAAATACTCACAAGAAAAGTATTTAAATACTAAGTAAAGTAATACTTTAAGTACATCTTTTTACCTACTTACAGTACCAGTACTAAGTATATTTTAATGAAATCAGTTAAAATAATATGACGAAAAATTATCGAGTTTAGGTATATTTTGTATATCACTCTCATCCAATAAGATAGTTAAAAATATATAGCTATTTAAAAAAAAACATAAAAAAATGTTTTAAAATAAACTCCATAAGAAATACATTGTATTTTACGCATCTCTATTAAAAGTCACACTTCACATACTGTGATTAATGTCTGTAGCTACTACTTCACGCCTTGGACTAGAAAAATTGTTTACTTATTTAGTTCTATAATATTGATGAGCACGTAAATAAGTTGTTCAAAATTACTTCTTGGTTTATCTTTATTTGAGCCTTTAATTATTCGATTAAAACTGTAGATAGCGAAAACTTTAATAATAACTACCAATACTTGCTCAAACTTGTGTTGACAGTAGTGCACAAAACACACCGCAATCTGTTCTTGCGCATGCGTGAAGTATTTAGTATTTAAAGTACTTAAGTTACTTTAAATACTTTTTGATACTTTAAGTACCAAAAAGTATTTGAAGTACTAATTTTCAAAAGTATTTTAAGTAAAGTACTGTAAATACTGGATGTATTTAAAGTAATACTTCCAGTACTTTTACTTTAAGTAGTTCCCAGCTCTGAACGGGAGGTATTGTGTTGGCCACATCAATTTTTTTACCTGCCCTTGGTAAGGGAGGTATAGGGTTCGTGCTAAAAATCGCATATCGAGATTTTGGTAAATGACCACGTTTTAAGGACCTTAAAACGTGTGTGTGTGGATCCTCTTTACGCTCTAACTCAAATAATATCGTTCAGAAAATATTGAAACCTTGTATATCTAACTTACTCTTATATGGAAAGATGCCATTAGATTTTGGAGTAAATCAGATAACCGAAAATGGTACTTTACTGGAAGCTCAAAATAGTTTTTCTTCGAAAAATACCTTTAAATGTTATTTTTTCGAGATTTATGTTATATAAAAATCAAAAATTATTAGATTTTCTACAGGTTTGCATTAATACTTTTTCTATATATTTTATGGATAAATTTATAAAACTATCTATAATATTAATCCCGGAGCCTACGCTTTAAACACAACTCATACACATGGTTACACTATTCAGATCTTAAATGTTTGTAACTGACAGATATATGTCACTGTTAACAAACTAATAATTTCAAATAATAATATTAACGTTTTAAAATAGAACAATAAATACATGGAAAGGAATTTAATACAGGTTCCAGCATAAGTAAATATATAGGAATATAGGTAAGATAATAAAAATATATAATATATCATCACCGCATATTACCTATTGCTGCGTGAGCCAATCTGCGTTGTCGCAGATGTCGGCGATAATGATGACATATTTGTTCCGTGCAGGCGTTTACCAGGTGTCACTTCATGCGAATCAGGAGAACGGGTTCGATTCCAACCGACGCCAACTATTTTAGAATTTTAAATGGCACAAAATTGACCCGTGGGAGCACTCTCCTCGCCAGCAATGAATATAGGTAATGGGGAAGTTTAGTGTGATTTAAATTACATGTGAAATATTTTTTTATCGTAAATATATGAATAATTATAACTGAAAATGTAATTCAAAGTTAAAATAATGTTCCCATTTATTTATAATTAATTATTTATCATCGAACTGTTGTGACGTCACAAGTGACTTATACGTATGCGTAGAATGGATGGTGAGACCTGACTTTTTAAACGTAGGTTGTGTATTACACTACAAACTTCTGGCCAGTTCACGTGGGTTTGTTTACGTTTTCGCGGAGTGAGGTTATAAGTTTGTAGTTTGAAGTGAATTATTATTCTTTGAAAAACTATTATACAGTACTTAATTTTTAATATTCTGTTCTGTTCAACTTATAAGGTAAATATTTTTTGTACACATATTAGTATATTCTTTTCTTTTGCATGTATATGCAAGTTTATTGCGAATTTTACGTATATGTAAATAAATGTTTATTATTTTTACATTAATTAATATTTTCTATTTCTTTTCGTAGTTTAAGATGTAAACAGGATTTGTCGCCGCTGATAGCAACAATTTACCAGAAATAAATGATGCTATGATTCACAATTTTTATAAACAAAATCCATTATTTGTACCAGTGGAATTGAAAAATGTAAAAACACAGTGGTACGTTATTACTAAAATATAATTTCTGTTGTTATTTTTTGCTCACTTTTACGAAACAAAATTAATTTTCTTGAAATATTTACACTAATAAACTTGCACAAGAAGAACAGAAATATAACCTATAATAATCTTAACACAGAACCAGAAGTGTCACTGCTTAGAAACGTCAAAACATGTGGCTGCCATGTTTTAAACTCCCTGTTGCCATGGGAACCCAGCGCGCGCCTGCTTAAGGTAGACTATAGGCGATTTTTCGCGACGGACCAAACATGAACCACGGTTATACGTTTGGTTCATGAAAACGTCACTGTTATGACGTAAGATAAGATATCGCGAGAAATCAGCTTGGTTAAACCTGTTGCATCATTCGGCGGTTAATTTTAAACGATGGAGAAGTATATGAGTTATATTATAGATGAATTTATTGAGATGGACATGAGTTATTTAGTATGCTATCTTTACACATTTCGAAATATTTTGTAACAACAGGATCTGCAAATAATTGATTGTTTTATTTGTAAACAAAACTTTAACCTAACTTTTACCTTTATTTAATATATCAACAGTTCCCCTGTCAACTTCCACTTCAAGCATTTCTAATCCATTGGAAATTGTGACTTTTTCCATGTTTGTAATTTATTCTAGTTTAAATCAAAATCTCAAACGCTCAAGTGTATAAATAAAACAAAGGTAGACTGAGATGGATTGAGATTAGAAAGAGAGAACCGATGAACCTGATTCATGAACCTGCCCGCTAGCTCGGTTCGTGATTTGACGAACCTGGTCCATGATTGACGTCATTAGTTCGTCGCGAGAACGTACTGGTTCATAAAATTCATTAACCAAACCGCTTTGGTTCGTCGCGAAAATTTGCCTTATAAGTCCTCCATGAACTGTTGTGACGTCATTATTTTAGAAAATTTCATTTTTTAAGAAATCTAGACATCTTTGAGGGAAATACAATATAGAATATCACTTTTAAAGACAATCTTAATAAAATAAAAAAAAAACCATTAAACTTCCCCATTATATATATGTATACCGTGAGTATTTTTTAACATGAAACATGGGATTTGTCATATCCATGGTTACTACGACTTGACATTTGAGTGACAGCAATGTATTTGCCTGTCTCATTTAAAATGAAACATAGGGGACAATTTTGACATTTGTCTATTCTATCAGTGTCAAAAAAAAATCCAATTTGGAATACAATGGTTTATACTGTGGAAGAGAAGGTGCAGATTATTACGTGGTATTATTCGAATTTTAATCCAAGTTTAAGGCAAGTGTCGGACTTGTTCCGCGCTTCATTTCCTGACAGGCCCATACCAAGTGTAGCAACAATTTTAAGAATAGTAATTTCAATAGTGAATACCTTTAAAGGAAATGGTTGCGTCCAGCCTGCACATAACAGAAGGAATAGATCCTGTAATATATTAACCGCGCAGAAAAAATAACATGAAATTATGACTTTAATACAAAATAAGAACAGATTAACATTAAGAGAGATTGGGCAAGGTACTTC
Organism: Harpalus rufipes; assembly: GCA_951394225.1. Lineage (NCBI taxonomy): Eukaryota > Metazoa > Arthropoda > Insecta > Coleoptera > Carabidae > Harpalus > Harpalus rufipes. Next base: position 24,538,449 of record OX596281.1, on the reverse strand, counting down.
TGTAAGCAAAGCTACTGTACACAGGCTATTTAAAAAGGAGCATTGCAGATCATACCATTTCCATAATCACCAGGTGTTAGTTATGGACGACACGAGACGAAAATAATTTTTTAGTGAAAGTATGTTTGAAAACGTTAATAACAATTCAGATTTGCTGCAAAATATACTTTTTACGGACGAAGTAACTTTTTATTTACATGGCGAGGTAAATTAATAAAATTGTCGGAATTGGTCCAGGGAAAATCTACATTTGTATCATAGTACGAGGACTCAACGACCCGAGAAATTAACGTTTGGGCTGGCATAATAGAAACCCATTGCTTAGCAGTTAATGGATAGATTTTTCAAAATTTATTGTAATTATTGCTTATTTGTTCGTTATTATGTTTACTTGTTTGTTAGTTGGTTTATTTGTTCGTTATTTTGTAAATTCTTACAAAATTTTAACATAATACTTCTGTTAAATTCATCCCCTGTGTTTCATTTTAAATGAAACAGGCAAATGCATTGCTGTCAATCAAATGTCAAGTCGTAACCATGGATATGACAAATACCATGTTTCATGTTAAAAAATACTCACGGTATATACGAGTATACCGTGTGTCTGTCGTAAAGGTGTACATAGGAGATTAACATGGGAAATTAGTTTTTTGCAATTCCCTGCTCACCTAATTATTTTAAGCAAAAACGCGTCAAATAAAAGTTTTAGGGCCTAAAATTCTGCATCTAAAGCAATAAACAGAATTAACTTTACATGCTTTATAACGACAGAAATTAAATATGAAAATGTCGAAAATTACGTTGAAAATATCGATAGCCATGGAATTAAACAAAAAATAAATAAAAGCTTGACTTTTATTTGTCAAATAAGTTATTTGACGTTTCTGACAATTTGATTTTGTGTCTGGTTTTGTTGTTTGATATTATTAAAAAATGAATATTTATACTAATGAAGAGCGTGTTTTCATAATAAAATGTTTTTATGGAGGTGATAGTTACCGCAAAGTGCGTGATTTATTTTCCGTTAAGTTTATGGATCGGCCGATTCCCAGTGCAACTACAATTGCTAAATTGGTGACAAAATTTGAAAAGACTGCTAGTGTGTCTTTAAAAATACACGTGAGCCACATTTTCAGAATGTAGGACGAGCAGAAGAACGTGACTTCTGGAAGAAAGAGTGTTAGGAATGATAAGTGTAAACCCCTTCTGTAGTACTAGATATATTGGAAATGAGTTGAGAGTTCATCACAGCATCATACATAATATTAAAAAAAAATTCGTACTATTCTTATAAAATGCAGTGTCACCAAGAACTCTTCCCATACGATGAAGAAAGTAGAAGAGTGTTTTGCGAAGATATTAGCACAATAATGATCAAACTTTTTTATCGTCCATTTGTTTTACCGATGAATGCACTTTCACGTTAAATAATGAACCCAATACCCAAAATACACGTTGTTGGGCAACAGAAAATCCTAGAATTAGTATTTCAACAAGGACACATTATCCCCAGAAAGTTAATATGTGGGCTGGAATTTTAGGTCACCACATAATTGGTCCTTTTGAAATACGTGGCAATCTAAATTCGGAAAATTATTTGGAGATGCTCCAAACCGAAATTCGAGATCGAGAGATCTGGTTCCAACACGATGGATGTCCTGCACACTATGGCAGAAACGTTAGGGAATATTTGGATCTGGCATTTGCTGGGCCACAGTCTTCTCTAATATACAAGCCATGCTGTTCGAATGGCATCGGCGCAAAATCTGTTCTCGGTGGTCCTATCGTCATCCTGGATCACCGCTCTATCGCTTGTATTTATACAAACAAATACACATAATTATGTTATACATATTTTTTATTACGTACTAAATCCTACATTTAATTTTAATAATGTAGTGTGCAGAGATATATTATTTGTATTAAAATTACAATTCTTAAAAGTAATTAGTTTCCTTTTCTTATTTTTTGGACATGATTCTATATTTTTCGTTGCTCATTTTTGCAATTATTTTTATTTTTTACATAATTGTTAAGCAATATGTTGGCAAAAACACTAAACATATTCATAATATGTATATAGCCCTCACCACAAACACAAATATTGCAAAAATCGTCAGAAAATCATTTTTCAGACTGAGAATGCTCAGTTCACATAATAAATTTTGTTGATGCTTACATCTAAGAAATTTATATTCTAAATCGTTATCATTAATAATGTATTGCAAAATAGCATACATGTGTATAAATATTATCATTACAATTGTGGATGATTTCTCGACTGTGATGTGATTAGGTGTTAACAATTACTCGAAAGTTCAGTCAAACAGCATTTATTCTTACTAAACCAACGTTTCGGTGCACAAATTGTTACAAATCATGTACACAAAATACATTCGTACAAAACATTCAGTTAATTTATTAAACATCGTACAAAAAATTCAAAGAGCAAATGGATGCTCTAAGATCTTACTACACTGAAAAAGGTGCAAGGGTGCACCGTAACGTTGGTTTAGTAAGAATAAATACTGTTTGATGGAACTTTCGAGTAATTGTTACACCTAATTATCATTATAGCCTCTGTAGGAATTGACATTCCTCTTTTTTGCAAATGATTAAAATATTCATTATCCACGGACGGTACTGCATTTTCTACCACCTTTGGTTGTCTTAGTAACAATTATTGATTATATTCAATCACTTTTATTCAATAATTTATCATATTTAATAATATCACCTTCTGAAAAATGTTTTGCACACACTACTGATGTAGACGTAGGGGTTCATTGTTTTCGTGGAATAGCTTTAATCCATTTTTTGTATAATTCAGGATTCTTTGGAAAACTAAAAGTAGTTTGATAATCTTCTTTCTTTTTGCGAACTGTAGTTCGATTTACAACCTGGTACACATCAGTGATGAGGCACAATAATGCGAAAGATGTAATAAAACACTAACAGAAACTGAAGTTATTTTCTTTTATTTTTCATTATTAATATGTAACTATTTTAATATTAGACATTATAGCTCACAGTATGCTTTTTACGATCAACACAGATTACTATACATGTTTTGTTTAATTCTTAAGTAAATAAAATCCTTTAGAAACTTGTTATTGTTAATATGTTATTGAAAGTTATGTTTTTCACTCTCAATTTATGTTATTTAATTAAAAAATATTTTTTACATAGTAAGACAACATCGTTGGAAATTGGGTCAACGCGCGCAAATCTTCGACAGTAGGACTCTCAACAGCGTTGTCAAGTTTCAGCAGCACGGCTTGTATATTAGAGAAGGCTGTGGCTGGGCGCTGGATTGGACGAGTGGTTATTATTAACTGGCCTGCTAGATCTCCAGATCTTGCTCCATGTGACTTGTTTTTATGGGGTCACTTAAAAAATCAAATTTATAAACAAAACCACGAAAACATAAATGATCTGCCATATTTAATGAATGTCATCGTATAACTCAGCAGCAACTATTTAATGTACAATGGTCGTTTTACAATAGATTAGGTTATTGTCTTGTCCAAAATGGTGCTGCATTTGAATATTTATTGTAACTATTATCTTTAAATTATAATTACTTGTTATTCGTTTACTAATTACAAAACTTTTCTTGCTTGAAAATATGTTACAAAATATTGAATTTTTAATAAATTCATATTATTTAAACAAAACTGTATTTATTAACTTTATTTATTAGTCTAATATTTCTGTTATTGTCATACTTAACGATATTTGTCCAAATAAAATTGTTAGAAATGTCAAGTAAGTTAACTTACGTTGTGACAGATAAAACGTCAAGCATTTATTTATTTTTTGTTCAATTCCATGACTATCGATATTTTCAACGTAATTTTCGACATTTTCATATTTAATAGCTGTCGTTAAAAAGCATGTAAAAGTAATTATGTTTATTGATTTAGATGCAGAATTTTATGCCCTAAAACTTTTATTTGACGCGTTTTTGCTTAAAATAATTAGGTGAGCAGGGAATTTCAAAAAACTGATTTCCCATGTTAATCTCCTATGTACACCTTTAAGATAGACACACGGTATACATATATATATATATATATATATATATATATATATATATATTAGGGTGGACCTTAAAAGGGGTGAAGTCGAATTTTAACCGGGCCGCCCCTCAAAATGGTCCCAAATTGGAAAAAAAAAATTGTAGTAATTTTTTTTCCGTGTAATATTAAGGTATAAGGGTGCCGAAATGCACTTTTCTACTTTTTATTTAAATAAAATCGGATTTTTACACATTTTGGGACTTTATTTTTTTTTCGAGGCAGTAGGAGGTTTCAAAAATCAAGTCAGTGGTGGAATACAGTCTATAAATACCCGATAATGTGTGGTAATGATTCTGATATTATTCTGAAGAGATTTAAAGATGATCAAACCATCGCTCAAAAGACTTGAAAAGCTGTTTTGGCTTAGATGATTAAAAAAAATTACAAAACAATTATATAATCTACAATAAAATTATTAAATCAATTGTTAATTAACTGACATAATTTTAAAAGTGTTATTATAAGGATTTTCAGCAATTTCAAAAATTTGATGCCACATTTGTCGGCGACATACAGTGCCCTCTATCATGTTTTTGTGTTGATGTTAAATATAACCTGAAAAATAGTTATTCAAAAACAAGCATTACTCAAACGCTATTTGTGCATTAATAAAAAAAAATATATTTTTCAATAAAATTATTTTATTCATTCTGCAGATGCAATGATTCTGCACGCACCCTGTAGATTCATTAAATTCTGCAGGGTGCGTGAAAATGAGGTCAGACTGAAATACTTTTTCATTTATTATTCAACTTTTGTATTGTAGATTTGAAAGTATATAATAGTTTTATCTCTTTTTATCACAACATCTAAGCCAAAACAGCTTTTCAAGTCTTTTGAGCAATAGTTTGATCATCTTTAAATCTCTTCAGAATAATATCAGAATCATTACCACACATTATCGGGTAATTATAGACTGTATTCCACCGCTGAGTGGATTTTTGAAACCTCCTATTGCCTCGAAAAGAAATAAAGTCCGAAAATGTGTAAAAATCCGAATTTATTTAAATAAAAAGTAGAAAAGTGCATTTCGGCACCCTTGAACCTTAATATTACGCGGAAAAAATTTTACTACAATTTTTTTTTTCTAATTTGGGACCATTTTGAGGGGCGGCCCGGTTAAAATTCGACTTCACCCCTTTTAAGGTCCACCCTAATATATATATATATATATATATATATATATATATATATATATATATATATATATATATATATATATGTATACCGTGTGTCTATCTTAAAGGTGTACATAGGAGATTAACATGGGAAATCAGTTTTTTGAAATTCCCTGCTCACCTAATTATTTTAAGCAAAAACGCGTCAAATAAAAGTTTTAGGGCATAAAATTCTGCATCTAAATCAATAAACATAATTACTTTTACATGCTTTTTAACGACAGCTATTAAATATGAAAATGTCGAAAATTACGTTGAAAATATCGATAGTCATGGAATTGAACAAAAAATAAATAAATGCTTGACGTTTTATCTGTCACAACGTAAGTTAACTTACTTGACATTTCTAACAATTTTATTTGGACAAATATCGTTAAGTATGACAATAACAGAAATATTAGACTAATAAATAAAGTTAATAAATACAGTTTTGTTTAAATAATATGAATTTATTAAAAATTCAATATTTTGTAACATATTTTCAAGCAAGAAAAGTTTTGTAATTAGTAAACGAATAACAAGTAATTATAATTTAAAGATAATAGTTACAATAAATATTCAAATGCAGCACCATTTTGGACAAGACAATAACCTAATCTATTGTAAAACGACCATTGTACATTAAATAGTTGCTGCTGAGTTATACGATGACATTCATTAAATATGGCAGATCATTTATGTTTTCGTGGTTTTGTTTATAAATTTGATTTTTTAAGTGACCCCATAAAAACAAGTCACATGGAGCAAGATCTGGAGATCTAGCAGGCCAGTTAATAATAACCACTCGTCCAATCCAGCGCCCAGCCACAGCCTTCTCTAATATACAAGCCGTGCTGCTGAAACTTGACAACGCTGTTGAGAGTCCTACTGTCGAAGATTTGCGCGCGTTGACCCAATTTCCAACGATGTTGTCTTACTATGTAAAAAATATTTTTTAATTAAATAACATAAATTGAGAGTGAAAAACATAACTTTCAATAACATATTAACAATAACAAGTTTCTAAAGGATTTTATTTACTTAAGAATTAAACAAAACATGTATAGTAATCTGTGTTGATCGTAAAAAGCATACTGTGAGCTATAATGTCTAATATTAAAATAGTTACATATTAATAATGAAAAATAAAAGAAAATAACTTCAGTTTCTGTTAGTGTTTTATTACATCTTTCGCATTATTGTGCCTCATCACTGATGTGTACCAGGTTGTAAATCGAACTACAGTTCGCAAAAAGAAAGAAGATTATCAAACTACTTTTAGTTTTCCAAAGAATCCTGAATTATACAAAAAATGGATTAAAGCTATTCCACGAAAACAATGAACCCCTACGTCTACATCAGTAGTGTGTGCAAAACATTTTTCAGAAGGTGATATTATTAAATATGATAAATTATTGAATAAAAGTGATTGAATATAATCAATAATTGTTACTAAGACAACCAAAGGTGGTAGAAAATGCAGTACCGTCCGTGGATAATGAATATTTTAATCATTTGCAAAAAAGAGGAATGTCAATTCCTACAGAGGCTATAATGATAATTAGGTGTAACAATTACTCGAAAGTTCCATCAAACAGTATTTATTCTTACTAAACCAACGTTACGGTGCACCCTTGCACCTTTTTCAGTGTAGTAAGATCTTAGAGCATCCATTTGCTCTTTGAATTTTTTGTACGATGTTTAATAAATTAACTGAATGTTTTGTACGAATGTATTTTGTGTACATGATTTGTAACAATTTGTGCACCGAAACGTTGGTTTAGTAAGAATAAATGCTGTTTGACTGAACTTTCGAGTAATTGTTAACACCTAATCACATCACAGTCGAGAAATCATCCACAATTGTAATGATAATATTTATACATATGTATGCTATTTTGCAATACATTATTAATGATAACGATTTAGAATATAAATTTCTTAGATGTAAGCATCAACAAAATTTATTATGTGAACTGAGCATTCTCAGTCTGAAAAATGATTTTCTGACGATTTTTGCAATATTTGTGTTTGTGGTGAGGGCTATATACATATTATGAATATGTTTAGTGTTTTTGCCAACATATTGCTTAACAATTATGTAAAAAATAAAAATAATTGCAAAAATGAGCAACGAAAAATATAGAATCATGTACAAAAAATAAGAAAAGGAAACTAATTACTTTTAAGAATTGTAATTTTAATACAAATAATATATCTCTGCACACTACATTATTAAAATTAAATGTAGGATTTAGTACATAATAAATATGTATAACATAATTATGTGTATTTGTTTGTATAAATACAAGCGATAGAGTGGTGATCCAGGATGACGATAGGACCACCGAGAACAGATTTTGCGCCGTTGCCATTCGAACAGCATGGCTTGTATATTAGAGAAGACTGTGTCCCAGCAAATGCCAGATCCAAATATTCCCTAACGTTTCTGCCATAGTGTGCAGGACATCCATCGTGTTGGAACCAGATCTCTTGATCTGGGCGCACAACATCGTCTATTGCAGGACCAATTTCGGTTTGGAGCATCTCCAAATAATTTTCCGTATTTAGATTGCCACGTATTTCAAAAGGACCAATTATGTGGTGACCTAAAATTCCAGCCCACATATTAACTTTCTGGGGATAATGTGTCCTTGTTAAAATACTAATTCTAGGATTTTCTGTTGCCCAACAACGTGTATTTTGGGTATTGGGTTCATTATTTAACGTGAAAGTGCATTCATCGGTAAAACAAATGGACGATAAAAAAGTTTGATCATTATTGTGCTAATATCTTCGCAAAACACTCTTCTACTTTCTTCATCGTATGGGAAAAGTTCTTGGTGACACTGCATTTTATAAGAATAGTACGAATTTTTTTTTTTTAATATTTAAGGTCCACCCTAATATATATATATATATATATATATATATATATATATTTGTACCGTGCGAGCGTTTACCAGGTGTTATCTCACGAGCACTTATTGCTGGCGTGGAGAGTGCACCACAGGGGTCATTTTTGTGCCATTTAAAATTTGAAATAGTATTCCTTCTCATTAATAAATGTTCTTGTTTAATTGAATGTGTGTATAACTGTATTCACATAAAGCTTAAATCAAATAGAAATTTCAACAGGTTATGAGGCCCAGGCAGGAAATAAAGTAGGTATTGATACTGTTGAATGTATAATTTTATTGCCTGAAAGAAAGAATTTTAATCCAACGAAGACAAGAAACTGAAACTCTTTTAATATTTTTATGAAATATTTTATTTAATTTTTCAGTGTGACATTTTATTATTTATTTATGTATACAGGGTGATTTCTAACGTACGGACGAAACTGATAGGGCAACTAGAGGGGACCAAAATATAGTTTTTTTTACAATAAACTTTTGATCATAATCGAATAACAAGAAAGATACAACGGTTTAAAGTTCTTATAAATTAACGCCCACTTATTGAGTACCGCTGAGCTTACTATATTCGCGTTTACATTAGAAACAATTCGTGCGCGTTCAGCGTTTTCTTCAGCAGCTCCATACACCATAATCATGTCTACGTATTCTTCGTTAGTGAAATTAACCATTTCAGTCGAATTAATGACTTAACAAATAACCTATTTAATTTTTGACGTTTAAGTAATTTTGACTTACCTACATACATGATTAAATTAAATAAATCAGCGGTTCTCAATAAACGAACACCCATGACTGAATATTTTAAAGAACAATTTAAATAGCTATACCTTTCATCTTATAAAAATTTTAATAAAATTTTAACTGAACTTTGTTTAATTAACTCTCAAATATTCTAAATTTGAATTCAAAACGTAAGTTATTACCGTATTTTATAAAAAAATGCTTCAGTTTATAAGAACTTTAAACCGTTGTATCTTTCTTGTTATTCGATTATGATCAAAAGTTTATTGTAAAAAAAACTATATTTTGGTCCCCTCTAGTTGCCCTATCAGTTTCGTCCGTACGTTAGAAATCACCCTGTATATATATATTTTTAAGTAACTACGACTACATATTATTTTAAAAAACAATAGTCTTGTAATTTATGGTTTTAACGAATTTATTTCACTTAGGAATTACAAAGAATAAATCTAGGCTTGTATTAAGAACATAAACGTCACTCTTTATTGAAATTGAGAGATATGATATATTACATGTCAAAAATTGTTTTTTACATGCCTACTTAGATTCATGCTATTTGAAGTAGTGGACAATTGATTATTCGCAACACTCCCACTTTGTCCCTACTTCAGTATTTGCTTCTTTAGTTCTTCTTTTCTTCTCGTCTTTTGTTGTGCAATGTCTTTGAATGATACCCAGGGCTTCACGTTGATTTTGGAATGTTAGGCGAGGCAGTGATTTTGTGAGCATGTCTGCCTGGTCTTTGGAGGACACGTACTCGATTGAAAATACTTTATCTTCGTATTGACTTCTTATGTAGTGGTACCTCACATCTATATGTTTTGTCCTCTTGTGGTGTACGGGATTTTTGATAAATAACGTTGCTGGTATATCGTTGACGTCCAGGAGATCCTTGAAGAGTGTTTTTAACCATACAATCTCTTTCGCTGTCTGACATGCTGCCATATATTCAGCTTCTGTAGTTGACAAAGCTACAGCTTGCTGACGTTGCGAAGTCCAGGAAATTATCGCAGATTCAAATTTTACAACGTATCCTGTAGTCGATCGACGTGTTTCTAGTTCACCAGCATAATCTGAATCGCTGTATGCCAAAAGTTTAATCTCTTGATTTCTTTCGAATCTTATTCCGTAATCGACTGTTCCTTTCAAGTATTTCAAGATTATTTTTACTGCAGATCAGTGTATCTTTGTGGGCTTTTCTAGATATCGACTGGTGACATTCACTGCGTAAGTTATGTCTGGCCTGGTTGCCACGCAAAGATACATGAGGCTACCAATGGCTTCTCTGTAGGGCGCGTTCGTCAATTCTTTCTCATCGTTTGAACTAAGCTCACAGTGTGGATCCGCTGGAATCGTTACTGGGTTCGCTTCTTCCATCCGGAATCTAATCAATACCTTTTGGGCATAACCTTTTTGATGCAGAAAGATTGATCCAGCGTCGGCTCGTTCAATCTGCAAACCTAAGAACAAATTTACTTCGTTGCTGGTTATTTCGAATTCTTTCTTCAAATCTTCGAGTAGTTTTTCGATGAGTTGTCGATCCTTTGACACAACTAATCCGTCATCTATATAGATGGCCAGAATTAGTTTGCACTTTTCATTTTGCCTTGTGAAGACGCAGGGGTCAGCTTGAGTCGCCTTTAATTTGAATTTCCCTAGAAATTCTGTAAAGCGTTTGTTCCAGCAACGAGAGGATTGTTTTAGTCCGTATAGGCTGCGTTTAAGTTGACAAACTCTTCCCGTTTCATCATCGTATCTTTCCGGCTGCCTCATGAAGATGTTTTCTTCTATATCGCCGTATAAAAAGACAGTTTTTACATCAAACTGCTGTAGTTGCATCCCCTCGTTGGCAGCAATGGCGAGTACGGCTCTAATTGAATCGAAACGGACAACTGGGCTAAAGGTCTCTGTGTAGTCGATGCCTCTGCGTTGGCTGAAACCTCGTGCAACGAGTCTTGCCTTGTACCGTATTATATTTCCGTCGGCGTCTCTCTTCAGCTTAAACGTCCATTTATTATCAATTACGTTTTGATCCTTCGATGCAGTGATAAGTTCCCAGACTTTATTTTTCATCAAGGATTCGAACTCTTCGTCCATTGCCTCTTTCCATTTGGCTGCTTGGCTACTTACTATAGCTTCCTTGTAGGAGAGAGGTTCTTGGCACTCTGCCATGAAAAGCTCGTCTGGGTCGATATGATCCTCATACCGTGATGGGCGTCTCAACAATGCCCTATCTCGTAGTACTCGCTTTTCTTCTGGAGTTCGAACTTCCGGTATGTTTGCTTCCTGAATCACTTCATTGATTTCATTTTCTTCTTCTTCGGAATTTTCTGGTTGCTGAAAATCCGCTTCCAGTCTTTTTGGGGTATTTTCCACTTCTATTTCGACGTCGTTTATTGATTTCTGGTCTTCATCTGGTTTCAATTTTTCAAGAACCCACCACTCGGTGTTAACAGCTTCCTCATCATGTGGTATGGTTTTATCAGGTCTTCCAGTAAATACTATGTCCCTTGACGTCTTGACAATCTTTTCTTCAGAATACCAGACTCTGTATCCTTTTATCCCTTCTTCATATCCAACGAAGAAACCCCTTTTTCCCTTTGCGTCTAGTTTTCGCCGCTTTTCTTTAGGGATATGCGTGTATACTTCTTCTCCGAAAATCCTTAGGTGTTGAATGTTTGGTTACCGTTGAAACCATAATTCATAAGGTGTAACATTCTTTATGCTGCTGGTTCCTGATACGTTCAACACGTAGATAGCGGTATTGACTGCTTCAGCCCAGAATTTTGAGCTTACTGCTCTATTTTGTAGCATTGTTCGTGCTGCCTCCATTACAGTTCTATTTTCGCGCTCAGCAGCCCCGTTTTGTTCAGGTGTGTACGCATTGGTTCGTTGATGCCTTACCCCAAATTGATGCATTAACTTCTGTATTGCTTGGTTGACAAATTCCAGCCCGTTGTCTGTTCGTAGAACTTGTATACCCTTTTCACATTGTTTTTCTGTTTTTCTCAGATAATTCTCGATGCAGTATACTACTTCGGACTTGTTCTTGATGAAATAGATTGTGCGGTAATGTGAAAAATCGTCCTTCATTAATAGAAAGTAGCGTGCTACGCCGATGGATTTTATTTGCATCGGCCCGCAAAGGTCGGCGTGAATTATTTCTCCTGTACATTTAGTTTTCGTGACGCTGTCCGGGAACGACTGTCGGTGGATCTTTCCCAAAGTGCATGCATCGCAAAAAGGTTCTTCTTTATCGTTTGTTTTTATTTCAAATAGATTTAATACCTTTTTTACGTGCTGATAATTTTGATGTGCCAGTCTCTTGTGCCAATTCTCCAGTGTCGATGTCGTGACTACGTTCGTCTGAACTGAGCTTTGGAATCTTCCTGTTCCTTACTCCCTCGTTTCATCTACCTTAAACTGCATTATGTAGAGCTTGTTCCTCCTAGCTCCCACTGCCACAGTTCGCTCTCCCTTTACCAGCTTGCAGTTCTCTCGAGTTGACAGCATCTGTAGGCCTTTATCTAATGCTGCTCCAACTGAGAAAAGGTTGTATTTTAGTTCTGGAACATACAGAACGTCTATGAGATGATTTTGGTTCCATTTGTCCCCGTCGAACATCTGGATGTTTACGCAGCCCCTTCCATAGGCATCAATATAGCCCCTGTCTCCTATACACACTGGTTTTGGTTCATCGAATTCTTGATACGTAGTGAACCATTTCTTCACGTGGCACATATGGTCGCTCGCTCCGGTGTCCAGAACCCAGTCTTTGATATCCCTGCGCTTGTAGTACGACGATGTTAGAGCTAGAGACTCGCTCACAAGCCCTTCCCCTTGGAGTTTCTTCGGTTTGCGCTTTGGACAATTTCTTGCCCAATGCCCTGGCTCGTGGCATTCGAAGCACTTTCCAAACTTTGATGTACCCTTTTTCATCTTGTCCTTATGCCACTGCGTCTTCGACTTTTGCGTCTTCGAAGCGAGAGCTTTAGCTTCGTTGTCTTCTTGCGCTGCATTTCTAGATTCCTCTATTGACAATCTTGAGGTTAGATTAGATATAGTTCGTTCGGCTACTGGCGAGGATTCCCATGCACTCACAAAATATCGGTAGGTTGCAGGTAAAGTCATTAGAATTTTGGTTATTATCATAGATTCTGGTATTTGCTCACCCATCAACCTCAGGCGGTGTGCGAGATCCTCGAGTTTCGCTATGTGCGTCGCAATGTTGTCTGAATCCGCTTTCGTTGTATTGTACCATTTCTGTTGCAGTAGATGTACGCCGGCCTCAGACTTTTGTTCGTAGACATCGGAAAGTTTCTGCCACATATCTCTTGCCGTTGTGCAGTTGATTATATGTAGCGTTGGTTGATCTCCAATAGTAGTAGCTATCACTCTTTGTGCAGTTGCATCTGCTTTGAGCCAAATTTCCAGCTCTTTTTCATAATTCTTATGAGTTTGCTCGCTTGCATCGGTGTCCGGTTCTTCCGGCTTTAAATTCACCCCACTCGCTACGCCCCAAGCTTTGTGCGAGTTGAGTATGATGCGTATTTTAAACTTCCACACTCCCCAATTTTCAATGCTGTTGAGGTAAGGAATTCTCGCAAGTTCACTCTCCATTTCGATCCTGTTATATTTTTCACTTTTGCACTTTGGCTTGGAATAACCTAGAGAATTAATGTTCTTGCGTGACTTAAAATCCAGAGAATATTCTTTTTACAAATTCGCCTGGGCCCATAACATCTTGTAATTTATGGTTTTAACGAATTTATTTCACTTAGGAATTACAAAGAATAAATCTAGATTAAGAACATAAACGTCACTCTTTATTGAAATTGAGAGATATGATATATTACATGTCAAAAATTGTTTTTTACATGCCTACTTAGATTCATGCTATTTGAAGTAGTGAACAATTGATTATTCGCAACAAATAGAAACTATGTCAAGTATGACACTGACATTGACATGTTATGACAATTTCAACAGGAACGAACTATTTTTTCAATACTCCCACTTCGGCTGTTATTGAAATTTCGGATTCGTAAAGTAATCCAAGTTTATCTTTATTCATTTTAAACTTTAAAGCAGGTAGAGCTTTAGTCATTATGTCTGCTACTTGCTCACTGGCGGACAAATATTCCAATTCAATTTTACCATCATTCACCAGTTCGCGAAGAAAATATTTTCGTATGTCAATATGCTTCGATCTTGAGCGTACTTCACGTAATTTTGCGAAATGAATAGCACTTTGATTGTCCAATTTTAATATAGGTGTTTGACATTTTCTTAACATATTTTCTGTCAGTCGATGCAACCATAAAATTTCACGTGAACCATCACTCGCTGCTACATATTCAGCTTCCATTGTAGAAAGTGTAACACAATTTTGACGTTTGCTGCTTCACTGTACTGCTGTTCCATTAAACAGAATGACCATGCCACTTGTGCTTCTTCTAGTTTCTAAATGATAGAATGATACAATATGCCAAGATCTAAAGTCGCTTTTAGATATCTGAAAACACGTTTTACCTTACGCCAATCATTTAATGTATGTCTATCTAGATGTTGACTCAGTTTACTGACTGAAAATGCTAAATCCGGTCTACTGCCAATCATCAGATACATTAAACTTTCTATTGCTTCACGATATGGCATAGTTGATTTATCTTCTTCCTTTTCATTAACTTCTTGTTTTTCTTCATCACCAACGGTCATAGGAGTTTCTACAGGTTTAGCTTCTAACATGCGGAATCTTTCTAAAATCCTTCGTGCATATCCTTTTTAACAAATAAATATTGAATTGTCTTTCAGTTGTTTAATTTGGAGTCCTAGATACTAATTAAGTTGACTTGATTTTATTTCAAATCTTTTATTTATTTCAGCCAACAATTTTTCACCTTCAACTTTCTCTGAACTTCCAATAATTCCATCGTCTACATAAATAGCAACAATTAATAAATTTCCTTCATTTTCTGATGTAAAAATGCAAGGATCTTGATCACTTTGTTTAAGACCTTGATTTTTGAAGAATTACGAAAGTTTTAAATTCCAGAATTTTGGTGCTTGCTTCAGACCATATAATGCTTTTTGCAATTTACATACTCTTCCTGAATTATCATCAAAACCTTTTGGTTGAAACATATACAAATTTTCTTTCAATTCTCCATGTAAAAATGCTGTTTTGATATCAAATTGAATAAAATGTAATTTCTTGATTGCAGCAATTGCTAATAATAATCTTATAGATTCGAAACGAACTACAGGACTATATGTATCTTCAAAATCAATTCCAGGTCTTTGTGTAAAGCCACGAACTACAAGTCTGGCCTTGTATCTATCGATTGAACCATCTGCATGTCTCTTGATCCGTAGCACCCAACGGTTTGTTAAAATACGAGCACCTGGAGGAAGCTCGATCAAAGTCCAAGTTTTATTTTCATGAAGCGATTTCATCTCATCTTGCATTGCTTCATGCCACTTCGAAGCATCAGGTGAACTAATAGTTTCTTCAAATGTTGGTGCATCAATAGCTTCTGTGAAATAAGACTCACCAAATATTTTAGATTTTCGCTGACGAAGAGAATAACGTTTTTCTATTTTATTTTCTAATTCTTCTCCTTCGTAGGTACTTCCTGTTTCTTCTTGAATTTAATTTTCTTTATCTTCGCTCCCACTGCAATTGGAATCTGTCTTATTTTCATCTTCACAAAAATTTGCGGGAACTGTAACATCTATGATATTTGGTGTATTGTACATGCGACAAATTTGTTCATCAAATTCTTCATTTACTATTACATCAACTTTTGAATTTTCATACTGTACTTTGTAACCACAATCTTCATATCCTATTAGTACACCAGTTTTTGCTTTTGGGTCAAGTTTTCGACGTTGATTTTTTGGACATAATGCGAAAATTCTTGAACCAAATATTCTTAAATTTTTAATTCGTGGTTTACGGTTGTACCATAATTCAAATGGAGTTTTACCTTCTACGGTAGAAGTACCTGAAACATTTAATATTGTAACAGCAGTATTGCAAGCTTCTGCCCAATATTTTAAATTCATATATTTGGCATTTAACATTGTACGTGCAGCTTCAATTACTGTGCGATTTTCTCTTTCTATAGTACCATTTTGTTGGGGAGTTTCTCTTGAAATAACAATGTGATTTACACCATATTTTTCTAATATTTTTCTAAATGATTCATCTAAAAACTCTGTTCCTCTGTCAGTTCTCAAATTTTTGACCTCAAAATCGTTTTCATTTTTAACTTTATTTAACAACTTTGATAACATATCTTTAACGTCAGATTTATGCTTTAAGAAATATGCTGTTTTGAAATGTGAATAATCATCTTTAAACAATAGCATAAACTTTGCCCCTACACTTGACGCGACTTGCATAGGGCCACACAAATCTACGTGAATCAATTCTCCAGGTTTCGTAGCTTTCTGAAATCGACTTGGAAACGATTTTTGGTGTAATTTATTTATAATGCAAGCTTCACATTTTGCATTTAAGTCACCACTAAATTTAATATCATGCAGTTTCAATACCTGAGCTACGTGCTTCTTATTTTGGTGAGCCATTCTCTCATGCCATAACTGCAATTCATCTCTGTGTTCAGTAAAAGCAGCAACGGAATTTTTCGGTTTGACAACGTGTAGCTGAACTTCTGTCATTTGTCTGTTTCGACGCCCTTTTAAAATGAATCTTTTGCAGGAATCTGTCAACCACCAATTTTGCCCACTAGCATGTTGAATATAACCTGCGTCAAGCATTCTTCCAACTGACAGCAGATTATTATAACATTCTGGAACATACAAGACTTTATCAATGTAACATTTAATTATTTTACCGTTTATTTTGATCGTTAAGTCAATTTTTCCTTCCCCAAAGGCTTGCATAAATGTTCCATTCCCGCAACGAATTTGTTTTGGTGGTGATAATTGTTTGTATTCTGAAAAACAGTCTAATCTTCTTGTCATATGATCCGTTGCTCCAGAATCGGCATACCAAATATTACTACTTCCAACGAAATCAAAGTTATTATTACAAGCAGTAAATAATTTTCCTGCACTAGCTCCACTTGGCCCTTTCATTTTATCTTCTGCAGCTTCTTGGTTCTTTCTTTTCCAGCATTTGAATGCTAAATGACCAATTTTTCCACAATAGTTGCATGATTTCTTCTGTTTTTCGTTCTTGTCATTTTTATTATTTTCAAATTTGTGCTGAAATTGTTTTCGTGGATTTTTAATTACTGAACTGACTTCTGTCTTCCTTCTTAGATTTTCTTTTGATGCTGATAAGGCTATTGTAGATTCATTATCGCGTAATTTCATTCTATTTTCTGTAGCTACTAAACGTCCAATTAGATGTGAAACAGTCTGATTTGTTTTTGAAGTAGAATGCTAAGCTTCAATGAAACTATCGTATGAACTTGGAAGCGTCGACAAAATTTTTGCTATTATAGTTTCCTCATATGTGGGCTCTCCTAGATCTTTAATTTGTTTTCGTAAATTTTGAATTTTGGTAGTGTGGGTAATAACATCATCTATGCTATCCCATGTAGCTCCATAAAATTCAATTAACAATGCCATCTTTCGATCTACGGAAGTTCGTTCATATACTCCTTCAAGTTTTTGCCACATATCTTTCGCTTCTTCAAGCCCTTGAACAAGCGCGAAGGGTTTGTCGTCCAATGTTTGGACTATAATTGAAATCACCTTACAATTTCTTTCAATCCAACTCGCACACTCTTTTTCAGATTTAACTGTTGTTCCGTCAATTAAACCCCAGAGTCCATTTCCGCGAATATGGCAAATCATATAGTATTTCCATACCTGCCAGTTTTCTTCGCCGATAAGCTTGGGAATGCGATAGCGATCTACCTCCATTTTATTTTATTTTATTTTTAAAAAAATACACGTAGTCTGGACCTATAACCTGTTGAATGTATAGTTTTATTGCCTGAAAGAAAGAATTTTAATCCAACGAAGACAAGAAACTGAAACTCTTTTAATATTTTTATGAAATATTTTATTTAATTTTTCAGTGTGACATTTTATTATTTATTTATATATATATATATATATATATATATATATATATATATATATATATATTTAAGTAACTACGACTACATATTATTTTAAAAAACAATAGAAACTATGTCAAGTATGACACTGACATTGACATGTTATGACAATTTCAATAGGAACGAACTATTTTTTCAATAGATACAGTTCAAAAAGTAAAGCGTACAAACAAAAAAAGTCATGGCACAGGAAGCGGAATAATACAGAATCCCATTGTTTGACGGGCAAATTTTAACAATTGGAAATTCCGAATGGAAACCCTGCTAAATGAGATGGACTTAACTAAATATACGGATCAAAAATACACGGAAATGGTTGTTTTCGAAGACGATGATACGGAGGAAAAACGACGGTTGAAGAAGGTTCTCCCGATAGATCACCGTAAAAAGGATTTGAAATGTATGTCACAGATCATATAACGTATTTCGGACAGTCACCTGGAGTAAGTGTGACATTGCATAAAGCGTAATTCTATGGCGTGATATATTCGAATATAGACCAGAGGCCCCCTCTGATAAAATTTAGCCCTCTGCCCCAGACGGCTAAATTTTGTCAAGTAAGGAAAAATGCATAGCTAGAAGTTCTGTACCGATGGTAGGATGAATCAGTCAGATGAAATCTGTCTCACCGTTATGACACTCTCTGTGTGTCACGCTTACGCGAATAAGAATTCGCACGCTTAGAGTTTGCGAACAATAGTTCGATGTCAAACTACGCCTATAGTTAGTTAGTAGGCAGCAATAACCCAGATCACTTCGCTTTAACCTTGTCATATTCGCCCCGCGTTTATTCTACGCACGTAATTGTATAAGTGTTTTTGTTTATATTCATATTTTGTATCCGTTCTTTAATTATTAACTTCAATATATTATTTAATTTAATCTAACTGGCGTTAGAATATTAAATTAAATCCCAAACACCCGGTGAAGTGTCGTGAAGTGGAATCCACGAGGTTCCAGCCAATCAGCCCAGCTGTTCCGTGACGTACGTCTGGTACGGGGTAAGTATCCTTACTCCACATTTCGCCTGCTCCCATTTTCGGTCCAACCTGTCCGCAAACGCAATAGGTGGTTCCTCAATTTTTCGCTAACCACCGGAACAGGTTGTAATAATCCTCCCCTTCCCTTAGGCTACTTTGAGAAGTCCGGCCTAATTTGTAAACTGTTACATTTAGGCAATAGACAGTAGGAATATTATTTACAACTTGTTACATTTGGCTAACAGTCAGTGGGAGATTTATTTACGCCCTGTTGCATTGGCGCAGGGTCGGTAGGATTATTAACAATCTGTTACATAAGCAAAAGACAAGAGCACGAGCTTCGATTTATGGATGTCGTTGTGTCAGACATTCGAGAAGAAAGATATGGAAAATCAACTCTTGACGCATAAAAGGTTATTGACTATGAAACTCAAGTTGAAATTTTATAAATATTTCTTATTTATAGTGATAGCCATGGAATTTAAACAAAATTACAAAGGAATGCATATCGTTTGAACTGTCAGAATTTCGCAATTTTACAGGTTACAAAATAAAATAAATAAAATCTGTCCAGTGATTTAGATATTATACAATATGAAAAAAATCTGATGTGGCCAGCACAATACCTTCCGTCAATCCTGTGTATTATGTACAAATTCCATACATAAATTTTCTTGCAAAAGATTCTAAATTTCCAGTAATAATTATTTCATGCAAATGACACTTGACACTGACATCTTCTTCTTTAGCTTTTACCATTCGTTACTGGTCGCTATTTTTTTATTTTTTTCTTCCATTTATTTGTTTTGCGGGTCCTTATGTTAAAATTTTTCATTCAAAATTTATTTTATTGGTATTTTATGATTCCTTTTCTCGGCAACTGAATTCCACACCCCTGATAATAAACAAACCACATGAAATAAGAAAATCATAAAATTTTGAATGAAAAATTATGACATTTGTCAGTTATGGACGTAATTAATAGCTGTCATTTTGACACGGGTCCCCATATCTGCAGGGGGGTAAAACTGCATTCAGAAACGTGATAACAAGTTTTCAATCTAGTAGCGTTTGGAAATACTTCCTGACCCTTTCATAGATGGCTTTAGTAGTACAGATTTTACAGGGATTCTCAAACTTTAATATCAAAATACTATAAAACGGTAACATATGTTTGAGAACTGCTGTAAATTTCCCACAATTCTCAATTGCATTGCTCGAAATTCTTTGACATTTAAAACTGTTATTTGAGAATTTGTATCTTTATTGCAATATAGTACTTTATCATTCAATATATTTTCGGTAAGTATATTAGTTTTCATACTAGCATTATTGTACGGGGGTGATATAAAATACAATAAATTAATAATATTTCAGAAAAGAATCACATGAAATATTTGTAACTCCTGCATAGTGGAGACACATTCTTGCAGAAGTTGACAGTGCCCAGTAGAAGAAATGGTTTACGTAAGTGGACCAGGAGAATTTACATCATGGTGGTGCTCTTAGATATATACACCGTAGAAGAGCAGCAAAATATTACATTATTACGCGAAAGGACGTGAAACTTCATAAGATTCATCAAAGAATGTTGAAATAGTATGGTGTCAGTTTTAAGACAAAAGGAGTATAGAAGAGGGTAGATTTGTTAAAAAATGGACCAACATCGATAACGAGTTCAATGAAGCAGTGCATTTCTGACAGACATTTAAAGTAACATCCCTTTTTTGAAATAAAATTCCCTCTTGTAATAATAATAATTTAAATTTTTAATTCCTTGAGTAGTATATGCTTAAATTTTAATAGTTGTCGCCGTGTAGTTTGAGATTTGTAGTTATTTATTTATTATTTAATTTAAATAATGAAATGTATATATTTTTAAATAAAGATATTAACATATTAAGTACTGTATTTTTTTTTATAGTTCAACATATATTTCACATTTCTTGACAATGTCTTTAATAACATCTATTTTCGATAGATTTTTTATTAATTACATTTTCAAGAAATAAAATTTAAAGTTTGGATAATTCAAAATGAATTCATATTTCCCGCCACTTTCTTGGATGTCAAATTTAGTTCTCTGACCTTTTCATAGGCGGCACCAAAAGTTGTTATCCCGGTTTATACGGGAGATACCCAATCTTCTACTACATATTTTCCTTAATCTATGCCTATCTGCTTGCCAAAGTCAGCAAAGTCACGTCACTGCACGTGCCCAACACCTAAATTTTCTTGCAAAAGATCCTAAATTTCCAGTAAAATTATTTCATAAACAAACTATGCAAATTTCACTTGACACTAACATCTTCTTCTTCTTTAGTTTTTCCCATTCGTTAGGGGGTCGCTATTTTTTATTTACTTTTTCCACTGCGTTTTTTTGCGTGTCGTCCTCATTCAGTTCCTTTTCTCTCCTTTCATCTTATATTAGGCCTTCCTGTTTCTTCCACTTTCTGTTATAAGCTATTCATTTTTCCAATATACTCATTTCCCCTCATGACATGTTCAAACCAATGTATTCGTCTCTCTTATATCTTTCTAGAAACGCCCAACACTAGAATTTCCCTTATTCTTTCATCTATTTACTTTTTATTGATACTGACATCTGTCAATTTGAATTACCTGAATATTAGCAGTTTCCATGGTTAAGTTAGCATAGCTGGCTGATTTAGGAAATTTATTATATTTATAATTCTTTAACTCTATATCTGTTGAATATTAAATATAAAATGCAATCAAATCGTATAGAGAATAATATATTCTTTAAGTTATAATAAAATTTAACTGAGTTTTTCAAGAAAAACTGTTAAAATCTTCAAATGAGGATACTTCCGGTTGACCAATTATAACCAAAATCTAATCAAGTCTTCATATGGTTGTAAGGTAGAGGAACACGCAAGAATTGTAATTTTTGGACTTCTAGTATTGGAGATATCGTGGCCGAAACCGCGGTCACATACATACACACACGCTGAATTATGAAATTTATACGAATTTTTTATTATTATTATTATATTATTCTTTAACTCTATATCTGTTGAATATGAAATTTAAATGCAATCAAATCGTATAGAGAATAATATATTCTTTAAGTTATAATAACATTTAGCTGAGTTTTTCAAGAAAAACTGTTAAAATCTTCAAATGAGGGTTCTCCCGGTTGACCAATTATAACCAAAATCTAATCAAGTCTGCTTATGGTTGTAAGGAAGAGGAATATGCAAGAATTGTAATTTTCGGAATTCTAGTATTGGAGATATCGTGCATGAAAGGCGGTCAGATACACACACACACACACACACACACATACACACACACACGCACATACGAACACACATACACACATACAGACATCATCGTAAAAATAGTAAAATCGTATTGTAAAGACCCTAAAACGTGCTTATTCAATGAAAACTCACCACCGAATGTTTCAGACGACATGCATTTCTTTATAATATTGTTGTTTAAATTCCATAACTATCACTACAAGTAAGCAACACAAAATTTGAAATTCAATCATTTTCTTATTTTTGACAAATTAATTCGAGACTTACGGGCATCGGGCGCTAATTTCGTAGTGACCAGTCGCATGCCACCTACTATTGACAATGCCTCAAGAATATGAGGTGGTTGTCACAGCGCTGGAAACCTTGTCTGCGGATCAGTTAAAATTGAGCTTTGTCAAGAGTAGATTGTTAGACGAGGAATCCAAAAGGAACACTAACAAAAAAATCTGATGTGGCCAGCACAATACCTTCCGTCAATCCTGTGTATTATGTACAAATTCCATACATAAATTTTCTTGCAAAAGATTCTAAATTTTTGGTATTTTATGATTCCCTTTCTCGGCAACGGAATTCCATACTCCTGATAACAAACAAATCACATGAAATAAGAGAATAATGAAGTTTTGAATGAAAAATTATGACACTTGTCAGTTATGGACATAATTAATTGCTGTCATTTTGATACGGGTCCCCATATCTGCTTGCCAAAGGCAGCAAAGTCATGTCACTTCACACGCCCTATACATAATTTTTTTGCAAAAGATCCTATATTTCCAGTAAAGTTATTTCATAAACAAACTATGCAAATTGCACTTGACACTGACATCTTCTTCTTTAGTTTTCCCATTCGTTAGGGGGTCGCTATTTTTATTTTCTTCTTCCACGAATTTTTGTTTTGCGTGTCGTCCTCATTCAGTTCCTTTTCTCTCAAGTCTTCTGCAATACAGTCTTTTCATCTTATATTTGGTCTTCCTATGTTTCTTCCACCTTCTATTAATTTATTCATCTCTCCTCATGACATGTTCAAACCAATGTAATCGTCTCTATTATATCTAAAAACTTCTAACACTAGAGTTACTTCCCTTATTTTTTCATTCAATTACTTGCTTTTTATTGATACTGACATCTGTCAATTTGAGTTACCTGAATATATTAGCAGTTTCCATGGTTATGTTAGCATAGCTGGCTGAATTATGAAATTTATACGAATTTTTTATCTTTATTATTCTTTAACTCTATATCTGTTGAATATGAAATATAAAATGCAATCAAATCGTATAGAGAATAATATATTCTTTAAGTTATAATAACATTTAACTGAGTTTTTCAAGAAAAACTGTTAAAATCTTCAAATGAGGGTACTTCCGGTTGACCAATTATAACCAAAATCTAATCAAGTCTGCATATGGTTGTATAGAAGAGGAATATGCAAGAATTGTAATTTTTGGAATTCTAGTATTGGAGATATCGTGCATGAAAGGCGGTCAGATACACACACATACACACACACACACGCACATACGAACACACATACACACATACAGACATCATCGTAAAAATAGTAAAATCGTATTGTAAAGACCCTAAAACGTGCTTATTCAATGAAAACTCACCACCGAATTTTTTGACCGAAGACAATACCTTCCTTACCTATAGGTGACGGAAGGTAAAAAAGATGTGGACTGAAATACCCTCCTCATCCGCATTCTCATCACAATCTGGACACCACCAGTCGGCAATAAAAAAATCGATATACAGATTTTACTTGAATAACAATACACAAGCCAGGCCATACACGAGTACAATGCATATCGAAATTGTCCAATTCAAATTCGAGTAAACATTCGGCAAAATTGGCAACCAAAGTCCAGGACAAAGATAATGACAAAGAATATGTTGGCTTTAGCTTTACAGTGTATACTGGAGCTGATAATTTGGCAGCTGATAAAATATCGTGGTATTTAGATTCGGGAGCCACGGAACATTTGATTGGAAAGAATGTTCTTCTGGAATCTGTGAGAGAACTGACAAGTCCGATCAAAATCAAAGTAGCAAAGGCAGGAACGTTTTTAGATGCCAAAGCTATAGGTGAAGTACATGTTATAAGCTTTGTAAATGAGAAAGAAATTAAAAATATACTGGTTGTTCCTGGTTTGGAACATAATCTTTTAACTTTACGAAGATTGGAAATGTCCGGTTATCGCATTGTCTTTGAAAATGGAACTGGCTCTATAGAAAAAGACAAATACGTGGTTGCTCCTCACAATCAAACACGAGTTCGAGCAAAGAGACCATTTCAGCTGATACACAGCGATTTGTTTGGAGTGACGCCTACTTCATTTGACGGAAAGAAATACGTGTTGACATTCCTTGATGACTGCACGAACTTCATGGCAGTATACATACACACTCATATTGAAATCGGAAGTATTTCATTATTTCGGCGAACTTTAATATGAAATTGAGCAGATTCAGATGCGACAATGGTTGAGAATATATCTCGAATGAGATGAAAAATTTTTTCGAATAAAAGGGTTTCAATTCGAATTTACCATAAGGTACACGCCGCAGCAAAATGGCGTCACAGAACGATTAAATCGCACAATAATTGAGAAGGCCAGTGTATGCTACTTGGGTTTGAACTTGAAAAGAATTTTTGGTCCGAATCAGTTTTTACTGCGGTTTATCTCATTAATCGCAGTCCGACATCAGCTCTGGATGGAAAAATTCCAGCGGCTCTTTGGTAGAACGAATGACCAAATATTGCAAAACTGCATGTGTTTGGTTGCGTAATATGATCACATACCGAAAGAACTGTCAACTGGTAAATTCGATACTAGGTCTTTGAAGTGCTACATGACCGGATACTGTCCAAATGGATATAGACTTTGGTGTCCGGAATTAAGAAAAATCATCTCAGGTAAAGATTTCATTTTTAATTGAAAATAAATTGTCGTTTGATGAGTCTTCATTTGATTTGATGGCGGTGACTGGCTGTATACTGAAGAGAATCAACATGTTATGGAAGACAACAATTTAATCAATCATATATATGCAGGAGACGACTATCAAGACCAGGAAGCTACGGAGGATATTCATCGGGAAGACAATGGACGATCTCAACATAGCTCAAGAAACACAGGGAAGAACTTGAATACTCTGAGAACCTTCGTCGAAGCACTAGGACCAAAATGAATCTAGAGGATTATGCAGTTCTGGCCTTGAACTCGGAAATTTTCTTAATATAGCAGCAGTTTCCATGATTATAGCGTAGCTGGCTGATTTATAAAACTGAATTTCTTTATAATTCTTTAACTCTATATCCATTGAATATGACATATAAAATACAATCAATTCGTATAAATAATAGAATATTCTTTAAGTGTACTCTCCACGCCAACAATGAGTGCCCGTGATGTGACGCCTGGTAAACGCCCGCACGATTCAAATTATGTCATTATCATAACTGACATCTATGTACAAAGCAGACTAGCACACCCAGCAATGGGTAATATGCCGTGATGATATATTTATTTATTTTTATTTCAAAGTTTGTTTATAAAATAATTTTACTGGAATTTTTTTTTGCAAGAAAATTTATGTATAGAACATGAGCAGTCACGTGACTTTCTGACCTTGGCAAGCGGATATGGGGGCCTGTATTAGAATGACAACTATTTATTTTGTCCATAACTGGCAAATGTCAATTTTTTATTCAAAATTTCATTCTTCCATATTTTATGATTCCTTTTCTCGGCAACTAAATTCCACACTCCTGATAAATAAACCACAAAAAATAAGAAAATAATGAAATTTTGAATGAAAAATTATGACATTTGTCAGTTATAGACGTAATTAATAGCTGTCATTTTGATACGAGTCCAGTAAAACCATTTCATAAACAAACTATGCAAAGTGCACTTGACACTGACATCTTCTTTAGATTTTCCCATTCGTTAGGGGGTCGCTATTTTTTATTTTCTTCTTCCACTCATTTTTGTTTTGCGTGTCGTCCTCATTCAGTTTCTGTTCTCTCAGGTGTTCCGCAATACAGTCATTTCATCTTATATTTGGTCTTTCTATGTTTCTTCCGCTTTAGTGGAAATTATTTCCCTTATTCTTTCATACATTTACTTTTTATTGATACTGACAACTGTCAGTTTGAATTACCTGAA